>BKCH01001763.1:0-18710 GCA_008635985.1 Ficus erecta | reverse complement strand
AAATAAAATCCGATATTTCATTGTAAATATGGTATTTACTTTATTTTTCAATTTGAAACAATAACTTAGTTTTTGTTAATATTACTCATAATTTTGTTGTAAATATGGTATTTCCTAATAAATATGATATTAATTTTATTTGTATGAAATAATAACTTATTTTCTTATCAATATGACATATAAAAATTATTTGTAAAACTGATATTTCCTAGTAAATATGATATTTTTTTAGTAAAAAAATTAACGTTTACTTTATTTGATAGTAGTAGGAAATAAAATAATATTCATTAAAAAAATGGTAAATACTATTTAAAAATTCAAATTTAATTAAATATGTAACACTTTCTATAGTTAAAAATTGTGTGTAAAACCCCATAATTTTTTGAAAACCCAAAACACACCTCAAAACCCTTATTTATTTACCCATAATATTAAAAAATATTAATAACTTGTACCTACACCCAAATAAGCCCAAACCCTAGAGCCTAAATCCAAGCCACCGCCGCCACCGACGTAGTTGCAAAACAGCAAATCTCGACTTTTCGAACAAAACCCAAGGTCGTGACTCTCTCCTCATCGCCACGATGGAGTCCAATGTCACGAAACCATGGAGATTGTGTTGGCAATCCGCAAGACAATCCGTCGCCCACCCTACCTCAAGTTGAAAAAGGACCTGCCTATGACGAAGGGAGTGACCGCATGACGTATGGGGTGATTAGACCTGCTCGAGACGCAGAAATCAATTGCTATGTGACCGAGAAAACGCGAGAGAAACATAGAGAAATCTGAGAGAGAAAAAGAGAGAGAGACGAAATCCGGAGAGAAATCTAGTGATGATGTCTTCTTCGGTGATGATGTCCTCACCGACGCCGGAGAAGAACATTCTTAGAGGATGGGGAGAGAACAACAACACTGTCAAGGGAGAGAGAGAGATGAGAGAGAAGAGAGAGACATGTAAAAGAAGATAGAGATTGGGTGAAGGGTAAAGTTGGAAATAGATAATATATTTTAAATGAAGAAATTAAAATATGCTATAATTTATCAATGTTTTAAAAACATGCTATATATTTCAATATTACGTAGTAGATATGTTATATGATACAAGAGACCATCTACGACTGTTCCTGAATATGTCGGAAGAGCACTATGCGTTGAGTATCATCTTGCTCAAACCAAGCAAGAGAGGGCTAATTTTTTTGAAGAAGAGAAGAAAAAGAAGTCGCAGTCATAGCAAAATCAAGGAAATCAATAGATCAACCAGGGATGTTTGGAGGCTCTGCCAGCATCGAACGCTCATATTTTTGCCTACATCAAGAATGATGTTGAAGTTGGAACCTTGAATGTTATGACAAGTCAGCTCTCTGTGACCAACCAAGATACATATGTTTTGTTTAATTCTAGGGCAACTCATTCATTTGCATTACATATGTTTGCTAAGAAACTTATTCAATTTAGAGATAGAATCAGTCATACTTTTAAAACGGCCATGCCTTCAAGACAAACCTTGTTGTCAAGTTATTGGTTACGTCATGTGCCAATAATTATTGTCGATAGAGAACTATTCGTTGATCTAGTTCTTCTAGAAATATTCAACTATAACGTCATCTTAGGGATGAACTTTCTAAGAAAATACAATGCGAACATTGACTGTCGGGCGCGTAAAGTAACATTCAAACCTGATGGAGTGGAAGAATATGTCAACATTTCTGAGAAACAACTGAAGGTGATGATTTTTGCCATGAGAATGTGAAAGATACTACATAGTAGATGCGTTGGATACCTAACCATTATCGCAGACACGACGAAGGAAGAACAATCCAAACTGGAAGATATGGTAGTAGTCAGAAACTTTGTTAAGGCCTTCCCATAAGACTTATCAGGAATATCTCTTGATCGTGATATCTCCCGTGAAATTGAATTGATGCCTGACACGGCTCCATACCGTATGGCCCTAGTCGAACTCAAGGAATTACAGACACAACTTCAGGTGCTTTTGGACAATGGATTCATACGTTCGAGTTACTCACCTTTGGGTGCACCTGTTTGTTCGTCATGAAGAAGGATGGCACTTCAAGGATGTGTATTGACTACCATGAGCTCAACAAGACCACCATTAAGAATAAGTATCCCCTTCCACGAATTGACGACCTTTTCGATCAGCTTAAAGGAGCATCAGTCATCTCCAAGATTGACTTATACTTAGGTTATCACCAATTGAAGATCAAAGAAAGCGATATCCCAAATCAACATTTTGTACACGCTACGGTCACAACGAGTTCTTAGTCATGCCATTTGGATTGACGATTGCACCTGCAACTTTCATGGATTTGATGAATTGAGTGTTGAATGAATATTTGGACAAGTTAATCATTGTGTTCATTGATGATATTTTGATATACTCAAAGACCCGAGAAAAGCATGAAGTGCATTTGAGGATCACTTTTCAAACTATGATGAAACACCAGCTTTATGCAAAATTCTCTAAGTGTGAATTTTGGCTTGACAAGGTTCAATTTCTTGGACATGTGATCTCTACGGATGGGGTATCTGTTGACCCATCCATGATCCAGGCTGTGAGCAAGCTACATAAGATTCATTGAGGGATTTGTGAAATTAGCCGCACCTCTCACCGCACTTACTTGGAAAGGAAAGAAGTATGAATGGACAGAGAAATATGAGGAGAATTTCCAAGAATTAAAGAAAGACTCACTAGTGCTCCTATTCTCACGATTCCATTTAGACAGGGGGGAGTTTGACATCTAGAGTGATGCATCCAAAATGGGCTTAGAAGCAGTTTTGATACAGAACGAGAAAGTCGTAGCTTATGCCTCCCAACAGATGAAGAAGCATGAAAAGTTCTATCCAACCTGTGATTTGGATTTAGCAGCTATGGTGTTCGCCCTTAAGGTCTGGCGACAAGACCTTTATGGTGTCAAATGTCAAATTTTCACGGATCACAATAGTCTTAAGCACATCTTTACCTAAAAAGAACTCAACATGAGACAAAGAAGATAGTTAGAATTAGTTAAAGATTATGACTGTGAGATTCTTTATCATCCCGGAAAGGCCAACAAAGTGCTGGTGCACTAAGTCGGAAGTCGTATGCCACCCTCATGTCAATTCAAGCACTACCACAACTACTTCAAGAAGATATTTTCAATCTTGGAGTGGAGCTTATTACAAGAAAACTTTCCTCATCAACCCTCAAGCCTACAATTCTTGGTGAAATTAATGAAACTCAAGGGCTTGATCCTAGTTTAGTCATGATTAGAAAAAAAGTCACATAAGGAAAATAAATTGATTTTAGTATGTCAAATGAGGGGATTATTCATTTTAAGGGTAAGTTGTGAGTGCCTAACAATGAAGAACTACAAAATCATATTTTATCTGAGGCCCACGATACACCATACTCCATCCACCCCGGAGTGACTAAGATGTATAAGGACTTGAAGGAGCATTTTTGGTGGAACGAGATGAAGAACGACGTGGCTGAATTCGTGAGTAAATGCCTAACCTGTCGGGATGTTAAAGCAAAACACAAGTGACCATCTGGAAATTGCAACCTGTTGAAGTCTTGGAGTGGAAATGGGAACAAATAACTATGGATTTTGTGGTTGGAGTGCCAAAAACCAGTGAAGGCTATGACGTCATCTGGTTAATTGTAGACCATCTGACTAAATCGACACATTTTATAGAGATCAAAGTGACTTATTCTCTACAAAAGTTGGCTGAATTATATGTGACAAATGTCATTACACTACAAAGCATTCCTTTAACAATTATTTCGGACCGACAACAGTTTTACCTCTACTTTTTGAACAAATGTTCAGCGAGTGATAAGAACTGAGCTTAAGTTTAGTACTGCTTTTCACCCTCAGATGGATGGTCAATCTGAGTGAACCATGCAAGCCTTGGAGGATATGCTTTGTGCTTGTATTATGGACTTCAAAGGTGCATTGAATAAGAAGCAATCATTGATTGAATTCTCCTACAATAATAGTTATCAAGCAACTATTGGGATGGCACCCTATGAAGCGTTATATGGTAGGAAGTGACAATCACTGGTATAGTGGCAAGAGACAAGGAAGAAGCAATTGGAAACCAAAGATTTCATCATCGAGACCACCGAAGCAGTCAAGAAGATACGATGACGAATGGATGTAGCTCAATGTCGATAGAAAAGTTACGTCGATAAGCGAATGAGGCTCTTTGAATTTCAAGAAGGAGACTTAGTTTTCTTGAAGGTAGCACCGATGAAGGGTATGATGCAATTCGGAAAAAAAGGCAAGTTGAGCCGGAGGTACATAGGACCCTTCGAGATCATAAAGCGCATTAGTAAGGTAGCTTATAGATTCGCATTACTGTCAGAGTTGTCAATGGTGCACAACGTCATTCATGTCTCGATGCTAAAGAAATATATCTTGGATTCATCTCACGTAATAGAGCATGAACCAATCTAAGTTCACAATGATCTCACTTACGAATAAAAGCCTGTGCAAATTCAGGCTCATGAAGAGAATATTCTTAGAAACAAGACCATATCCCTTGTGAAAGTGTTAAGGAAGAATCATAAGATCAAGGAAGCCACTTGGGAACGTGAACATGAAATGAGGAAAAATTATTCATTTTTGTCCAAATTTTGAAGGACAAAAATTTTGTAAGGAGGGTAGATTGTGACGCCCTTGAAATACCTAAACTTGATTTCATAAATTATTATCATGGATTTCATTTATTAGTAGACTTCTAATGAATTATTAAGATCAAATTTCTGAATTATGAATGATTTTATATGTATCATTCATACGATGATGTCGATGTTATAACAATATCAAATTTCTCTATTTAAGTGAGTAATTATAGGTACATAGAAAATATGTCGAATGATATATAATTTATGTGACGGAAAATTTATTATGTCGTGCTATTGGCATAAATGTTAATTTTTAAGAAGGAACCCCAATTATTATTAGCAGGTCAATTTGATGACCTTAGTATTTACTTTGGTCATATTAATATTTGAATATTGAGAGTATGATTGGGAAAATTAAAGTGTCACATAGATATGAAATGAATGGTTAGGATTTACTCCTAGTAAATCCAAAGGTGGATGATTGATCATGAGTTGTGATTAAATTTGAAATCAAAGGTGTAGATTTTATGTGAAGGGATCCTAGGTAAATCAATGGCCAAGTTTTGGATACTAAGTGACTAATGAGAAGTTAGGTCAAGGATTGGTGTAGTGGATGATCAATTGGATGAGATCAAAGATGATAACCCTTGATCAATCGTTGGACAATTGGAAGAAAGGAAAACAAAAAACAAAAAATAAAAACTGGAAGCCTTGAGGGAGGATCAGATTTTGAGTCAGGAAAGCAAGGATGAGTTTGAATCATGATTAAAAAAAAAAAAGGATGTTGTGCATGCATGCAACATCAAACTAGAGATAGCACGGTTTGTTTAGGCAATATGACACAAACCAAGTACAAGTTGAAGGGGACCATTTGTCTTCCACTTTGTAGAACAAAATTTTCAAACCAAACCATCCCTTCAAGTGGCAACAATGCAAGGTGAGAATCAACTAATATTTTTCACTTTTACCCCTAAAAATACAGCTCTTTTTAAAGCCTACATTGGCTAAAAATAACCACTAAGGTTTTATGTTCATTCTCACATAAGTTAAGCTCAAAACCTAGTTCCTCTAGCCACCACCAAGCCCTAAAAACCACCAACACTACCCCTCATCCATTTCCCCTCCATTTTCAAGCTCTAAGCAACCACATTACTAAGTTCAAAGAAGTATGAAGCAGAGTTAGTGGATGTGTTACTAATGGTAATCTAGTGGTTCTCTTTGTGTTTTGGTCACTTTTGGAGAACTAAAGCATGTTTTGTAGTTAGAATCTTATTGTTAGAATTTTTTTTTTTTTAACCTAGGATAAGATTTTGAGAAGAACATAGGAGGTCCGAGATCTTAGAGGATCCACGGAGCATTTTGGTAAGATCTACATACTTTATTAGAGCTTGTGGTGGTTGTGATAATATGACATGAGTTAGAAACTTTGGTTTGAAAAATAAATTATATGGTAATATTAGACAGAGAATAAGCTTCATTTTAGGCTTTGGAATCACTTAGTTTACTTATGCATGTCTCAAGTTGTGTTCATTTGAAGTTGTGACACAAAACTAGAAAGAAAAGGAGTCACTGGTGTACATTATAGCCATGGGTTTTATGAAATCTGAAACCCTTAAACTCAAATATTTGGATTATAAGTTATAGATCTAAATAATAGATTCTTTAAGCTTTCCAATAAGGTATCGTATGCTTCAAATGAATAAATATGCAATTTTTGGTGAATTTTACAAATTAAGACTATGAACCGAGACATTTTGCTAGAAAACTGTACAAGCCATGGATTTGTATGCTTTGGGTTAGTAAACCACAATATTTTGCTAAACTGTTTCAAGTTTATAAATAACGTCATAAGCTTTCTAATGACGAATTTTTTCCTTATTTGGACTTGTAAGTGAATTGTTATGATTTTTCTAAGTTTAACCACAAAACTGGGCATATGGTACATATGTGAGACCAATAGTAACAAAACCCCCTTATACAGCTTGTAGAACTTATAAACTTAAACAAATAACTTTACATATGTTTAAAACCGATGTGTACATAATATTTAATAAATAACACAAAATTAGATTACAATATGGTAAATTGAGATACTACGGAAAACATCCATATTAAGATTTGAAACGCTTGAAATTTTAGAAAATAAATTAGAATGATTAAAACTAGATACTTTAAGCTTTCCAACGATTCATCAAGTGTCCAAAACGGAATTATACACAAATTTAAATAAATCTTACAAGTTAAGATCTCACACCGAACAAAACAATTGAACTCTAAAATGTAACATAATATGACTCATAACATAGATATATAATTATTGATGAAATTAATTGGCCATTAAGTGTATGATCAAATAAATGTGAAAAAACGCTAACTTTATAAAGTTAAATCACAAGTTTTTAGATGGACCAAGATACAACAACCTAAAGGATTACTAGACATACACCAAGAGACTACCTTAGCCCAAATTAATGATAACTATTAGTGAAATTGGGTCTTAGAAGTCCAATAATCTATAAAGACAACTCACTTAGAGGTATACACTTAGGTGACTCCTTACCACTAAATGATGAAGATTAATTAATTAGTTAAGAAATAAATCAATAAACTAATAATATATAACAAAATAAATTTATATTAAGAAAGTTAATTAGTAATTAATTAATTAATTATAAGAGCTAATAAATGATTATTAGTTATGTAAGCAAGATGATTAACTATTAGTATAATCTAATTATTAATTATTAATATAATAATTAATAATTAATAATTAATATTTGATAATGATTATATGAGAAAGAATATTTAAGTAATATAATTATTAATTAGTCAATAAAAAATTATGTAATTTATTTATAATCACTCAACTAAATAAAGTAATAATTAAGTAATATCTAATTAATTAATTAATCAATTAAATTAAATAAATTAGATTAATTAATAATAATTAGTAGAAATTTTTTTAACATTTAATAATTAATATGAATTAATTATTAAGGTTAGTCATGATGCAAGTAAATTAAGTTCACATTTATTTATAAAACATATATATATATATATATATATAATCATGATTTGCTGTAATATCGAGGTATTGTTAAATTTTGATAATTTTCTGAACTTACATAGTTAGAGTTACAATTCTGGAAGTTTAAGCACATAAGATAAGCATGTACAAACCTTACCCACAACATAGAATAAAATGTTTTCCTTGTTGATGTTCTATATTTGTTATGATTTTCCTTGAAAATATGATGAATATATGAGTTATATTATTACTTTGATTAAGAGTTTGACGTGCATAATTTCTCTTACACTAATATGATTGATATGTCTGACATATATTTATGCCATAATGATAGATGCATAGTAATATGTAAATCTACATATTATCACAGTTAATAAGAATGAGACTAACAAAATATAAGATTAAGTGTTGTACTAACTTCCAATTAGTGAGAGGATATGATAAGAACAAAAGTTATAAGTTATGACCTTGGAGGTTGTTGCAGGGTCGTTTCCCCAACTCCCCATTGGTTTCGCACATATGGGTACGACACAAGAACCCTTAAGTAGACAAGATATATATATATATATATATATACATATATATATATATAAACATAATTGAATACATGAAGATTACATATATTTTTGAACATTCAAGTTGTGACGTGTGATGATATGATCTATAAAAATATTTTGTGTGATATAGTTTGTATTTGTTGAGCAAAAGCTCATATAGGTGTATGTTCGTGCTATAAGTAACGCGGGTAAACAGCCCGCCATTTAGATTTTTTTGGACTGACGAAGCAGTACGGAGACGATGAAGGAAGGGAGTGGGATACTAACACGAATTTAATTTTCACATTTAGACTTCTTCAAATTTTTTTTATTGATTATCTTTATAACTATGTTTTCAATATTTTGATACTACTAAATTAGTAGGAGTACTTTACGAGAAAAAGACTTTAGAGTCTTTCCTTTTAACTCACATGGCGTTATAGCTTTTTAAATATAATCTAAGTAAGAATTTGAATATGAAATTTATTATCTAGAAATTTCAATTTTCCCAGTTAAAATTTTAGTTTATTTAACTCTTTAAGTATAAATATGATTTGTTTTAAAAAGTAGTAAAAAAAACAAAAAAAAGTTTTGTATTTTTTGGAACCCAACTAAAATAAGTTTTAAGACTATATAAACTAAGAATAAATAAGTTAGTTAACGGACCGAAAGTTGGGTCATTACATTAATATTAAATATGAAAATTTACCAGTAAAAATGAATATTTAGCAGATACACTAGAAAGATAGTTCAAGATCATATACTAGGAAACATATATATTTACATATTGGAAATATTAGATTAACATCTAATATTAAGTAAATCCAAATATTTACTAAATTATTTGCAGTAATATATGGGTAAATAAAAATATTTCCAAGTAAAACCTTGGTTAATCTCTTTTTATTTGTAAGTAAATATATTTATTTACTGTTTAACTTAAATTTAATAAAACAAAAATTAACCGTTAAATTATTGACTAAAAAATTTAGAATTCACTAAATAGTTGTAAATACATGAAAATTACAAAAATTGTCTATTATTTTATAATTTTACAATAAATCCCTCAAAACTAAAGGCTTATTTGGCCATGAGTTTAGTTTAAACTAAACTGTACTTTTTTTCATCATGTTTTTTGTCTTTTTCCCCAAAAAGTTGTTTTTCTTTTCTGAAAATTCAAAAAAATTTACTATTTAAACTTACAAATCTTAACTCAAACTTACACACCAAACACCCCCTAAATAATTTCAAAATCAGCCCCAAAATATACCTAAAATCAAATCTAACCCTAAGTCGCCATTACACCGGTGCCGAACATGAGGGAGATCGCGAGCTCAAGGAGGACTTGTTCTTCACGACCGAAGATCCTACTGAAGCTATCTGCCACAATCGGAAGTCAACCTGCAAAAGAAATTCAAAAACCCAGAAAAACAAAGAGTGGGAGGGCAATGGAATTGCTGCGGAGATCTGAGACCACTGGATCGCCACGGAGATCATGACGATGTTGTTGGTTTAACAATTGAATCACCTATCAAAGCCATCGGCCACAATCGGAAGTCGACATGCAAAAAAATCACAAACCCAGGCGGCGCGACAAGATCGTCAGATCTTCTTTATCGTTATAGAGTCCTGAAAACTACCGTCGTCATCATGAGCACGTCATGACAGTACTGACGGTTTCCATCTTCGGTCAACAAAGAGAGAGAAAGAGACAAGGGAGAGCGAGAGCCAGAGAAAGAGAGGGGAAAGAGAGAGAAGTGAGAGAAAGGTGAGAGAAGAAAGACATGGAGACTAAGCATCAAGGGTAAAAAAGGAATTAAACATTTTCAGAAATATGAATATGATATAGTAATTTTTGTTGACTTTTTCAGAACCTGCACAAGTTGAGTTTGAGTTGAGTTGAAGTTTTTAAGTTTGAATAGTAATTTTTGTTGACTTTTTCAGAAAAGACAAAAAACTTTTTCAGAAAAGACAAAAAACATGATGAAAAAAGTACAGTTTAACTTGAGTTAAACCGGTGTGCCAAACGGGGCCATAATTTAATATGAATAATAAAATATTTTATATATTTAAAATAGATATAAATGATATGCTATTTAGTATATTTCTGAACAATTAAATTGAACCAAACAACAATGATTTGACAAAATTTAATGAGCATATGTTTTTATGAGGAATTAAGTTTTAAAATTGTACCTTATGGGAGAGTTATTATTCACAAAAAAAAAAAAAAAAAAAAAAGAGGGAAAAAAACTGATACCAAAAAAAAAAAAAAAAAAAAAAAAAAGAAACCGTCATATTTGTGTCTTGTGTTATTTATTGATATTTTTATATGAATATGTGCACGTAGTTTTTGCTTGTTTGTTCATCAACACCAACTCTATAATATTGTTTTTAAGATTTACGTTTAAAAAAAATTATGAACTCAAATAACGACAAATTGAGTTTTTATTTCTTTGAGTTTCTTTTTTCCTTTTTAATAGGAATTTCTTTGAGTTTCTAAAGTAGCAATAAAGTAGAATTAAATGATGAAGTGAGGGTATGATTGAACTCTCAAATTTTTTTATATAAAACTTTTTATTTTTTGAAATATTCTATATTAAATTTAAAATTATAATTTCAGCAGATATAGATGAGTTTTTTTTTAAAAAAAAAAAAATCTTATTTGACACAATTTTAATGGAGCACAAGCTAGCTTTTTAAGTCCCTGTATGACACCACTCCTATAGAATTTGCACTTATGCAGCAGTATTGTGTTCAATTGTATCCCTGATTTTTACTAAAATTTATATCTATAAATAGATATATCCCCAATTTTACATCTAAAAAAAAATGTCTCCCTAATTTTTGCAAGGGATGTTTTTCTGAGATATTACTTAACCTCTTTCTCTCTCTTTTCCCTTTCTCTCTCTAACGTATGAGGGCTAGGATTTCTAAATCATTTTTCTCTCTTGGGGCCTGATTCCTGGGGCAGCCTTTGGTTTGTCTCTGGTTTTCCAGACCTACAGATGAAGGTGAGAATCATTAGATGACGGTCTTGGCAAAGACGAGCCCGTGACAGGAGGATGGATGTTGTGGGAAGGAGCAAGACATGAATGATAGTTGGTAGGGATACGTAGTTGTCATGCGCCGTGGAGGTCGTGGAGCAGCTCGGCTTCAGCAACCCAGTTTTTCCCGACGATGTGGTTCATTTTATCGGCAATGACTCTTTCTGAGTGATTGGTTGTTTTTTTTTTTTTTTTTTGGTGTCTAAGTTTGTATGTACTAATGACGATGTCTTCGTCGTATTTTCTTTTGGTATTTTATTTATTTTTGTTTTTTATAATAATGGATGTGGTTTCTCCACCTTTCGAGTTGGTTGTTTATCCGTTAGATTTGAGTCTTGACGGTGTTTTAGTTCCACTAGAGTTACTTCTATGTGGAGTTAGTAGTGACCCTAGTGCTACTAAGTCTTAGCTCACGATTAATTGGGAAAATCCATTGATTGTCGGGATTTTGTCAAAAAGAGCCTTATATGTGCTCAATTTCAGTGTGCCGAGGTATATTCCCATTATCGAGCCTCAAGCATATGTCTTTCCCTTTGAACGTTATCAAATTTTACTGGTGGATTCGTTTTTGTTGAAGGGTTTTGTCTTATGTAATACATGGTTTTTTATGTTTGATATTTTGTATCTCCTTAGTGAGTTTAATAAAATTTCCCTTTTCAATACATCAAAAAGCAAAAAGTTTTCTTTTTTGTTAATAGATTATGCACATTTTATGATTCTTTTTTTTTTTTTTAAACTTGAAAATGTAGAGATTCGAACTCTATATCTTATAATAGAATCAAGTGTATACTATGCCCATATCCACTTTATGATACCTATTTAAGTATGATTATTCGTAAAATACTAGTTACTGTGCATCTTTTCTAATGTAAAGGTTTTGTCTCAATAATTAATATCATGATAATAACGTGCAATGCTAAGATAATTAATGAATGATATTTCTACGGATACATGTTATTTGCACTAAAAACTTAAAATATACACCTTGATACACACAAAGTTATATTAAATTACATGCTAATCAACAAGTAGTTAATGTATCTAAATAAAAAAGTTACATCTATCGAATGAGTATAATCGTCGGAAATGAAACTATTCCTATATATAATATATGAATGATAACGAGTTACTAGTATTGTTAGTCCATAACTTTTATTGTATTATTTTGGTTTTTTTAATCTTTAAATCTGACGGATTGCCTTTTTTAAAAGTTTTAGCTATTAACATTAAAATTGACATTGACGAATGACTTTTAAAACTTAATAGAGATTATCATATAAACATCGCGTGATAACTTAATGTTTCACAGAAATAGTTACATATAGTGAAAAGTATTCTCTTTATTGTAGTTAAAGATAGGGGGAGTTTGGCACACCAGTTCAAGCTTGGTTTTTTGAGTTCAGTTCGAACTCATGCCGTTTGGTATATTAGTCCAACTTGACTCGCCCTTTGAACCATTGCACAGTAAACCCAACTGGGTTCACTGTGCACCCAGTGATTCTTGCAACTCTGATGTTCTCGCGTGCCTCGGCTCCTGTTCATCCCTCTCGTGTTCCTCCCTACTGGTGCCCATGTGATGCTGCCAATTTCGCTATAGCCTCTGACCCCCATCCCCGCGACCATCTGCTGCTTAGCAGGAGGTCCGTTGACTGCTCGTTGTTCCTCTCTCCCAGGTAAGCTTATATCCTTTACCTTTTGGCCTCGCCCACCCCCACCGAAGCAGATGTGGCGCCGGTGGGGATTTCAAACTGAAGACGAACCCTTGGGCTGATTACCGAATATTTCCGAGTTCGGGGATCTTCTCGGCGACCCGTTAAATCCTGCCCTAATCTGACGTCTTCCCCTGTATACTCATCCTCGGGCTCAAATTTCGTAAGCCTTGTATGTATTTCATCCTCAATTTCTGAAACGCAAACTAGTTTCATTCTCATATGTTGATCTTTTTTTTTTTTTTTTTTGTATTCAATCTCATATTGGTCTGTTTTGGGTTCGGCTGAACCATGTGTGGTGTTCCTAAACCACATTTTCTCACCATTGATGTAATTTGCAGGTTTGAAACTGTTATGTGTTGCATTTGTTATTGTTTGACATGCCTAGGTGGTGTTAGGGTGAGAAAGTGGTCAATTGGTTGCTTGGGCTTGTTTTGGGTTCGGCTGAACCATGTGTTGTGTTCCTAGACCTCATTTTGTCACCATTGATCTAATTTGCAGGTTTCAAACTGTTTTGTGTTGCATTTTTGAATGTTTGACATGCCTAGGTGGTGTTTAGGGTGAGAAAGTGGTCAATTGGTTGCTTGGGCCTATTTTGGGTTCGGCTGAACCATGTGTGGTGTGCCTAAACCACAATTTGTGACCATTGATCTTATTTACAGGTTTCAAACTGTTTTGTGTTGCATTTGTGAATATTTGACATGCCTAGGTGGTGTTTAGGGTGAGAAAATGATCAATTGGTTGCTTGGGCCTATTTTGGGTTCGGCTGTACCATGTGTGGTGTTCCTAAACCATATTTTCTCACCATTGATGTAATTTGCAGGTTTTAAACTGGTTTTGGTTAGGTTCGGCTGAACCATGTGTTGTGTTCCCAAACCTCATTTTGTCACCATTAATCTAATTTACAGGTTTCAAACTGTTATGTGTTGCATTTGTGATTGTTTGACATGCCTAGGTGGTGTTTAGTGTGAGAAAGTTGTCAATTGGTTGCTTGGGCCTGTTTTGGGTTCGGCTGAACCATGTGTTGTGTTCCTAAACCTCATTTTGTCACCATTAATCTAATTTGCAGGTTTCAAACTGTTATGTGTTGCATTTGTGATTGTTTGACATGCCTAGGTGGTGTTTAGAGTGCGAAAGTTGTCAATTGGTTGCTTGGGCCTATTTTGGGTTTGGCTGAACCATGTGTGATGTGCCTAAACCACAATTTGTGACCATTGATCTTATTTGCAGGTTTCAAACTGTTATGTGTTGCATTTGTGATTGTTTGACATGCCTAGGTGGTGTTTACGGTGAGAAAGTTGTCAATTGGTTGCTTGGGCCTGTTTGGGGTTCGGCTGAACCATGTGTTGTGTTCCTAAACCTCATTTTGTCACCATTGATCTAATTTGCAGGTTTCAAACTGGTTTTGGTTGCATTTGTGATTCTTTGACATGCCTAGGTGGTGTTTAGGGTGAGAAAGTTGTCAATTGGTTGCTTGGGCCTGTTTTGGGCTCGGCTGAACCATGTGTTGTGGTCCTAAACCACATTTTGTCTTACGTGCTGCCTTACCAAATTATTTTGTGTAAATTTTTCAACTACTTTAATTTATTGGGAATTCATACTTTAGGGGACTTCTTTCAGGTTCCAGTGTGTTTTTACAAGCAGACAACCCGGTTAATGTTCCACTTTCATCCCAAGTTGGTGATGATGTTTACAACAAATTTATATATCTTGTAATATATTCTGACTGGTGAGTTAGTTACCTGATATTTAATTTCAATTACCAGTATATAAGCACATGTTCGTTGTTACAGGGTGTAATTGAATGTTATGCTTGGCATAAACCTATTTTGCCCCTAACCCATGTTTACATGCCATGATAGCTATATATGTATCGGGTGCTTGACATGCCTCAGATCAGATATGTCAACCAATTTATACTAAGCCAACTCATCTGCCTTCGCATTTTTTGTTTGTTTGTTAAGTCTTTCTCTATGTTTTGGTTATCGCTTTTTTAAGGAAATGCCATGAAAAGCATCGGGTGAGACGTACGTTTGGGATCCCGTGAAGGAAAAAAAAAATTCTAGAAAAAATTGATGACTACCTGGCTACCACTGGCAGCAAACAACCCCCCTAGCAATCCTCGATATTTGGGCCGCACAGTTTAATGCTGAGTTTGGAGGAGTACCTGCCTACGAAACAAGATTATCTCAAAAGAAGGAGAGGATGAAGAAAATTTATAGGGGCTGAAAGGTGTTGCAATCTCGGACAGGCCTAGTGTACGATCCGTCGACGGATCGAGTCATATGCTCTGATGATGCGTGACAAAGCTTTATTCAAGTAATCGTGTTGTCTAATATATGGCCTTACGTTATTTTGTTTGATCACATGATATTTAGATTTGTATGATGATAAAATTTCATATGCAGGTTTATAAGGAGTGCAAACATCTCAGGCACGAGGGACTTCGTAACAATGAGCTTTATTATAATGTTTTCGGGAAAATCATGCTGCAGGTGCCTCGGGGTATGGGTCCGTAATGATGCCAGATGAAAGTCCATCATACTTCGACTTTGAAGCTTCAATGGATAACTCAGCATACCAGCCGGTATTAGAAGAGGATGTAACGCCAACCACCGGTGCGTGCCATTGGAACAACATAAGATCGGGTACCGATGCAGGTCCGTCGCGGTCTAGGGGCAGTTCTGGTAAGAGTAAGCAAAGAGACGAAACGGATGAGATGACATCCATGGCAATGCAGGAAATTGTCACCCATTTCCGTGACCGATTGCAATCGGGAACAAGTAACGACCAATCAAGCCTCACGGATCACATGCTGATCTCTATGAATATTATGTCAGAGGTGGGTATTCCACCCAATCAGCGGACGATAATGTGGCACTACTTCGATGCTCATCCACGTCTACAATATACCTTCCACCAGCTACCCGATGTCGATAGGCGGGAAATTATTGCATCTGTTGTTCAGTGCCAGTGACCCCCGGCCGATTGATTTTCTCGTTTTAATCAATTTTTTTAAGTTTAATTTTTAGGGATAGATTTGCCATTAATCTTCTAACTGGACTGTGTTTATTTATTTATTTCATTCATGTTTCTTAATTACGTTGAGCATGTTGGCAGTGAAATTTTATATTTTTATATAGCTGCATTTTTCAATTACGTTAACCATGTTTCATACCGGTCTTGGGGAAATATTTAGTTATCGAGAAGCTTGAAACGAATAGTTGATCGTCGAATGATGGTATTTAGTGTAAATAATTTAATACCAAATTGGCTAACATTTATTTTGTACCAAGTAAACCTTAAATTTTAGAGCAGATCTCAATCTATTATCAAAATGAACGAGTGTAGTTCCACATCCGACCAGGAAGAAGATGCCGTATACTTAGAAAACGAGTATAGCAACGATGACATTTATCTTGCGCAGGCAGTGGTAGCTGTGACAGCCAGCAGGCGTAATAGGCGAAGAGCTCCACAACCCATGCATAATTCAAGACTAACTGGCAGCATACGTGTGGAAGAGATATTAAATGACCATGAACAAATAATTCAAGGATTGATTAGTATGAAATCAGAAAGATTCAGATCACTTAATAACCTATTAGGTAGTCGGGAATTATTGACACCAACTTGTAACATGAATGTGAACGAGCAGTTGTTCATTTTTTTTATCCATATGTGCACAAGGCGCTACCAACCGACACATTTCGTATTTGTTCCAGCATTTTAGAGAGACAACTTCCCGTTGGTTCTTTAAAGTGTTGAAGGTTATTTGTGCGTTAAAGGACGAATTCATCAGACCACCCGACTACACAGCGGTTCAACATTTGATTCTGGAGCATTCGGACAAATATCGGCCATGGTTTGATGTACGTTATCAATGTAATCTAAGCACATTATCGTACGAAAGAGCTTTAATAAAAATCTCTTATTGTTAATGATGGAACTCATATTAAATAGTCTAATGTTTCATGCAGGGTTGTATTGGCACTATAGATGACACACACGTCCCATGTGTCCCCCGACGCGAAAATGCTAACGCTTGGATTAATCGTAAAGGGTTTTACTCACAGAATGTATTAGCAGCCTGTTCGTTTGACATGAAATTTACATATATGTTGGCCGGATATGAGGGATCTTGTCATGATGTCGGAATGTTGTTGGAAGAGGCAACAACATTCCATGGTTTCCCAATACTTCCACCAGGTAAGCATAATTATCAATTATAGCAGTATTTATATATAATAAATTAGTTAAAAAATATTGGACTTGTCTTCATATTGCGATGTTTATTTTGTAAGAAAATATTACTTAGCAGATTTGGACTACGCCAATAAGGATTGTTTCCTGAGCCCATATCGACGAGAGACGTATCACTTTCCGGAATATCGAAGACGTCGTGCTGGGCTAGGCAATCGCAGAGAAGTTTTTAACTACACACTCATCGCTGCAGAATTGTATTGAGCGAACATTTGGTGTCTGGAAGACAAGATTTAAAATACTTAAAGGCATCAACAGCTATCCAATGGAGAAACAAGTAATGATCCACGTGGCGTGTGCGGTCGTGCATAATTTTCATAAGGATGGTGTAGGTTGAGGATCTCTTTCTTGAAGAGTATGCGGCAGATTGTGTGCATGTAGGGGGAATGTCGATGTTAACGCGGATTACGTGTTTGACGACGGGATCGATGGTACTGGCCCAAGTACAGGAATGCAGCAACATGACTCGAGGAGGGGTGCAATGAATCAGATGAGAGATATGATAGTTGATGATATGTGGGACAGATATCAATCATCTCCATGGTATAAATCCACGTGAAAGCAAGCTCAATTTTATTTAGTTACGCTAGATTAGGATTGTAATTATTAATTTGTTTTTATCAATTTTTACTGACCAACTATGTACTTTTTGTTGGTGTATTTTATGGCTATGTAAGAAATTTTACAAAAGCTTTTGATGTTTCAAGTTGATTGGTGTTATTAATTACGTATATTCTAATTTTTCCATTTTTCTTCACTAAAAACTACAATAGAATGTTATAAAAATTTTTTTTGTTAAACTCATATTTTTAACATCCAAACAGGGCCCTTGTTTTTTTTGTTTTTTAACTTTTTAACTCAAACTTTTTTACCAAATACTCTACTCGAGTTAAACTTTTCAACTCAAGTTTTTTTATCAAACACTCAACTTAACTTAACTCAAACTCAACTTAAAAATCTCAACTCAAATTCATTCACCAAACACCCCCTTTAAAAATAGAAAATTTTGCATTCAATTAATGTGGGGTCTAATTTATAACTAATATGTAACTATTATGGCCTTGTTTGGCAAAAAGCTCTGTTTAAACTAAACTGTACTTTTTTCATCATGTTTTTTGTCTTTTTCTCCAAAAAGTTGTTTGTCTTTTCTGAAAATTCAAAAAAATTCAACAAAATTTACTATTTAAATTTACAAATTTTAACTCAAACTTACACACCAAACACCCCTATATGTTTATGGGATCTAAATATTCAAGTAAAAAAAGGACTAGACCACCCTCAATAGTGGGCAACAAAACTGTCAAAATGATAATTTTGTTTTCAGTTACAACGGGTTTTGTAGTTTGAGAAGTTAATTTTAAAGAATTTTAGTATTTGTTTGAATTGCACGTGTGAACCTAAGTTTTTCGTTTTTTTTTTTTTGAAAAGTCGACAAAAATTAAAATTAATTTTTAAAAAATCAATCAATTTTAACCTAAAATTTTATCTCAAACCCACATT
>BKCH01001762.1:0-28373 GCA_008635985.1 Ficus erecta | reverse complement strand
ATTTAGAAGATGGTACGTCCACGTAAAACGGTACCACCCACCCGAGCCAGACCTCGCAACCGTCGTAGCTTAATCTACAACGGCAGCTGCTAGAACAGCAGCAGGAGACGGATAGACTTCGAGCTCAGATAGCTCAGATGAACCAAGAACCCCGAATTAACGAGATTCCACCCCGAGCTCAACCAGTACCTCCAGTAGTACCCCAGGTACCTAAGGCTCAACCGGAAGTTCAACCTGAGGTTCAGCCAGAAATTCCTCAGAATGTTAACATTCCAATGGCACCCGCTGGAGGGCAAGTGAACCCACAACCCTAAAATTCAGTTGAACCATTGAATTCCTTAGGCTTCATCCTCTTGAATCGCAGATACAGGGGCTCATGATTTGTTGCTGCTTGAACTCCTCTATTTTGCATTGGCTGTGCAGCCGGTGGATCAATGGGGACTTCCACTCTGTTGGCATTAGCTTGCAAGTTGTTAATAAGAGCCTGTTGTTGCTGAACTTGCCTCTGAAGTTGAGCCACAATTTCTACTAAATTAGGCTCTGCCACCGCTTCATTTTCAACTTGTACACGACCTCTTCGTTGGTCTTGACGCAACTGCTCCATAACTTCTGCCAAGTTAGGTTCCGCAGCAACCTCATCTTCGACATGCACTCGGCCATTACCACGTCCTCGAACTGCACGTCCTCGAGCTGCACGTCCTCGTCCGCGTACCATCTTATCTTAGTCGTCTGTTAGTAGCAAAATTGTCAATAAGAGACTTTTTTTTTTTTTTGATATCGAGTCAGGATTCAAACTTTCCATAAATAGAACATCACCTCACAACTCTTACATTTCTATTTAAGGAAACTAGTTAATTACTTACTTGAAGAAGTTTGAAGTGGACACGTGGCGATACATGATAGGAAATAGGAAACCTCTCTGATACCATATCTGTAACGACCCCTCACGGACCGTTACCGTTGACTTCTTATTTAATCATTCATCTCTTATAAAATTGCGGAAAATATTAAGCTTGAAATAAAAACCTTAACATAACGGAAAACCTTACTTAGATAATTTCAGAAAACTCTAGAAAATTTTTTTTTTTTTTTTTTAAAACTATATCAAAATAACCTTCATAATTAATATATATATTTTTTTTTAAATCCAATTCATGAAATAAAATTTAAGTCCATATGAATCATCCAATCAAATAATAATAAATTAAAGTCTCAAAACTTTATTTGAAATTATAAATGTCCATCTCAAGATCGTTCCTCCCGTTTTCCTATCACATATCGTCCCGCTATCCGCTCCAAGCTCCTCCAACACTATATCTTACCCTTTCCTTTATCTGCAACATGAATTAACTTATATAAGCAAGGGCTTAGTAAGACACTTAATTCTCACAAATGTAAATAAATATTTTTCATTTATCATCATAAATATAAACATCATTTAAAAACTTTTTACTTTTAAAACCGTCATATATTGGGCCCGGCGTTGTACCATCATAGCGCGCTAGTCACGGAAGGGTTGGGGTAGCAAATCCCAAACCAACGGTGACAAAAGTCCGCTCACCGGACAACAACATCATCATCATCATCATCAAGGGTGTACAACGCCATTTTAAAACATAAAAATACATATACATACCATATATATACTTTTCATCAAAACGTTTCATCAAAACGTCATCATAGGAGAAGTATTATTTAAGAACATCATAACATCATCATCAACATCAAAATATATACTTCTCAAATCTTTAATTCATGTTGCAGGTGAGAGTGTACTTACTTAAACGCCTCACTTAACCTTTTCAAATTTTCCGATGGTGACGCGCGATTGAGGTCTCGGGTGCTTGCCTTTAGAACCGTTCATGCCATGAATAATAAATATAATAAAATCAACAAAAGCTCATAAAAATTCATTAAACACATCCATCATATCATAGCAGCACCTACAAGGCCTATTTCATCATTCAATAACATCAAAACACAAAAAAATTGAACACTTCCATGAAATTACAAATCTTTGCAAAAACTGGCAGTTAGACCTTTGTCCCTTCAAAAATTCATAAAAATTCACACAGGGATTCAAATGATCTGAAACTAATTTTAAATGAAAGTAGACATCTAGATCTTTCTAATGGTACCAAATTTGTAGAAAATGAAGACCGTTTGTACCCTCAAAAATAGTTTTGAATTTGATTTCTAAAGTTTTACCGAAGCTGGCAGCCGGACCTTTGCCTATTTGAAAAATCATAAAAATTTATAGATATCTCCAAATGATATAAAACTGATTCCAAATGAAAATATACATCTATAGTTTTCTAAAAATATTAAATTTGTTAAAAACGGAGACCGTTTGGATTTTCAAAAACAGTTTTGAAATCTGATCGTTAAAATTTTACCGAAACTGGCAGTCCGACCTCTGCCTATTTGAAAAATCATAAAAATTCACACATAACTCCAAACGATATGAAACTGATTTCAAAAGAAAATAGACATCTAGGGCTTTCCAAAAATATCAAATTTGTTAAAAATGGAGTCCATTTGCACCCTTAAAAACCAGTTTCGAATTCTTACCTTAGAATCTGGAAATTCCAGTAGCAGTTTCAAATCCGAAAATAAATAGAAATATATGTATATAAATTATCATCACAATATATATATAATTCATATACACACACATAAAAACAGCCCTAAGACATATTTCTAACATATAAAATTATGCGAATCACCATACCAATGAAATCATAAATAAAGAATCAACAAAAACCTTAATTTCGTCTTGTTCACAAAATCAACCATATCGCCCCTTTTTTTTTTTTCGATCATCATTCGATAAATATTTCTCATCCTCTCGTCAAACTCACATGAAAACACTCATCAAGAAAATCATCCAATCCCTCAAAGAATCCCAAACTAAAATAAATAACAAAATCATTCTCATCATTAAACAATACCGAAACTTACCTTGAAATCCTTTGATTTTCGGTTTGGAAGAATTTAGAGGTTTGGCGGATTCTCTTCTTCTTTCTTTTTTTTTTTTTTTTTTTTTTTTTCCTCTGTGTTTGTGCGTGTGAGGAAAAGAGAGAGAGCAGACAAAGATAATTAGAATGAAAGGGAAAGGGAGACTATGGTGCAAAGAGTGAGCGTTGAAGAAAAAGGGTGTGGACTTTGTGGATTTCAATTGGAAGTCAATTGAATGCTAATTGGCTGTCAAAAACTTATTTTGGGTAGGAAAATTGTCAGATAAAAGAGGGAATTGAATGGGAATAAGAGGAGTTTTCCTTTTTTTTTTTTTTTTTTTTTTTTTCTTTCTTTCTTTCTTTCTTTCTTTCCTTCCTTCGGCTGCAATTACTTTCCCCTTTACATCTTCCCCCTTATACCGTGCATACCACATATATCACACACATATACATGCATATAATTTTATATATAATTGACTAATCAAATAACTTAATATATATATGTTATATATATAAAGACATATATATACAGTACAATCTTTAT
The DNA here is from genome assembly GCA_008635985.1 of Ficus erecta. NCBI lineage: Eukaryota > Viridiplantae > Streptophyta > Magnoliopsida > Rosales > Moraceae > Ficus > Ficus erecta. Next base: position 24,872 of record BKCH01001762.1, on the reverse strand, counting down.
ATCTATATATAAAATAAAATATATATGTAGTATATACATATAAACATATACATATCAATTTATAAAACATATCATTTTATATATACTAAAAAAAATTGTCACATGAATTCATCAAATCATCATAAGAAAATTTTATCAATTTGACATGAACTTTGTTCTAGCACATCGAGTCCTCATCGCGTCACCTGTGAAAAATAACTCAACATAACATTAGAATTAAGAAATTGCTATCTCATCACATATCCATGTTAATTCTAATGTTAATTTCCTAACGTTATTGTTAGGTAGCATTTAGGGCGTTACAATCCCTCTTACCTTATAAAAGTTTCGTCCTCGAAACTTAGAATAATTCCGGATAATTCATTCTCATTGCGTCTTCTCGCTCCCATGTAGCTTCCTCCATCTTGTGATTACGCCAAAGAACCTTTACTAAAAGAATCTCTTTGTTCCTCAACGTCTTCGTCTTTCGATCAAGAATCTCAACCGGCTTTTCTTCGTAACTCATATCTTCTTGAATCTGAATCGATTGCGGTTGGATGACGTGAGATGGATCCGGTACATACTTCTTCAACATCGAGACATGAAATACATTGTGGATGGACGCCATCTCCTGAGGCAAATCTAACTTGTATGCCACATTGCCAATACGCTCAATCACCATATATGGTCCCACATACCTGGGACTAAGCTTGCCTTTCTTCCCAAATCGCATCACGCCCTTCATCGGGGCAACCTTGATAAACACCAAGTCTCCAACCTCGAACTCTAAGGGCCTTCGACGCACATCCACATAGCTTTTCTGCCTACTATGAGCTGTGGCAATCCGCTGCTGAATCACTTTCAATGCTTCAGTCGTCTTATTGAAGAAGTCAGTTTTCTCCTTAAGTTCTGAATCCACTAGCTTCTTCTCCCCAGTTTCATGCCAATAAATCGGGGACCTACATCGTCTTCCGTAAAGAGCCTCATAGGGTGCCATCCCAATCGTCGCTTGATAACTATTGTTATAAGCGAACTCAGCCAATGGCAAAAACTTACACCAACTCCCTTTGAAGTCCAAGGCACAAGCTCGAAGCATATCCTCAAGTGTCTGATTAGTCCTCTCCGTCTGACCGTCGGTTTGCGGATGAAAAGCCGTGCTAAATTTCAACTTCGTACCCATAGCAGCTTGAACGCTCTTCCAGAAGTGGGAGGTGAACCTACTATCTCGATCTGAAATAATAGATCTGGGAACACCATGAAGCCTCACTACCTCCTTCACGTATAATTCTGCCAACTGTTCCATAGAGGACGTCAATCGTATAGGAAGAAAAATGTGCTGACTTGGTCAATCTGTCAATGACCACCCATATAGCATCATATCCATTCGTAGTCCTTGGCAGTCCAGTAATAAAATCCATCGCAATGTCTTCCCATTTCCATTCCGGTATCTGAATTGACTGAAGTACCCCCTCCTGGCTTTTGGTGCTCAGCCTTAACTTGTTGGCACGTCATACAATGCTTCACATAGTGTGCTACATCTTTCTTCATTCCGAACCACCAGAAACTATTCTTAATATCCATGTACATTTTGGTTGCACCAGGATGAAGCATATACGGGGTGTTGTGTGCCTCTTCAAGAATCTTCTTCCTCAGCTCCTCATCCTTAGGAATACATAACCGTCCCTTAAGTTTCAGCACTCCATCATCACACACACTAAATCCTTCACACTTCCCTTCGAGCATTTCCTTTTTAATCCTCACAAAGCTTGGATCAAGATCTTGTTTGCTCCGAATGTCATCTAAAATAGTTGGAGACAAAGTCATTGCAGAAAGTTGCCCAACTATTAATTCCAACCCAAAATCAAAAATCTCCTTTTGAAGGGACTTGGACATCGCATTGAAGGACATTAACGTTGCTGGGGTCTTCCGACTCAATGCATCAGCTACCCTATTTGCCTTCCCCGGGTGGTATAAGATTTCACAGTCGTAATCCTTTACTAGCTCAAGCCACCTCCTTTGCCTCATATTCAAATCCTTCTGCGAGAAGAAGTACTTCAAACTTTGGTGATCGGTGAATATTTGGCATCGGACTCCATACAAATAATGCCTCCATATTTTCAATGCAAAAACAACGGCAGCCAACTCTAGGTCATGGGTGGCATAGTTCTTCTCATAGTCATTTAATTGCCTTGAAGCATAGGCAATTACCTTCCCATTCTGCATCAAGACTGCACCAAGTCCCATTTTAGAAGCATCACTGTAAATTACGAACCCTTCATCCCCATCCGGAATCGTCAAGATTGGAGCACTTGTGAGCCGTCTCTTCAGCTCTTGAAAGCTCTCTTCGCAATCCTCTGTCCATTCGAACTTCTTTCCTTTTCGGGTAAGTGTCGTAAGCGGCATAGCAAGTTTCAAGAAATCAGCTACAAATTTCCTATAATAACCCGCTAAAACCAAGGAAACTTCTGATCTCACTTGCGTTGGTCGGTTTCTTCCAATTGCTAACGGCCTCAACCTTCGCAGGATCCACCATTATGCCATCTTTAGAAATCACATGACCAAGGAATGCCACACGATCCAACCAAAATTCGCATTTAGAGAATTTGGCATATAACTGGTGCTGTTTCAATGTCTGCAAAACTGTCCTTATATGCTTCTCATGCTGGTCTCGAGTCTTTGAATAAATGAGAATGTCGTCGATAAACACTATCACAAACTTATCCAAAAACTCTTTAAACACTCTATTCATCAGGTCCATGAAAGCAGCAGGGGCATTGGTCAACCCAAATGGCATGACCACAAACTCATAATGACCGTATCGAGTTCTGAAAGCTGACTTGGGGATATCTCCTTCCTTGATCTTCAGTTGGTGGTATCCAGATCGTAGATCAATCTTCGAAAACACAGTCGCACCTTGCAGTTGGTCGAATAAATCATCAATTCTCGGCAATGGATACTTGTTCCTTATGGTCACCTTGTTTAGCTCCCTGTAGTCGATGCAGAGTCTCATTGTCCCATCCTTCTTCTTCACAAATAAAACTGGAGCTCCCCACGGTGAATGACTAGGGCGAATGAAACCCTTGTTCAACAGCTCTTGAAGTTGCTCATGTAATTCCTTCAATTCAACAGGTGCCATTCGATAAGGTGCCTTAGAGATTGGCCCAGTGCCCGGTGCTAAACTCAATCTCGAACTCGATTTCTCTATCTGGCGGCAAACCTGGCAAGTCCTCTGGAAACACGTCACTAAATTCTCGTATGACGGGTACATCATCAATCTTCAATTTGTCTTCTTTCTTCTTATCCACGATGTTGGCTAAGAAACCATTACAGCCATTGGCTAGCAGCTTTCGGGCCTTCATTGCTGACAGGAACAACTTCGTCTTCTTCTTCGCATCACCAATGAATTCAAATCGATCATCTCCTTCGGGATTAAACACGACCTTACGTCTTCGGCATTCAATAGACGCGTTATACTTTCCCAAGAAATCCATACCTGAAATTAGGTCATAGTCAAACATCTCGAGCACTATCAGATTACTGTAGAGCTCTCTATCAACAATTCTCACCGGCACTGCTCGTAGCCAATGAGTGGACATCATCACTTCCCCAGAGGGTAGTGTCGTAGTGAATCCCTGACTCAAGATATCTTGATTTATTCCTACTCTTTTAGCAAAAGTAGAAGATACAAAGGAGTGTGAGGCTCCTGTGTCGAAAAGGACATTAGCACACTGGTTATTAACAAGTATCTGACCTGTGACAACAGTAGATGTCTCGGCAGCTGCTTCTTCTTTGGTCATGGTGAAAATTCTGGCATTGGTGGTAAGTGGAGGAGCCTCAAGTCGTCCCTGGGAAATATGAGGTCCATCAAGAGTGACCTGCATACTATGGAGCTGAGCTGGTGGGTTTCTCTGTTGTCTTTGCTGGAAGGGCTGGTACGTCTTGTTTGGACAATCCTTGGACAGGTGACCCTCGCGTCCGCAAGCATAACATAGATTTGTGCCCATACGGCACTCCCCCAAATGTAGCTTTCCACACTTAGAACATGGTGGAATGTTCTTAGCTTGCTTAGCTGGTTGGCCCCCTCCTTGACGGTTGTTATGGTTCCTCTGATTGGAGAAGTTCCCCTTCCTCTTGTTATTGTTCCACTGACCTCCTTGAGACCTGCCTTGATTTCCGAAGTTTCCACGGTTCTGATTGTTGTTGTTGTTCTTAGGGACTTCGCTCTGACGAGGCTGGCTTTCCTTTTGCTTATTCAGATGATATTCAGCACGAAGGGCACACCTGACACATTCAGCTGTGGTGGTTGGTGGAGCAGTCCCGCTATCAACAATCACTGCAATCTCGGGTTTCAGCATCCCGATCAATCTCCTCAACCGTTCTTGTTCATTTGGCACCATGTGGGGACAAAGACGTGCCAATTGGTTAAACCGCTTAACAGCTTCTGTCACCGATAGATTTCCTTGACGAAAGTTATTAAACTCGTCATAGTGTTCCCTGGTCACAGACATGTTGAAATATTGCTCGTTAAATTCTTGGACAAAGTCTTCCCACGTCATCTGACTTATGTCCCTGCTCAGCTCTATTCCTTCCCACCAGATTCTAGCATCATCCATCAAACAGTAGGAAGCACACTTCACTTTCTCATTATCGGTTAAATCCATGAAATTAAGCACCAACTCGATCGACTTCAACCATCCTTGAGCTACCAAAGGGTCAGTTGAACCATTGAATTCCTTAGGCTTCATCCTCTTGAATCGCAGATACAGGGGCTCATGATTTGTTGCTGCTTGAACTCCTCTATTTTGCATTGGCTGTGCAGCCGGTGGATCAATGGGGACTTCCACTCTGTTGGCATTAGCTTGCAAGTTGTTAATAAGAGCCTGTTGTTGCTGAACTTGCCTCTGAAGTTGAGCCACAATTTCTACTAAATTAGGCTCTGCCACCGCTTCATTTTCAACTTGTACACGACCTCTTCGTTGGTCTTGACGCAACTGCTCCATAACTTCTGCCAAGTTAGGTTCCGCAGCAACCTCATCTTCGACATGCACTCGGCCATTACCACGTCCTCGAACTGCACGTCCTCGAGCTGCACGTCCTCGTCCGCGTACCATCTTATCTTAGTCGTCTGTTAGTAGCAAAATTGTCAATAAGAGACTTTTTTTTTTTTTTGATATCGAGTCAGGATTCAAACTTTCCATAAATAGAACATCACCTCACAACTCTTACATTTCTATTTAAGGAAACTAGTTAATTACTTACTTGAAGAAGTTTGAAGTGGACACGTGGCGATACATGATAGGAAATAGGAAACCTCTCTGATACCATATCTGTAACGACCCCTCACGGACCGTTACCGTTGACTTCTTATTTAATCATTCATCTCTTATAAAATTGCGGAAAATATTAAGCTTGAAATAAAAACCTTAACATAACGGAAAACCTTACTTAGATAATTTCAGAAAACTCTAGAAAATTTTTTTTTTTTTTTTTTAAAACTATATCAAAATAACCTTCATAATTAATATATATATATTTTTTTTTAAATCCAATTCATGAAATAAAATTTAAGTCCATATGAATCATCCAATCAAATAATAATAAATTAAAGTCTCAAAACTTTATTTGAAATTATAAATGTCCATCTCAAGATCGTTCCTCCCGTTTTCCTATCACATATCGTCCCGCTATCCGCTCCAAGCTCCTCCAACACTATATCTTACCCTTTCCTTTATCTGCAACATGAATTAACTTATATAAGCAAGGGCTTAGTAAGACACTTAATTCTCACAAATGTAAATAAATATTTTTCATTTATCATCATAAATATAAACATCATTTAAAAACTTTTTACTTTTAAAACCGTCATATATTGGGCCCGGCGTTGTACCATCATAGCGCGCTAGTCACGGAAGGGTTGGGGTAGCAAATCCCAAACCAACGGTGACAAAAGTCCGCTCACCGGACAACAACATCATCATCATCATCATCAAGGGTGTACAACGCCATTTTAAAACATAAAAATACATATACATACCATATATATACTTTTCATCAAAACGTTTCATCAAAACGTCATCATAGGAGAAGTATTATTTAAGAACATCATAACATCATCATCAACATCAAATATATACTTCTCAAATCTTTAATTCATGTTGCAGGTGAGAGTGTACTTACTTAAACGCCTCACTTAACCTTTTCAAATTTTCCGATGGTGACGCGCGATTGAGGTCTCGGGTGCTTGCCTTTAGAACCGTTCATGCCATGAATAATAAATATAATAAAATCAACAAAAGCTCATAAAAATTCATTAAACACATCCATCATATCATAGCAGCACCTACAAGGCCTATTTCATCATTCAATAACATCAAAACACAAAAAAATTGAACACTTCCATGAAATTACAAATCTTTGCAAAAACTGGCAGTTAGACCTTTGTCCCTTCAAAAATTCATAAAAATTCACACAGGGATTCAAATGATCTGAAACTAATTTTAAATGAAAGTAGACATCTAGATCTTTCTAATGGTACCAAATTTGTAGAAAATGAAGACCGTTTGTACCCTCAAAAATAGTTTTGAATTTGATTTCTAAAGTTTTACCGAAGCTGGCAGCCGGACCTTTGCCTATTTGAAAAATCATAAAAATTTATAGATATCTCCAAATGATATAAAACTGATTCCAAATGAAAATATACATCTATAGTTTTCTAAAAATATTAAATTTGTTAAAAACGGAGACCGTTTGGATTTTCAAAAACAGTTTTGAAATCTGATCGTTAAAATTTTACCGAAACTGGCAGTCCGACCTCTGCCTATTTGAAAAATCATAACAATTCACACATAACTCCAAACGATATGAAACTGATTTCAAAAGAAAATAGACATCTAGGGCTTTCCAAAAATATCAAATTTGTTAAAAATGGAGTCCATTTGCACCCTTAAAAACCGTTTCGAATTCTTACCTTAGAATCTGGAAATTCCAGTAGCAGTTTCAAATCCGAAAATAAATAGAAATATATGTATATAAATTATCATCACAATATATATATAATTCATATACACACACATAAAAACAGCCCTAAGACATATTTCTAACATATAAAATTATGCGATCACCATACCAATGAAATCATAAATAAAGAATCAACAAAAACCTTAATTTCGTCTTGTTCACAAAATCAACCATATCGCCCCTTTTTTTTTTTTCGATCATCATTCGATAAATATTTCTCATCCTCTCGTCAAACTCACATGAAAACACTCATCAAGAAAATCATCCAATCCCTCAAAGAATCCCAAACTAAAATAAATAACAAAATCATTCTCATCATTAAACAATACCGAAACTTACCTTGAAATCCTTTGATTTTCGGTTTGGAAGAATTTAGAGGTTTGGCGGATTCTCTTCTTCTTTCTTTTTTTTTTTTTTTTTTTTTTTTTCCTCTGTGTTTGTGCGTGTGAGGAAAAGAGAGAGAGCAGACAAAGATAATTAGAATGAAAGGGAAAGGGAGACTATGGTGCAAAGAGTGAGCGTTGAAGAAAAAGGGTGTGGACTTTGTGGATTTCAATTGGAAGTCAATTGAATGCTAATTGGCTGTCAAAAACTTATTTTGGGTAGGAAAATTGTCAGATAAAAGAGGGAATTGAATGGGAATAAGAGGAGTTTTCCTTTTTTTTTTTTTTTTTTTTTTCTTTCTTTCTTTCTTTCTTTCTTTCCTTCCTTCGGCTGCAATTACTTTCCCCTTTACATCTTCCCCCTTATACCGTGCATACCACATATATCACACACATATACATGCATATAATTTTATATATAATTGACTAATCAAATAACTTAATATATATATGTTATATATATAAAGACATATATATACAGTACAATCTTTATATCTATATATAAAATAAAATATATATGTAGTATATACATATAAACATATACATATCAATTTATAAAACATATCATTTATATATACTAAAAAAAATTGTCACATGAATTCATCAAATCATCATAAGAAAATTTTATCAATTTGACATGAACTTTGTTCTAGCACATCGAGTCCTCATCGCGTCACCTGTGAAAAATAACTCAACATAACATTAGAATTAAGAAATTGCTATCTCATCACATATCCATGTTAATTCTAATGTTAATTTCCTAACGTTATTGTTAGGTAGCATTTAGGGCGTTACAATCCCTCTTACCTTATAAAAGTTTCGTCCTCGAAACTTAGAATAATTCCGGATAATTCATTCTCATTGCGTCTTCTCGCTCCCATGTAGCTTCCTCCATCTTGTGATTACGCCAAAGAACCTTTACTAAAAGAATCTCTTTGTTCCTCAACGTCTTCGTCTTTCGATCAAGAATCTCAACCGGCTTTTCTTCGTAACTCATATCTTCTTGAATCTGAATCGATTGCGGTTGGATGACGTGAGATGGATCCGGTACATACTTCTTCAACATCGAGACATGAAATACATTGTGGATGGACGCCATCTCCTGAGGCAAATCTAACTTGTATGCCACATTGCCAATACGCTCAATCACCATATATGGTCCCACATACCTGGGACTAAGCTTGCCTTTCTTCCCAAATCGCATCACGCCCTTCATCGGGGCAACCTTGATAAACACCAAGTCTCCAACCTCGAACTCTAAGGGCCTTCGACGCACATCCACATAGCTTTTCTGCCTACTATGAGCTGTGGCAATCCGCTGCTGAATCACTTTCAATGCTTCAGTCGTCTTATTGAAGAAGTCAGTTTTCTCCTTAAGTTCTGAATCCACTAGCTTCTTCTCCCCAGTTTCATGCCAATAAATCGGGGACCTACATCGTCTTCCGTAAAGAGCCTCATAGGGTGCCATCCCAATCGTCGCTTGATAACTATTGTTATAAGCGAACTCAGCCAATGGCAAAAACTTACACCAACTCCCTTTGAAGTCCAAGGCACAAGCTCGAAGCATATCCTCAAGTGTCTGATTAGTCCTCTCCGTCTGACCGTCGGTTTGCGGATGAAAAGCCGTGCTAAATTTCAACTTCGTACCCATAGCAGCTTGAACGCTCTTCCAGAAGTGGGAGGTGAACCTACTATCTCGATCTGAAATAATAGATCTGGGAACACCATGAAGCCTCACTACCTCCTTCACGTATAATTCTGCCAACTGTTCCATAGAGGACGTCAATCGTATAGGAAGAAAATGTGCTGACTTGGTCAATCTGTCAATGACCACCCATATAGCATCATATCCATTCGTAGTCCTTGGCAGTCCAGTAATAAAATCCATCGCAATGTCTTCCCATTTCCATTCCGGTATCTGAATTGACTGAAGTACCCCTCCTGGCTTTTGGTGCTCAGCCTTAACTTGTTGGCACGTCATACAATGCTTCACATAGTGTGCTACATCTTTCTTCATTCCGAACCACCAGAAACTATTCTTAATATCCATGTACATTTTGGTTGCACCAGGATGAAGCATATACGGGGTGTTGTGTGCCTCTTCAAGAATCTTCTTCCTCAGCTCCTCATCCTTAGGAATACATAACCGTCCCTTAAGTTTCAGCACTCCATCATCACACACACTAAATCCTTCACACTTCCCTTCGAGCATTTCCTTTTTAATCCTCACAAAGCTTGGATCAAGATCTTGTTTGCTCCGAATGTCATCTAAAATAGTTGGAGACAAAGTCATTGCAGAAAGTTGCCCAACTATTAATTCCAACCCAAAATCAAAAATCTCCTTTTGAAGGGACTTGGACATCGCATTGAAGGACATTAACGTTGCTGGGGTCTTCCGACTCAATGCATCAGCTACCCTATTTGCCTTCCCCGGGTGGTATAAGATTTCACAGTCGTAATCCTTTACTAGCTCAAGCCACCTCCTTTGCCTCATATTCAAATCCTTCTGCGAGAAGAAGTACTTCAAACTTTGGTGATCGGTGAATATTTGGCATCGGACTCCATACAAATAATGCCTCCATATTTTCAATGCAAAAACAACGGCAGCCAACTCTAGGTCATGGGTGGCATAGTTCTTCTCATAGTCATTTAATTGCCTTGAAGCATAGGCAATTACCTTCCCATTCTGCATCAAGACTGCACCAAGTCCCATTTTAGAAGCATCACTGTAAATTACGAACCCTTCATCCCCATCCGGAATCGTCAAGATTGGAGCACTTGTGAGCCGTCTCTTCAGCTCTTGAAAGCTCTCTTCGCAATCCTCTGTCCATTCGAACTTCTTTCCTTTTCGGGTAAGTGTCGTAAGCGGCATAGCAAGTTTCAAGAAATCAGCTACAAATTTCCTATAATAACCCGCTAAACCAAGGAAACTTCTGATCTCACTTGCGTTGGTCGGTTTCTTCCAATTGCTAACGGCCTCAACCTTCGCAGGATCCACCATTATGCCATCTTTAGAAATCACATGACCAAGGAATGCCACACGATCCAACCAAAATTCGCATTTAGAGAATTTGGCATATAACTGGTGCTGTTTCAATGTCTGCAAAACTGTCCTTATATGCTTCTCATGCTGGTCTCGAGTCTTTGAATAAATGAGAATGTCGTCGATAAACACTATCACAAACTTATCCAAAAACTCTTTAAACACTCTATTCATCAGGTCCATGAAAGCAGCAGGGGCATTGGTCAACCCAAATGGCATGACCACAAACTCATAATGACCGTATCGAGTTCTGAAAGCTGACTTGGGGATATCTCCTTCCTTGATCTTCAGTTGGTGGTATCCAGATCGTAGATCAATCTTCGAAAACACAGTCGCACCTTGCAGTTGGTCGAATAAATCATCAATTCTCGGCAATGGATACTTGTTCCTTATGGTCACCTTGTTTAGCTCCCTGTAGTCGATGCAGAGTCTCATTGTCCCATCCTTCTTCTTCACAAATAAAACTGGAGCTCCCCACGGTGAATGACTAGGGCGAATGAAACCCTTGTTCAACAGCTCTTGAAGTTGCTCATGTAATTCCTTCAATTCAACAGGTGCCATTCGATAAGGTGCCTTAGAGATTGGCCCAGTGCCCGGTGCTAACTCAATCTCGAACTCGATTTCTCTATCTGGCGGCAAACCTGGCAAGTCCTCTGGAAACACGTCACTAAATTCTCGTATGACGGGTACATCATCAATCTTCAATTTGTCTTCTTTCTTCTTATCCACGATGTTGGCTAAGAAACCATTACAGCCATTGGCTAGCAGCTTTCGGGCCTTCATTGCTGACAGGAACAACTTCGTCTTCTTCTTCGCATCACCAATGAATTCAAATCGATCATCTCCTTCGGGATTAAACACGACCTTACGTCTTCGGCATTCAATAGACGCGTTATACTTTCCCAAGAAATCCATACCTGAAATTAGGTCATAGTCAAACATCTCGAGCACTATCAGATTACTGTAGAGCTCTCTATCAACAATTCTCACCGGCACTGCTCGTAGCCAATGAGTGGACATCATCACTTCCCCAGAGGGTAGTGTCGTAGTGAATCCCTGACTCAAGATATCTTGATTTATTCCTACTCTTTTAGCAAAAGTAGAAGATACAAAGGAGTGTGAGGCTCCTGTGTCGAAAAGGACATTAGCACACTGGTTATTAACAAGTATCTGACCTGTGACAACAGTAGATGTCTCGGCAGCTGCTTCTTCTTTGGTCATGGTGAAAATTCTGGCATTGGTGGTAAGTGGAGGAGCCTCAAGTCGTCCCTGGGAAATATGAGGTCCATCAAGAGTGACCTGCATACTATGGAGCTGAGCTGGTGGGTTTCTCTGTTGTCTTTGCTGGAAGGGCTGGTACGTCTTGTTTGGACAATCCTTGGACAGGTGACCCTCGCGTCCGCAAGCATAACATAGATTTGTGCCCATACGGCACTCCCCCAAATGTAGCTTTCCACACTTAGAACATGGTGGAATGTTCTTAGCTTGCTTAGCTGGTTGGCCCCCTCCTTGACGGTTGTTATGGTTCCTCTGATTGGAGAAGTTCCCCTTCCTCTTGTTATTGTTCCACTGACCTCCTTGAGACCTGCCTTGATTTCCGAAGTTTCCACGGTTCTGATTGTTGTTGTTGTTCTTAGGGACTTCGCTCTGACGAGGCTGGCTTTCCTTTTGCTTATTCAGATGATATTCAGCACGAAGGGCACACCTGACACATTCAGCTGTGGTGGTTGGTGGAGCAGTCCCGCTATCAACAATCACTGCAATCTCGGGTTTCAGCATCCCGATCAATCTCCTCAACCGTTCTTGTTCATTTGGCACCATGTGGGGACAAAGACGTGCCAATTGGTTAAACCGCTTAACAGCTTCTGTCACCGATAGATTTCCTTGACGAAAGTTATTAAACTCGTCATAGTGTTCCCTGGTCACAGACATGTTGAAATATTGCTCGTTAAATTCTTGGACAAAGTCTTCCCACGTCATCTGACTTATGTCCCTGCTCAGCTCTATTCCTTCCCACCAGATTCTAGCATCATCCATCAAACAGTAGGAAGCACACTTCACTTTCTCATTATCGGTTAAATCCATGAAATTAAGCACCAACTCGATCGACTTCAACCATCCTTGAGCTACCAAAGGGTCAGTTGAACCATTGAATTCCTTAGGCTTCATCCTCTTGAATCGCAGATACAGGGGCTCATGATTTGTTGCTGCTTGAACTCCTCTATTTTGCATTGGCTGTGCAGCCGGTGGATCAATGGGGACTTCCACTCTGTTGGCATTAGCTTGCAAGTTGTTAATAAGAGCCTGTTGTTGCTGAACTTGCCTCTGAAGTTGAGCCACAATTTCTACTAAATTAGGCTCTGCCACCGCTTCATTTTCAACTTGTACACGACCTCTTCGTTGGTCTTGACGCAACTGCTCCATAACTTCTGCCAAGTTAGGTTCCGCAGCAACCTCATCTTCGACATGCACTCGGCCATTACCACGTCCTCGAACTGCACGTCCTCGAGCTGCACGTCCTCGTCCGCGTACCATCTTATCTTAGTCGTCTGTTAGTAGCAAAATTGTCAATAAGAGACTTTTTTTTTTTTTTGATATCGAGTCAGGATTCAAACTTTCCATAAATAGAACATCACCTCACAACTCTTACATTTCTATTTAAGGAAACTAGTTAATTACTTACTTGAAGAAGTTTGAAGTGGACACGTGGCGATACATGATAGGAAATAGGAAACCTCTCTGATACCATATCTGTAACGACCCCTCACGGACCGTTACCGTTGACTTCTTATTTAATCATTCATCTCTTATAAAATTGCGGAAAATATTAAGCTTGAAATAAAAACCTTAACATAACGGAAAACCTTACTTAGATAATTTCAGAAAACTCTAGAAAATTTTTTTTTTTTTTTTTAAAACTATATCAAAATAACCTTCATAATTAATATATATATATTTTTTTTAAATCCAATTCATGAAATAAAATTTAAGTCCATATGAATCATCCAATCAAATAATAATAAATTAAAGTCTCAAAACTTTATTTGAAATTATAAATGTCCATCTCAAGATCGTTCCTCCCGTTTTCCTATCACATATCGTCCCGCTATCCGCTCCAAGCTCCTCCAACACTATATCTTACCCTTTCCTTTATCTGCAACATGAATTAACTTATATAAGCAAGGGCTTAGTAAGACACTTAATTCTCACAAATGTAAATAAATATTTTTCATTTATCATCATAAATATAAACATCATTTAAAAACTTTTTACTTTTAAAACCGTCATATATTGGGCCCGGCGTTGTACCATCATAGCGCGCTAGTCACGGAAGGGTTGGGGTAGCAAATCCCAAACCAACGGTGACAAAAGTCCGCTCACCGGACAACAACATCATCATCATCATCATCAAGGGTGTACAACGCATTTTAAAACATAAAAATACATATACATACCATATATATACTTTTCATCAAAACGTTTCATCAAAACGTCATCATAGGAGAAGTATTATTTAAGAACATCATAACATCATCATCAACATCAAAATATATACTTCTCAAATCTTTAATTCATGTTGCAGGTGAGAGTGTACTTACTTAAACGCCTCACTTAACCTTTTCAAATTTTCCGATGGTGACGCGCGATTGAGGTCTCGGGTGCTTGCCTTTAGAACCGTTCATGCCATGAATAATAAATATAATAAAATCAACAAAAGCTCATAAAAATTCATTAAACACATCCATCATATCATAGCAGCACCTACAAGGCCTATTTCATCATTCAATAACATCAAAACACAAAAAAATTGAACACTTCCATGAAATTACAAATCTTTGCAAAAACTGGCAGTTAGACCTTTGTCCCTTCAAAAATTCATAAAAATTCACACAGGGATTCAAATGATCTGAAACTAATTTTAAATGAAAGTAGACATCTAGATCTTTCTAATGGTACCAAATTTGTAGAAAATGAAGACCGTTTGTACCCTCAAAAATAGTTTTGAATTTGATTTCTAAAGTTTTACCGAAGCTGGCAGCCGGACCTTTGCCTATTTGAAAAATCATAAAAATTTATAGATATCTCCAAATGATATAAAACTGATTCCAAATGAAAATATACATCTATAGTTTTCTAAAAATATTAAATTTGTTAAAAACGGAGACCGTTTGGATTTTCAAAAACAGTTTTGAAATCTGATCGTTAAAATTTTACCGAAACTGGCAGTCCGACCTCTGCCTATTTGAAAAATCATAACAATTCACACATAACTCCAAACGATATGAAACTGATTTCAAAAGAAAATAGACATCTAGGGCTTTCCAAAAATATCAAATTTGTTAAAAATGGAGTCCATTTGCACCCTTAAAAACCGTTTCGAATTCTTACCTTAGAATCTGGAAATTCCAGTAGCAGTTTCAAATCCGAAAATAAATAGAAATATATGTATATAAATTATCATCACAATATATATATAATTCATATACACACACATAAAAACAGCCCTAAGACATATTTCTAACATATAAAATTATGCGATCACCATACCAATGAAATCATAAATAAAGAATCAACAAAAACCTTAATTTCGTCTTGTTCACAAAATCAACCATATCGCCCCTTTTTTTTTTTCGATCATCATTCGATAAATATTTCTCATCCTCTCGTCAAACTCACATGAAAACACTCATCAAGAAAATCATCCAATCCCTCAAAGAATCCCAAACTAAAATAAATAACAAAATCATTCTCATCATTAAACAATACCGAAACTTACCTTGAAATCCTTTGATTTTCGGTTTGGAAGAATTTAGAGGTTTGGCGGATTCTCTTCTTCTTTCTTTTTTTTTTTTTTTTTTTTTTTTTTCCTCTGTGTTTGTGCGTGTGAGGAAAAGAGAGAGAGCAGACAAAGATAATTAGAATGAAAGGGAAAGGGAGACTATGGTGCAAAGAGTGAGCGTTGAAGAAAAAGGGTGTGGACTTTGTGGATTTCAATTGGAAGTCAATTGAATGCTAATTGGCTGTCAAAAACTTATTTTGGGTAGGAAAATTGTCAGATAAAAGAGGGAATTGAATGGGAATAAGAGGAGTTTTCCTTTTTTTTTTTTTTTTTTTTTTTCTTTCTTTCTTTCTTTCTTTCTTTCCTTCCTTCGGCTGCAATTACTTTCCCCTTTACATCTTCCCCCTTATACCGTGCATACCACATATATCACACACATATACATGCATATAATTTTATATATAATTGACTAATCAAATAACTTAATATATATATGTTATATATATAAAGACATATATATACAGTACAATCTTTATATCTATATATAAAATAAAATATATATGTAGTATATACATATAAACATATACATATCAATTTATAAAACATATCATTTTATATATACTAAAAAAAATTGTCACATGAATTCATCAAATCATCATAAGAAAATTTTATCAATTTGACATGAACTTTGTTCTAGCACATCGAGTCCTCATCGCGTCACCTGTGAAAAATAACTCAACATAACATTAGAATTAAGAAATTGCTATCTCATCACATATCCATGTTAATTCTAATGTTAATTTCCTAACGTTATTGTTAGGTAGCATTTAGGGCGTTACAATCCCTCTTACCTTATAAAAGTTTCGTCCTCGAAACTTAGAATAATTCCGGATAATTCATTCTCATTGCGTCTTCTCGCTCCCATGTAGCTTCCTCCATCTTGTGATTACGCCAAAGAACCTTTACTAAAAGAATCTCTTTGTTCCTCAACGTCTTCGTCTTTCGATCAAGAATCTCAACCGGCTTTTCTTCGTAACTCATATCTTCTTGAATCTGAATCGATTGCGGTTGGATGACGTGAGATGGATCCGGTACATACTTCTTCAACATCGAGACATGAAATACATTGTGGATGGACGCCATCTCCTGAGGCAAATCTAACTTGTATGCCACATTGCCAATACGCTCAATCACCATATATGGTCCCACATACCTGGGACTAAGCTTGCCTTTCTTCCCAAATCGCATCACGCCCTTCATCGGGGCAACCTTGATAAACACCAAGTCTCCAACCTCGAACTCTAAGGGCCTTCGACGCACATCCACATAGCTTTTCTGCCTACTATGAGCTGTGGCAATCCGCTGCTGAATCACTTTCAATGCTTCAGTCGTCTTATTGAAGAAGTCAGTTTTCTCCTTAAGTTCTGAATCCACTAGCTTCTTCTCCCCAGTTTCATGCCAATAAATCGGGGACCTACATCGTCTTCCGTAAAGAGCCTCATAGGGTGCCATCCCAATCGTCGCTTGATAACTATTGTTATAAGCGAACTCAGCCAATGGCAAAAACTTACACCAACTCCCTTTGAAGTCCAAGGCACAAGCTCGAAGCATATCCTCAAGTGTCTGATTAGTCCTCTCCGTCTGACCGTCGGTTTGCGGATGAAAAGCCGTGCTAAATTTCAACTTCGTACCCATAGCAGCTTGAACGCTCTTCCAGAAGTGGGAGGTGAACCTACTATCTCGATCTGAAATAATAGATCTGGGAACACCATGAAGCCTCACTACCTCCTTCACGTATAATTCTGCCAACTGTTCCATAGAGGACGTCAATCGTATAGGAAGAAAATGTGCTGACTTGGTCAATCTGTCAATGACCACCCATATAGCATCATATCCATTCGTAGTCCTTGGCAGTCCAGTAATAAAATCCATCGCAATGTCTTCCCATTTCCATTCCGGTATCTGAATTGACTGAAGTACCCCTCCTGGCTTTTGGTGCTCAGCCTTAACTTGTTGGCACGTCATACAATGCTTCACATAGTGTGCTACATCTTTCTTCATTCCGAACCACCAGAAACTATTCTTAATATCCATGTACATTTTGGTTGCACCAGGATGAAGCATATACGGGGTGTTGTGTGCCTCTTCAAGAATCTTCTTCCTCAGCTCCTCATCCTTAGGAATACATAACCGTCCCTTAAGTTTCAGCACTCCATCATCACACACACTAAATCCTTCACACTTCCCTTCGAGCATTTCCTTTTTAATCCTCACAAAGCTTGGATCAAGATCTTGTTTGCTCCGAATGTCATCTAAAATAGTTGGAGACAAAGTCATTGCAGAAAGTTGCCCAACTATTAATTCCAACCCAAAATCAAAAATCTCCTTTTGAAGGGACTTGGACATCGCATTGAAGGACATTAACGTTGCTGGGGTCTTCCGACTCAATGCATCAGCTACCCTATTTGCCTTCCCCGGGTGGTATAAGATTTCACAGTCGTAATCCTTTACTAGCTCAAGCCACCTCCTTTGCCTCATATTCAAATCCTTCTGCGAGAAGAAGTACTTCAAACTTTGGTGATCGGTGAATATTTGGCATCGGACTCCATACAAATAATGCCTCCATATTTTCAATGCAAAAACAACGGCAGCCAACTCTAGGTCATGGGTGGCATAGTTCTTCTCATAGTCATTTAATTGCCTTGAAGCATAGGCAATTACCTTCCCATTCTGCATCAAGACTGCACCAAGTCCCATTTTAGAAGCATCACTGTAAATTACGAACCCTTCATCCCCATCCGGAATCGTCAAGATTGGAGCACTTGTGAGCCGTCTCTTCAGCTCTTGAAAGCTCTCTTCGCAATCCTCTGTCCATTCGAACTTCTTTCCTTTTCGGGTAAGTGTCGTAAGCGGCATAGCAAGTTTCAAGAAATCAGCTACAAATTTCCTATAATAACCCGCTAAACCAAGGAAACTTCTGATCTCACTTGCGTTGGTCGGTTTCTTCCAATTGCTAACGGCCTCAACCTTCGCAGGATCCACCATTATGCCATCTTTAGAAATCACATGACCAAGGAATGCCACACGATCCAACCAAAATTCGCATTTAGAGAATTTGGCATATAACTGGTGCTGTTTCAATGTCTGCAAAACTGTCCTTATATGCTTCTCATGCTGGTCTCGAGTCTTTGAATAAATGAGAATGTCGTCGATAAACACTATCACAAACTTATCCAAAAACTCTTTAAACACTCTATTCATCAGGTCCATGAAAGCAGCAGGGGCATTGGTCAACCCAAATGGCATGACCACAAACTCATAATGACCGTATCGAGTTCTGAAAGCTGACTTGGGGATATCTCCTTCCTTGATCTTCAGTTGGTGGTATCCAGATCGTAGATCAATCTTCGAAAACACAGTCGCACCTTGCAGTTGGTCGAATAAATCATCAATTCTCGGCAATGGATACTTGTTCCTTATGGTCACCTTGTTTAGCTCCCTGTAGTCGATGCAGAGTCTCATTGTCCCATCCTTCTTCTTCACAAATAAAACTGGAGCTCCCCACGGTGAATGACTAGGGCGAATGAAACCCTTGTTCAACAGCTCTTGAAGTTGCTCATGTAATTCCTTCAATTCAACAGGTGCCATTCGATAAGGTGCCTTAGAGATTGGCCCAGTGCCCGGTGCTAACTCAATCTCGAACTCGATTTCTCTATCTGGCGGCAAACCTGGCAAGTCCTCTGGAAACACGTCACTAAATTCTCGTATGACGGGTACATCATCAATCTTCAATTTGTCTTCTTTCTTCTTATCCACGATGTTGGCTAAGAAACCATTACAGCCATTGGCTAGCAGCTTTCGGGCCTTCATTGCTGACAGGAACAACTTCGTCTTCTTCTTCGCATCACCAATGAATTCAAATCGATCATCTCCTTCGGGATTAAACACGACCTTACGTCTTCGGCATTCAATAGACGCGTTATACTTTCCCAAGAAATCCATACCTGAAATTAGGTCATAGTCAAACATCTCGAGCACTATCAGATTACTGTAGAGCTCTCTATCAACAATTCTCACCGGCACTGCTCGTAGCCAATGAGTGGACATCATCACTTCCCCAGAGGGTAGTGTCGTAGTGAATCCCTGACTCAAGATATCTTGATTTATTCCTACTCTTTTAGCAAAAGTAGAAGATACAAAGGAGTGTGAGGCTCCTGTGTCGAAAAGGACATTAGCACACTGGTTATTAACAAGTATCTGACCTGTGACAACAGTAGATGTCTCGGCAGCTGCTTCTTCTTTGGTCATGGTGAAAATTCTGGCATTGGTGGTAAGTGGAGGAGCCTCAAGTCGTCCCTGGGAAATATGAGGTCCATCAAGAGTGACCTGCATACTATGGAGCTGAGCTGGTGGGTTTCTCTGTTGTCTTTGCTGGAAGGGCTGGTACGTCTTGTTTGGACAATCCTTGGACAGGTGACCCTCGCGTCCGCAAGCATAACATAGATTTGTGCCCATACGGCACTCCCCCAAATGTAGCTTTCCACACTTAGAACATGGTGGAATGTTCTTAGCTTGCTTAGCTGGTTGGCCCCCTCCTTGACGGTTGTTATGGTTCCTCTGATTGGAGAAGTTCCCCTTCCTCTTGTTATTGTTCCACTGACCTCCTTGAGACCTGCCTTGATTTCCGAAGTTTCCACGGTTCTGATTGTTGTTGTTGTTCTTAGGGACTTCGCTCTGACGAGGCTGGCTTTCCTTTTGCTTATTCAGATGATATTCAGCACGAAGGGCACACCTGACACATTCAGCTGTGGTGGTTGGTGGAGCAGTCCCGCTATCAACAATCACTGCAATCTCGGGTTTCAGCATCCCGATCAATCTCCTCAACCGTTCTTGTTCATTTGGCACCATGTGGGGACAAAGACGTGCCAATTGGTTAAACCGCTTAACAGCTTCTGTCACCGATAGATTTTCCTTGACGAAAGTTATTAAACTCGTCATAGTGTTCCCTGGTCACAGACATGTTGAAATATTGCTCGTTAAATTCTTGGACAAAGTCTTCCCACGTCATCTGACTTATGTCCCTGCTCAGCTCTATTCCTTCCCACCAGATTCTAGCATCATCCATCAAACAGTAGGAAGCACACTTCACTTTCTCATTATCGGTTTAAATCCATGAAATTAAGCACCAACTCGATCGACTTCAACCATCCTTGAGCTACCAAAGGGTCAGTTGAACCATTGAATTCCTTAGGCTTCATCCTCTTGAATCGCAGATACAGGGGCTCATGATTTGTTGCTGCTTGAACTCCTCTATTTTGCATTGGCTGTGCAGCCGGTGGATCAATGGGGACTTCCACTCTGTTGGCATTAGCTTGCAAGTTGTTAATAAGAGCCTGTTGTTGCTGAACTTGCCTCTGAAGTTGAGCCACAATTTCTACTAAATTAGGCTCTGCCACCGCTTCATTTTCAACTTGTACACGACCTCTTCGTTGGTCTTGACGCAACTGCTCCATAACTTCTGCCAAGTTAGGTTCCGCAGCAACCTCATCTTCGACATGCACTCGGCCATTACCACGTCCTCGAACTGCACGTCCTCGAGCTGCACGTCCTCGTCCGCGTACCATCTTATCTTAGTCGTCTGTTAGTAGCAAAATTGTCAATAAGAGACTTTTTTTTTTTTTTTGATATCGAGTCAGGATTCAAACTTTCCATAAATAGAACATCACCTCACAACTCTTACATTTCTATTTAAGGAAACTAGTTAATTACTTACTTGAAGAAGTTTGAAGTGGACACGTGGCGATACATGATAGGAAATAGGAAACCTCTCTGATACCATATCTGTAACGACCCCTCACGGACCGTTACCGTTGACTTCTTATTTAATCATTCATCTCTTATAAAATTGCGGAAAATATTAAGCTTGAAATAAAAACCTTAACATAACGGAAAACCTTACTTAGATAATTTCAGAAAACTCTAGAAAATTTTTTTTTTTTTTTTTTAAAACTATATCAAAATAACCTTCATAATTAATATATATATATTTTTTTTTAAATCCAATTCATGAAATAAAATTTAAGTCCATATGAATCATCCAATCAAATAATAATAAATTAAAGTCTCAAAACTTTATTTGAAATTATAAATGTCCATCTCAAGATCGTTCCTCCCGTTTTCCTATCACATATCGTCCCGCTATCCGCTCCAAGCTCCTCCAACACTATATCTTACCCTTTCCTTTATCTGCAACATGAATTAACTTATATAAGCAAGGGCTTAGTAAGACACTTAATTCTCACAAATGTAAATAAATATTTTTCATTTATCATCATAAATATAAACATCATTTAAAAACTTTTTACTTTTAAAACCGTCATATATTGGGCCCGGCGTTGTACCATCATAGCGCGCTAGTCACGGAAGGGTTGGGGTAGCAAATCCCAAACCAACGGTGACAAAAGTCCGCTCACCGGACAACAACATCATCATCATCATCATCAAGGGTGTACAACGCCATTTTAAAACATAAAAATACATATACATACCATATATATACTTTTCATCAAAACGTTTCATCAAAACGTCATCATAGGAGAAGTATTATTTAAGAACATCATAACATCATCATCAACATCAAAATATATACTTCTCAAATCTTTAATTCATGTTGCAGGTGAGAGTGTACTTACTTAAACGCCTCACTTAACCTTTTCAAATTTTCCGATGGTGACGCGCGATTGAGGTCTCGGGTGCTTGCCTTTAGAAACCGTTCATGCCATGAATAATAAATATAATAAAATCAACAAAGCTCATAAAAATTCATTAAACACATCCATCATATCATAGCAGCACCTACAAGGCCTATTTCATCATTCAATAACATCAAAACACAAAAAATTGAACACTTCCATGAAATTACAAATCTTTGCAAAAACTGGCAGTTAGACCTTTGTCCCTTCAAAAATTCATAAAAATTCACACAGGGATTCAAATGATCTGAAACTAATTTTAAATGAAAGTAGACATCTAGATCTTTCTAATGGTACCAAATTTGTAGAAAATGAAGACCGTTTGTACCCTCAAAAATAGTTTTGAATTTGATTTCTAAAGTTTTACCGAAGCTGGCAGCCGGACCTTTGCCTATTTGAAAATCATAAAAATTTATAGATATCTCCAAATGATATAAAACTGATTCCAAATGAAAATATACATCTATAGTTTTCTAAAAATATTAAATTTGTTTAAAAACGGAGACCGTTTGGATTTTCAAAACACAGTTTTGAAATCTGATCGTTAAAATTTTACCGAAACTGGCAGTCCGACCTCTGCCTATTTGAAAAATCATAACAATTCACACATAACTCCAAACGATATGAAAACTGATTTCAAAAGAAAATAGACATCTAGGGCTTTCCAAAATATCAAATTTGTTAAAAATGGAAGTCCATTTGCACCCTTAAAAACCGTTTCGAATTCTTACCTTAGAATCTGGAAATTCCAGTAGCAGTTTCAAATCCGAAAATAAATAGAAATATATGTATATAAATTATCATCACAATATATATATAATTCATATACACACACATAAAAACAGCCCTAAGACATATTTCTAACATATAAAATTATGCGATCACCATACCAATGAAATCATAAATAAAGAATCAACAAAAACCTTAATTTCGTCTTGTTCACAAAATCAACCATATCGCCCCCTTTTTTTTTTTCGATCATCATTCGATAAATATTTCTCATCCTCTCGTCAAACTCACATGAAAACACTCATCAAGAAAATCATCCAATCCCTCAAAGAATCCCAAACTAAAATAAATAACAAAATCATTCTCATCATTAAACAATACCGAAACTTACCTTTGAAATCCTTTGATTTTCGGTTTGGAAGAATTTAGAGGTTTGGCGGATTCTCTTCTTCTTTCTTTTTTTTTTTTTTTTTTTTTTTTTTTCCTCTGTGTTTGTGCGCTGTGAGGAAAAGAGAGAGAGCAGACAAAGATAATTAGAATAACTGAAAGGGAAGGGAGGACTATGGTTGCAAAGAGTGAGCGTTGAAGAAAAGAAAAAGGGTGTGGACTTTGTGGATTTCAATTGGAAGTCAATTGAATGCTAATTGGCTGTCAAAAACTTATTTTGGGTAGGAAATTGTAGATAAAAGAGGGAATTGAATGGGAATAAGAGGAGTTTTCCTTTTTTTTTTTTTTTTTTTTTTACTTTCTTTCTTTCTTTCTTTCTTTCTTTCCTTCCTTCGGCTGCAATTACTTTCCCACTTTACATCTTCCCCCCTTATACCGTGCATACCACATATATCACACACAATAACATGCATATACTTATCTATAATTGACTAATCAACTAACTTAATAATATATATGTTATATATATAAAGACATATATATACAGTACCATCTTTATATCTATATATAAAATAAAATATATATGTAGTATATACCTATAAACATTATACATATCAATTTATAAAACATATCATTTTATATATACTAAAAAAAATGGTCAATGAATTCATCAAATCATTCATAAGAAAATTTTATCAACTTTGGCATGAAACTTTGTTCTAGCACATCGAGTCCCTCATCGCGTCACCTGTGAAAATAACTCAACAATAACATTAGAATTAAGAAATTGCTATCTCATCACATATCCATGTTATTCTAATGTTAATTTCCTAACGTTATTGTTAGGTAGCATTTAGGGCGTTACAATGATGTTCTTTCTTTATGATAATTTATTATATTATTATAATGTCTTTTCTAGGTTTTAAAGTGTTTAATTTCTTTACAATATCGTTTTTCAATATATTTGCTGTGAATTTATCTTGACGAGTAATTATTTATCATAATGAACGTTTTTTATATGTCATACAATTAATATCTATTACGATTCTTTGTTCTTTATAATAAATCAAGTAAAATGATTTTTTTTTTCTTTAATAAAAGATTTGCTTAATCTGAAATGTTTTAGAGATTTTTTCTTTCCTTTTTTTTATCAATTCTTTATTTATTTATTTTCAATTCTTGATGAAAGGGTAATGGGGTCTTATAAGTATCAATTTAGACATTCATATAAATAGAGAAAAAATTGACATCTTTTAAATCATAGTCTTCAATTTAGACTTTTAAGTAAATAACCCAAAAAAATAACCTAATTTTCCTTTCTATATTATACTATAGAAAAGGATTACTTGTTCCAAAAATCTCATGAAAGCAATTAATGATAGTGATTTTCTCTTATACTATGGTATATAGCTCTCATATTTTATTTAAAAAAGTATCATTTTTGTTAGTAAATTAATTCTAATTAAGTAATATTAAGTTGCTTAACATTTTGTAAAGTTTCAAGAAAAAATTATGGGTTTTTCTCTACGTATCCATTTTTTTTCTTTTGAGATATTCGTCGATATCGACATTTCTGTCGGTATTATTAGTAAATCAAAACCTCAACAACTCTGTCAACATCAACATTTTCATATTTGCTTCATTTATGTTTGGTTATGCTTTTGTATGACTATTTAATAGCCCCCATCTTGTAAGAAACCATTTGGAAAATAAAGAAAAGTCTAAGTTGTAGAAACTTGTTCTCTCTCTAAATTTCTCTGTACGAATCTCAAGTAGTAAGGTAGAAAATATAGAGGAGAATC
>BKCH01001761.1:0-48228 GCA_008635985.1 Ficus erecta | reverse complement strand
GAGTTCGAGTTCAATCTCGCGAACCTTAGGTCCTCATCGGTTGTTGCAGAGATCGAAGCTTAGTTCCTCGTCGGTCGCAACCTCAAAAGCCATGAAGCGATCGAGCTCGCAGATCGCCACCTCCCTGAGCCCAGAGATTGATCGTGCAAACCTCACCGCTGCACGGGGGGGATTCGAGGCGTCGTCCGTAGCAGCCATCATAGCCACCGCGATCCTTCACTGTCGTTCTTCGTTGTCCACCATAGTTCGTCGGTGAGCACCTCTGATGGTAATTGATGAGAGAGAGAGAGAGCAAGAGAGAGAAGATAGAAGGGAAGAGAAGAGAGTGAGGAGAGAGAAAAAGAGTAAAATTATAATAAATAAATATGTTTTGATTGAAAAATAAAAATATGTTATAATTATTATGTTTTGTAACAACTTATTCAAATAGTAGTTGTCAAATGTTATATGGTATGATTTCCGATATAATATTGAAGTTATGTTTAGAAAAAAAAAAAAAAAAAAAAAGTGTCTTCCATCATTGGGGGGATTCTTTTTTCTTTTTCGTGGATGGGGTAAAAAAATAAACCTTTGAATGAGAGATAATGGCTAAAGATGGTGTTGCTCATTATTCAATATACTAAAAGGATGCACATTTTTACTGTTATTTCTAATGTAGAGTCTTTTTTGCCCCTTAGATTTAGTTGGTTTTCCCTCATTTACATTTACAGTAAGTTGACCTTTTTACCCCTATTATGAAGAAATTTACATCTGCCCGCACAGTACGATGAACTTTTTACCCCTCTTTTTTAGTTTTTTTTCTCCTTAATTCAGTGTCTTGTCGTTTTTACCCTTACTATGCCGAAATTACTACTGTCCGCACAGTTACAATGGCCGTTTTACCCCTCTTTCTAAGTTGTTTTTCTCCTTCCTACAGTGTGTACGGTTTTACCTCTAATTAGAGGAGAAAGACCGTTGTGCCCTTCGAATTAGACTCCAGTGTGTTGTGTGTGCAGTGTTTGGACTCTTTTACCCTCATAACCTATAATGTCCTTTTCTCTCTCTCTCTGTCTTTGCCGATTGTTCATTCAGATTTTTCTTTCTCTCTCTAGCTCCCTTTCTCTCTCTACTATTCATTTTCTTTTCTTCACATTTCTTTCTTCACTTCTTTCCTTACTGTTCATGCTCGTTTTTGTTCTAATGCAAATATGTTTTGGTTTTTCTATTTAGTTTAAAGCCTTTTGCTTTGAATTTTTTTCTCTTCCGATCTGTGTTTGTATTCTTTGTTTTTTTTTTAATATTGTTTTTGCCTCTTTTTTTTTACGCTAAATTTAGACATTAGATTCCGATCTATTACTGTATTGTGTTTTGTTCACTTTACCTTTTTTTTTAAAACAATTTTTTACTTTAAATTTTTATCTTTATTTCGAAATTTTTTTTCAGGTTTTTTTTTTGTGTGTCTTTTTTGTTTCTTTTGTTTTATTTTTTAAAGACCTTTTTTTTAAGGATTCTGCATGCATTTTTTTTGTCTTTTTTGTTTGTTTTGTTTTATATTTTAAAAATCCTTTCTTTTTTTTTTTTTTTGGTTTTTGAATGTATATAACCTGATAAAATTTGATCTTTTTTTTGGGTGTTTTTAAAAACAGTAAATAAAGGAGAAATGGGAATCATATTTTATTTGTTATAATTTTTTATTAGGGTTAGTTTTTTCCCGGTTCTTTGAGTCTAAAGATTTTTGTTCTTTTTTTATGTTTTATTTTTGTTTTAATATTTTTTTCTTTAAATGAGTATGACTAGAGAAGAATTTTTTATTTTTTGTTTTGTTTTGTTTTTATTATTGTTAGTACTATTGTCATTTGATTTGCATCTTCACTATTGGGAGAGATTTTGGGAAGAAATGAAGATTCCGATCTATTGTTGTTTTGTGTTTTTGCTCTTTCCTTTTTTTTTTTAAACGATTTTTTACTTTAGATTTTTAATATTTATTTCGATTTTTTTCGTTTTTCTGGGTTTTTTTGTGTGTCTTTTTGTGTTGTTTGTTTTATATTTTTAAAATCTTTTTTTTTTTTTTTTTAGGTTTTTTTACACGTATATAACCTGGAAAAAAAAAATTTTGAACTTTTTTATTTGGGTTTTTTCTAAAAAGTAAAAAAAAAAAAAAAAGAAAAGGAGAAAGTGAAAATATTTTATTTGTTCTTTGAGTCTAAAGATTTTTTTCTTTTTTTTTTTTAATTTTTTTTAAAATTTTTTTAAATGAGTATGGCTAGAGAAGAATTTTTTATTTTTTTGTTTTTGTTTTCGTTTTATTATTGTTAGTACTATTGTCATTTTGATTTTGCATCTTCTCTATTGCAAGAGATTTTGGGAAGAAATGAAGAGCTGAAAAATGGAAGAAAAAATAGGGTAAGTTTTTTGTTTTTTGCTTTTGTTTTATTTTGTTTGAAAAAAATATATATTGATTCTGATTTTTGATATTTGTTGATTTGTTTTTTTAGGTTGTAATAACAATGATTGAAGATAATTGTGTTCGGATTATGAAGAGAAATGTTGAAGACCTGTTTTATGTTTCTCTGTATTATATTTTGTGGTTTTGTAATTTTTCTACCCCGGGTAATTTTATTTTATTTTTGTTACTGCATTTATGATTGCATGCCGTTTTTGGAAGTTTATGCTTTGATTTTTAAATCCTTTTTTTTTTTTTGTCATTTTATTATGATATTGTTATTTTGAATTTTGTCACGTTGTATGTGTGATTTATTTTACATACAGATTATATTGTTAGTTATGTTTGGATGAATAGTTGAATTAATGTTTTTAAACTAGGATTCTTTAATCTATGATTTTTTTTGTTATTAATTTTTTGTAAATGCATCTCTATCTTTTAGCTGATCTGTCTCAAACATTTAATGTATATGGATCAATTTTTTCTTATCTGTAACTCTGTTAATCACTAAAATCTTTCAACCTTTTTGGACATATTATCCGTTTTGTTGGATTTTTGTAGTATTTAGTCACAACTAAACCAATTTTTACAATTTTTTACTGTTTAAGTTTGCAGACGTTCAATTATGCTTTGTATTTGCAGCTTTGTGTTGAGATTATCTGTTGCGTTTTTGCTCCCGTACGTGCTATTTAATGTTTCTAAATTATCTTCTGTGATCTGTAATATAATGATTCTGTAATTTGATATTATTGTGAAATATGTCCGGTTTTCTTTCACTTTTTACACATATAACTCTGTTATTGATAGTTTTAAATTATATTTAATGATTTATCATTTGCTAATTTGTTATAACTCTGTTCTTTACTCATAATTGTCTGTTTTTTTTTTCTGAATTATATATATAATCCCAGATTATGTATTTTTCTGTTTCATAAAAAATTCTTTTTGTTTATTTTTTTTCTTATCTACTAGAGTATTCTGTTATAATAGAGTATTTGTTTACTTGCTATCTTATTCTTATCTTCAACATTCATGTTTCTTCTATATTTGTGTTGTACTCTGTTTTCACTCTTCTTTAATTATGACCCTAAATCCTTTACTGCTTCGTTTGTACCATCTGATAACGATTATCTCTTTTTATTCATTCTTAATTGCTAACAAAGATCTTTAATACGATTTTCACTTCTTCTTAGCCTAGGTTGCTTTTGCCTGTTATCTTTTGTGGTGAAGTGTTTTTTTAATAATTATTATATTTATGTTTCTATCTATTAATAATTGATATATATTATTTGTTATTAATGGTTGAGTTGCTTTATATTTATTATCTCGTTGATGGTTGGTTTATTCGGTTATGATGATTATGTTAAAATTAATATTATTTAGTTTTATGATTTGTTATTAATGTTGTTATGATTTATATTTATCATAGTTTTCTGTTTTTTGTATCAATCTTTTAAAAAAAAAAGTTTACTTTTTTTGGTTAATATTATTGATTTTGTGTTTTTGTTCATATTTGTTTTTTTGACCTCCGTTTGTTTTATATGTTGGTTTTGTTTTGTTTTTTTTGTTTTGTTTGTGTTTTTTTTTCATATTGTTACGTTTTTGTTTTGTAACTATTAATAGTTGTATTTTTTTTTCCTATTTAGTTCATATAAACGTTTGGTTTTTTTTTAATCTTTTATGAGTACGAATTTTGGTTTGCTTGATGATTTCATATTTGTTGTTTGTGTTTCTATATTTCTTGAATGTTTTCCTCTTTCACTATAATTTTACCGTGACATTCTTTTGATTAATGTTCTTAATACAATATTATTATTTTATTTTATAACTTTACTTTACTTTATTACTCTATAATTATTTATTATTATTTCTTTACTTGACTATTACTGAAAGAATGAGTGTGGCTATTGTTTTCTCTATAGTATGTTAACATTTTAATAGTTATTATTATCGTTATGTATTATAATAGATGGGTTTAACTTGAGATTGTGTTTTGTTTCTGTTATTTTCACTATTTTTTCTTTACTGAACAATTTTTACATATTTTTTGTTTCTTTATTTTCTTTTAGTAGACAAACAGTTTTATTTATTTTATTTTTTTCCTCAAGTTTTATTTCTGACTGTTTTACTTTCATTTGAGAATTTATTATAAAAAAAAATTAAACTTGCAATGATGATCTCTATTAAAATATATAATGATACATATATCAAATTTAGTGTTTAATTTGGTATATGTTGCTGAATGTAATATCATATTAACATGTGTTAGTTAACTGTTGAGTAGATTTGATAGTTTTTATTGTTGCTGTAAGTGTTTGGGATTTACATAAATTTTGATTTTGTTATAATCTATCTTTGCATACCGATATCTATTATATTTTTTTGCCTATATTATTTCATCTTCTGTTACAGGTTTTTTTTTTTTTTTTTTTTTGTTATTTTCGTTTTTTCTTTTATTTAATGTAAACATTTACGAAAAAAAATTTATTTATAATCCCAAACATTTACCTGGTAGCTACAAACAATGTCGAACTATATTCCGGTTATTGTTAACGTATTTGTTAGCAATAAAAAAAAAGGATCTGAGCTTTTTATAAAAAATTCCTTATATTAATAATCTGTATTTTTTATATTTTAGTGTATGTTATTAGCATTTGAAGTTGATAATTTATGAATGGTTATTGTTGTTTTATTTTGGTTCCGGATACTTCCTTAAAAAAATTTTGCAGTAAAAACTTTTAAATGTTAAATTGTATGCTTAATTTGGTATATATCATTTAATTTATTGTGAATGTTTATTTTTGAATTTTTGTTGTTTGCATTTTTTTCGGTTATTATTACTACTTTCTTTTTTTTTTTTCTTTGTAAAAAATTATTTATTTTAATGTTTTTTATTACCAGGGTTTTTTTTTTTATTTCTTTAATTTTTTAATTGAAATATATGAATTTGTTGTAACAATTTTGGTTTGAAATATTTGTACAATATGAAGAGGTTATACATTTAATGTATTATTTTTATTTGTTTTATTATGTCATTATAATTTTTTTTATTTCATTAATTTTGTAATTGAAATATTAAATTTCTTGTGATAATTTGGTATGTTAATATTTGTACAATATTAAGAAGTTATACATTTAATTGTGTAATTTTATATACTTTATTACGGAATTATGATTTTTATTTGTTTAATTTCATGATTAAAATATATAAATTTGTTGTAACAATTTTGGTATGTGAATATTTGTACAATATGAAGAAGTTATACATAATTGTATGATTTATTTATTTTTATATTACGTAATTTCATAATATAACATCAAATTTTTATTTTATGCAAATTTAAATTATAATATTGTTATTTAAAGAACTTATTATTTGTTTATTCATTTAAAATAAAATACCTATATATTTATATATTGGCTAACTAATAATGTTAAAGGCATATATATATTTATCTATTTATAATGTTATTCATAGGTATAATTTTTAATTAAAAATATATAAAAAAAAGAACGACATTAAAAATAATTATTTTCTTTATTATATATCATAAAAAAGCATAAAATTGCATAAAAAAATACGTCGTATGATTTATTTTATAATATACAATTCTACATATATTTATATATTGGCTAACTAATCATTCATAAACATAATTTTTAATTAACTACTTTCATTTTGTCTAGTTGATAAAAGAATATATATATATATATATATATAATTTATATATATTACTTTACTTGATATTAATTTTTGAAGATAATTTGATAATGATAAAAAAAATACAAAAGATATACCATATCAAATAAAGTGTGTTTAATTATTAATAAACAATAAAAAAATTTATTCATAATTGTAATGCAATCTAAATTCAAATATGGAAAAAAATAAAAAGAAATCTTTTCGTATTATTATTATATTTAACAATATATAATATTATCAGATTATATTAATTCATTTATTACATAAATAATGAATATAATTTTTTAAAAAATATATAAATATATGCTGAATTTATGAAATAACAAAATAATTTATTTACTAACTATGTACCACCAAAAAACATAAAATTACATAAATTGTTTAATATGTGAATGTATAAAGATATTAATTTTCTATTAAATCTGGAGGGGAAAAAAACATTTAAAATAATAAAAATACAATATTAAAAATAATTAAAAACTTTAAAAAAACTAAAAGAAAAAAAGAATTAAAAATAAAAAAAACTATAACAAAATAAAATAAAAAAATGTTTCTTCAATTGTAAATAAATTTGAAAAATATATATATCTAAGTACATTTTTTTAACACTTTTATATTATATTTATTACAAAACTTACATTCAATATGTAATAAATTATTAAATTTAATTATTAGTTACAAAAATTATTTTTATTTTATTTGTCTTACATCAAATCAACTTGTGTTTATTTTTATTTATTAAATAGTTAAATTTATTTATTTTTTTTTCTGTTTTTATTCATACAATAAATGTAAAATTGTAATTAATACTTTGTTTTTATTTTATATATATGTTATCATATGTTTTGCTATTTTAACATTACATTTGTTTATTAAGTCAAATATTTATTTATTTCTTGCCAATATTATATTTACAATTTCTATTTTAATAATTTTTTTGTCTTTTTTATTCATACAAAATATAAATAATCAGAATGAAAAGAAATTGTCAGAAAAATATTAATTATTCGAGACGTTCAAAACGTAAAAAAAAAAAAAAAAAAAAGAAGGAATAATATGAATAATAATGAAGCATCTACATCCACAAATTTACAGTCTTCAATTAACCAGTTTGAAGAACTGAATGAGAAACTATATCTGATTATCGAACCAGATTTATTCAATTATTTTCAACTTTCAAGACAAACGAAGGAACAACAAGCCAAACTTCTAATGTCTAAACTCTTCATCAGTTGAAAAAAGTAAATCTAAATATTTTTTTTCTCATTTTTTTAATTATTAATTTAAATAAAAAATTTTACTGATAATTTATTATTTTCTTTTTATTTTCGTATAAATTTTTAACTTAGGTTCAAATGATGAATATGTTGACATTGTAGATTGTAATTATACATGTCAACATTGTGGAGTGTTATTTTGGAAAAATGAACAAACTCAAAACACAAATTCATCAAAAAAAATTCTATGTTGTCAAAATGGAAAAGATATATCTTTAAATAAGAAAACTCCACCAATTTTAAATCACTATTAAATTATTATGGAGGAACATTAAGCACAAATTTTAGAAAAAAATATTAGAGTTTATAATTCTAAGTTTGATTTTATTTCATTTGGAGAAAATATTCAATCAAATATTAATAATTCATCGGCACCATATTTTCAAAATTAGTGGACAAATACATCATCTAATTGGATCTTTACTTCCAACTAATAATAATCCTCCAAATTTACACATTATATATTTATTATACAGAAAATGAAATTTAAAACATAATAGCCACACTTCCAAATAATAATAATTTAAATAATTTAAATGAAATAATAGTTCAAAAATTAATTATGATGTTAGATGAAACAAATAAATTAGTACAACTTTTAGAACTGTCAGAGATACTTACAAAAATAATCAGGTACCATCCATGAAATTGAGACTAATAGGAAGACGACAAGGAGATAGTACGCAATATGATATTCCAACTTCAACGGATAGATACTTTAATTGTTGGAGATATTGGTCAATATGAAGATGGAAGAGATTATTATTCATAGTCAAACTGGAAAATTACAAAGAATTAATAAACTCCATCAATCTTATATGGCATTAAATATCAATTATTATTTCCTTATGGAGAAGATGAATATAGAATCGATATAGGCTAGAATCCAAATTTTACAGGTAAACAACCACGTAGACATCGAATCTTAATGAGATCATTTTATGCTTTTCAACTTCAACAATGAGTACAACAAGGAAATACATTATTTAGATCTAGTCGACTTTTTCAACAATTATTGTAGATATTTATTCTTCTATTGAAGAAGATCGTCTAGATTATATCAAACAAAATCAAAATAATTTAATATCTGAAATATATAAAGGTATTTAAGATGCTATAATTAGAGGTGATACAGATGTGCAAGCAATTGGAAAAAGAATTATTTTACCATCATCTTATACAGGAAGTCCAAGATATATGATTCAAAATTATCAAGATGCAATGGCAATTTGTAGACATTATGGAAATCATGATATATTTTGATATTTACATGCAATCCTAAATGACCAGAAATTAAAAGAACTTTATCAATAATTCTAGGATAAAAAACTAAAGATAGACCAGATATCGTAAGCAGAATATTTAAAATTAAATTAGACCATATATTAAATACAATAAAATCAAAAGTCATTTTTGGACCCATAATAGCAGGTAAGTTAATTTATTTTACATAATAAAAAATAAATATGTTATTCTCATAATGTTTTATTTAAAAAAAAGAAAAAACTAACATTATTATATTATTATTTTACCTTAGATTTATATGTGGTAGAATTTCAAAACGTGGTTTACTTCATTATCATATGTTATTTTGGTTATATCTTGAACATAAATATCATGATCCAATACAAATAGACAAAATTATTTATGCAGAAATCCCAAACTCAATAATAGATCTTTTGGGTTATAAAATTATAACTGAATATATGATACACCATGTAGATTTACAAAGACATTTGCACCATGTATGCAAAAATTCAAAATGTTCAAAAAAATTTCCAAAGCATATAAAAAATGAAACAACTATAGAAGAAAATGGTTTTGTAAACTATTGTCGCAGAGATACAAATTTCAATGTTATTAAAGAATGGATAAAACTTGATAATAGATACTTGTTCCTTAATCGAACTTTATGTCTAAAATATTCTGCGCATATTAATGTTAAAATATGTTCTCAATCTATGCTTATTAAATATTTATTTAAATACTTAACAAAGGGTCCAGATAGAGTAATAGCCGTTATTGAAGATAATATTATTATTGAAAAGAATGAAACAATAAATTATAAAGAAGTTGATGAAATAAAAGGTTATCTTAATTGTCGATATATTACACCTTATGAAGCAATTTGGAGAATATTTGAAAATTCAATCCAACATAAAAATCCAGCTATTCAATGTCTTTCTATTCATTTACCAAATATGCAAAAATTACATTTTATAAAATCAACAATTACAAAATATAATACGACAACCACAAATTCAAAAAACAATACTAACAGAATAGATGAAAATTAATAAAACTAATGAAGATGCTCGACAACTTACCTATATAGAATTTCCAACAAAATTTGTTTGGAATAACAAAGATAAAATTTAGACTCATCGATAAAATAGACATACTATAGGACGGATATTTTATATTCATCCAAGTTCTGGTGAATTATATTATTTAAAATATTATTAAATCATCCAAAAGGTTCAACAACTTATGAATCACTTCGAATAATAAATAATATTATTTATCCAACAAATCAAACAGCTTATCATGCATTAGGTTTATTGGGTGATGATAAAGAATGTGATGAATCAATAGAAGAAGCATTTTGGTCAACATCTATACAACTTCGTCAACTTTTTATTACAATATTGTTATTTTGTAACATTGATGATCCAATAAATTTTAATAAAAACATTGGAAATTAATGTGTGACGATATTTTATACAAAGTAAGAGTCTTATTTAACAACCCAAATTTTGAAATTCCT
Source organism: Ficus erecta (assembly GCA_008635985.1). Classification (NCBI taxonomy): domain Eukaryota; kingdom Viridiplantae; phylum Streptophyta; class Magnoliopsida; order Rosales; family Moraceae; genus Ficus; species Ficus erecta. The sequence continues at coordinate 38,059 of BKCH01001761.1, read as the reverse complement.
GAAAATGAATTATATAATTATGTATTATATGAATTAGAAAATTTATTAAATTTAAATTCATATTTTTTATCACATTAAATCTTCCACTTCCAACTTGATCATTAATTGAAAATTTAAATAATAATTTTTGAGAGAAGAACTTAATTACGATAAATATAAATTAAAAGAAGAAAATTTCAATTTAGTAAAAAATTTAAATCAAGAACAACAATTTATTTTTCATATATGGCTATGGCGGTACAGGAAAAACTTATTTATGGAATGCAATTATTAGTAAAATTAGATCAAATGGTGAAATTAATTAGCTGTAGCATCATCTGGCATAGCATCATTATTATTACCAAAAGACCGAACTGCACATTCAAGATTTCACATAGCACTTTCAATTGACAAATTTTCAACTTGCCAAATTAAAAATGCACCCAACTAGCAAAATTAATTGATAAAACAACATTAATTGTGGGATGATGAAACACCTATGACAATAAATATTGTTTTGAAACTTTAGATAAAACAATGCAAGATTAAGAAATGACTTTAATCGTCCTTTTGGAAGAATGACAGTTATATTAGGTGGTGACTTCAGACAAATATTATCAATTATTCCAAACGGGAAAAAAAAAAATATAATTGATGTAACTATAAACAATTCTTATCTTTGGCCTTATTTCCATATACTTACTTTAACAGAAAACATGCAATTAAAAAACTTAATTGTTGTATTGATGAACAATAGAAATTAGTGACTTTTCTAAATGGATTTTAAATATTGGTAATGGAACAACAAATGGAATAAAAGATACCAAATATGAAGATGCTACTTGGATTAAAATACGAGTAAAGTATATAATCTCATACATACAAACTCTATTGAATGCATTTCTACCACGTATATGAAAAAGTTTATAATTTTAACAATATTGATTATTTAAAACAACGAGTAATTATTACACCTAGAAATAAAACAACTGATGCAATAAATAAATACCTATTTAGCTTAATACCAATAGAAACAAAACTTTATTATAGTTATGATACTATTTTATCATCATCTGGAAATCTTGACGAACTAAATCTTTTATATCCTTCTGAATTTTTGCACATACTTAATTTTAATGAATTATCTCCATATGAATTGCAATTAAAAATCGGAGTTCCTATTATGTTAATACGAAATCTTAATCAATCAATGAGATTATATAATGGTACAAGACTTATCATAACGCAACTAACAAATAGAATTGTTGAAGGTCATATTATTAATTCTAACAACATAAATGAAAAAGTTTATATATCAAAAATAGAAATGACTATAAATGAATCTAATATCCTTTTGTATTAAAAAGATGACAATTCCCTTTAAAAGTATGTTATCCATGACAATAAACAAAGTCAAGGTCAATCATTAAATAAAGTTGGACTCTATTTAGAAGATGAATTTTTAGTCATGAACAATTATATGTTGCACTATCTAGAGTAACATCACCAAAAGGTTTACATATTTTAATACATGATTCAATTAATAAATATTCCAATCATATTAAAAATATTCTCTACACAGAAATATTACATAAGAATAATCAAAATTAATAAGCTATAGAAAAAAAATTAATGTTCAACAAAAATAAATTTTCTTTGAATAATTATATTATCAAAAAATTGTCATAATTTTTAAATTTCAAATTCAATTCATCAATTTTTAAATAAATGTATTTATATATTTTTGTTATTTATAGAACATGTTCAGTCTACTGCGAATACTAAAACTAGGAGAACCATATGAAGCAATCCGTGCTCGAGTTTGTCGTTTATCAAATATTTTTTATTCAAACAATAGGACAAAAAATTTACTACAAAAGTGACCATCATGAACCTAATGAACAACAAGGTTGGTTTTATAATGCTTGTCCACGCTGCTCCAAATGTGTCAAACAATCAGGGACCTCATGGTGCGATACTCATGCATTTAACAACAATGATGGTCAGCTGGTAATATTCTTTACTTTTATTATAAAAAAAATAAAAAGTAAATAATAAAAAAATTAAATAAATTTTTAATATTTATAACAGGTGCAAAATCAATGCTCGAATCGAGAATAGCACTGGTGGAATGAATATTGTCATGCTTGGAAAACTGTTCAATCACTGATAAATAAACCTTGCTCCATACTAACAATACAAGATGGATACACTAATCCAAACGTCATTCCCCCTTTTCTCGATCAACTTAAAGGCATGTTAAAAATATTTTCGATTCAGTTTCGTCCAAGAGGTGCTTTATTAATGCAACAGTTATTAAAAATTTTGACGATTATGAATCACCAATGTTATTACCTGCACCACCAACTGAATCCCTCAAACATATCCCACCACCACTAGCATCGTTGGATCGAGAAACACCACAACTAGAAACCAAAAAAAACAAACTGCAAAAAGCAACTCCATTTGACCCAACCCATAACAGAAGAAATTGAATCAAGATATGTGACTATTCATAATTGTTGCAAAATTTTTTAATTTCTTACTCAAAATATAAATACATAAATTAGAACTATTAAATTTATTATTTTTTCAGCTCTCAGCACCAACGTTCTGTAATAGAAATACAACCATCTTCAACTGACTCATCCAGAAAATGAAAGGAAACAAGGTATAACTATCTTTTATATATAATCACATATTATGTAATCATACTTACTTCAATTTTATTTATAAATATAAAAACACTAATTTTGTTTTCCTACCATAACAAATCGGAAGAAAAGCTTGAAGAAGATTAAATATGGTTGATGACATTTCAGTAGAAAATGTCTGATTTGTAAGAATTTTGTTTTGTAAAACATATATCTATATATGTTTGTTTGTATATATAACTTCGATATTTTAATATAAATATGAATATATATACTTTAATATTATAATAGTAAGTACAAAAAAAATATACTTATTATAATTATAATATTTATTTTAACCAACTGTTTTATTATATAATACTAAGTTTTTTTATTTAATTTTTTTCTTCCTTCCCCGTGCAATGCACGGGTATTAAACTCGTAAAAACTAAAATAGAGCAAACTACATTGAATCAAAACCTTGCTTTTTTAATAAAATTGAATTTATACCCATGTAAATCACTTAGAAACACTTCGGTTGCGTTGGTTTCAACTCTGAAAATCTTCGTCAGATACGCTAATTGTCATCGTTTGGGGGGCTTTGCAAATATGGGATTAAAATGGGTATCATGTAGCAAGACTAGTCCCCAAAGAGAAAACTTTGCAAGGCTAACCTCATTCATTAATGAATCTTTTGTTTTCTCTAAAATACCCTGTACAAGTAAAAAATAAAAATAAAGGAAATATGGGATAAAAGGGGATCTGAAGGACTATCTTCTCTTACCAAAAAAAAAAAAACAAAACAAAAAAAAACTGAAAAAACCCACTTTTTTCTTTCATCGGTTTCGTCTCCTTCACCCCCTCAAAACTACCATCATTTTTCATATCCATTATCCTTCTCAAAACGACCATCCTTATATTTGGTTTAACATCTTGCACATTTTTCACATTCCGGGGCATCGATTTCCAGCCACAAGGAGAGGAGAGGAAGTACTAAAAGTTTGTAAAATCTCTAAAATTTTGGTAAGTTCATCTCAAACTCTCAAATTTTTTTTATTGAAATCGTTTTCGAAGTTGTTCAAGGGTTGGGCATTCATAGTTTGGAAGCTTAATATAAAAAAAACAACAATGATTCAACCTATTTTGCACTAATTTTTCGCTTGTAAAATCTGTAAATTTGCAAATCCGTCATAAATACAGTATAGTGACTTGACCGGCCTGACTGGCCGAACCGACCTGACCGGTCATGCCGGTCAGGAATATTTTTTCTCCAGGACCAGTGTGTTCTTCTTGTTTTTTCGATCACCACACCAAAGTATACACTTTTCTGGTTTTCCTGACCGGCCTGACCGGTCAATGCCGGTCAGGAATATTTTTATCCAGACCGGTGTTTCTTTGTTTTTTCGATGATCACACTAAAAGTATACACTTTCTGGTTTCCTGACCGGCATGACCGGCCATGCGGCGTCAGGAATATTTTATCCTGACCGAGGTGTTATTGTTTGTTTTTTCGATGACCACACCAAAGTATACACATTTCTGGTTTTCCTAACCGGCATGACCGGCCTAGCCGGTCATGCCGGTCAGGAATATTTTTCTCCGGACCGGGGTGATCTTATTTGTTTTTTCGATGACCACACCAAAGTAAACAATTTTCTGGTGTTTATGGTTTCGCTTCTCCTGACCGTCATGACTGGCCTGGTCGGTCATGCTGGTCAGGAATATTTTTATCCGGATTAGGGTGATCTTCTTTGTTTTTTAGATCACTACACCAAAGTAGTAATTTGTTTTTTTTTTTTTTTCTGGTTTTCCTGACCGGCATGACCGGTCAGGTGGTTTTGGGGACGGTCTGGTAGTTTTGAACTAGTTTTCAATTTTTCATTAATTTTTTTTTTTCTTTCATAACAATCTTTTTTGTTTTTCTTATTTTTATTTTAAAGGAAAATTAGTGAGATTGTCATATATTTTCAATATGATGGAGAATGGAAGGAGAAAAGATGACGGGTCATATGAATGGTGCAGAAGGAATAAGGAAATCAAGAGCATAGTACTATTAGATGATCCGGATAAGGTGAAATATTCTGAAGTTATTGATTGCATATTTAAAGGCTTCATGTAGACCAAAAAAGTACGGAATTAAAAATAAGTTACATTCCTTTGTGTATAATATCGTCAGGACCTAAAAACATTTTGGATGATTTTGATGTTAAGTGTTATCTTTTAGACTTTTGTAAAACGACACAACGTAGAAGTATGCTGCATGTTGAGCTCATGAAAAAGGTTGAAAGCAGTGACAACAATGATAAAGACGGTCTGAAGTTGAAGGAGATGGAGGATGCAATATGGAAAATGATGGAAATATTCGAGATGAGTACTTCGACGTTAACATGGAGCCACCAGGGGTCTATGATGCTGCTTCTGCACCACGCCACGAAGGTGATGTTTTAGAAGTGCCTACCTTGGAGGAACGCCCTAATCAGGAGACAACGACATCTGCCCCAACTCTGAAACGACAACGTTCATGCGTAGAAGTAAACCCGGTCATGGATCATTGTAAACAATTAGCAATAGATGACAGTTCTGTGTCTTTTAGTTTCGATGATGGTATGGGTATTGCAGTTGGTCAGGAATTTGAAAGCAAGAACGAGGTAAAGAATTTGATAATCGATGCTTCATTGAAAGCTTGTTTGATTATAAAATAGTCAAGTCAACCACAAAGTTGTTTGTGGTGAAATGTATAGTCTTAGATTGCAAGTGGGCATTACGAGCTGTGAGGATCACGAACTCAGATTGTTTCTCTCTCCGAACATATTACAACACTCATACCTGCTTTGCTAGTCCGGTGGATAAAAGAAACAGACAAGCAACTGCAGATTTAGTTTCAGATATGTTAAAAACGCAGTTTCCAGGCCAGCTTGAGACACCTACCTCGAAGAAAGTGATAGACATGATGAAAATCGTGGCGTGTCAATATCCTACTTCAAAGCTTGGAAGGGCAAATGAAAAGCAGCAAGTGATGTTAGGAGTGCACCAGAGGTCAGTTTCAAGATTCTTCCTAGCTATTTACACATGATAAAGTTAATGAACCCTGACAGGGTCACACACTTGGTAGTAGACAAAGACCAAAGGTTCAAGTACCTTTTCATTGCATTGGGCGCGTGCATCAAGGATTTAAAGCAATGAGAAAGGTAATTGCGGTTGATGGAACGTTTTTGAAGACGAAATACATGGGAACAATGATCATCGCCACCCGCCCAAGATGACAACTACCATCAATATCCTCTTGCTTGGGGGAGTGGTTGACTCGGAGAATGACAACTCATGGAAATGGTTTATGGCGAAACTTGAGGAGCTCATACCTGATGACGAAGAGCTAGTTATAATTTCTGATAGGCACCAAAGCATCCGTAATGCAGTTGAAAAGGTATATAAAAAGTCTCACTATGGATTTTGTGGATGCCACCCTCTCTCAAAATATCAAATCATGTGTTCACCGAGGATCTCGTGTTAGAGCCGGAAAGGGTACAGGTAATTTCAAGATTAAAGATACCGTCGCAAGTATTTTCATGAAAGTCGCTGCGACATACTCTGAGCATGAGTTCAACCGACTCTATGATGACCTAAAGAATAGATATCCTGCCGCCGCAGAATATCTTGATGATCATGTAGATGTCAGAAAATGGGCTAGGTGTCACTTCACAGATCACGTTACAATATCTTGACTACCAATGGTGCCGAGAGTATTAATAGTGTGTTAAAGAAGGCAATAACATATCTTTTGTTGCCCTTGATTGATTCAATTATAGAGAAAATCTATGAATGGTTTAACAATCACCGTAAGGAGTCGAGTCTTGGATCTTCCTCACAATACTTAACTCCAATGGTGGGAGAAAACATTGCATACAAGATACAAAGAGTCCACAATCTTGACTGCGAAAGAACTAAACAGTACTACACTTGAGTATTATATCACAGGATCGAATGACAGTTTCTTGGTTGATCTAGGAAGGAGAACCTGCACATGTAAAGTATTTGATAATGACAAAATTCCTTGTGTCCATGCCCTTGCAGCGTTCCCAGGGGGTAAGGATAAAATGCATGATTTATGCTCAAAATACTATCTAAAGGAGGTATGGGCATTGGCTTATGTCCAAACCATTTATCCCGTCCCGAGCTCATCAGAGTAGGTTATCCCAGATGACATAAGGAGTGAGAAGTATTGCCTCCTGATTTCACAAAAAAACGTGGCAGGCTTCAACAAACCAGATTTCCTTCTATTGGAGAACATCGGAAAGGCAAAAAAAGTGATCATGTCAAGCAACTTCTCATAAGAGCTCAGAATTGACAACCCCCCTTTGAATATATTTGATCGAAGTCGATTTTCATAAAATATGATCGTGTTTCTATTTTTAACTTTTACTAGAGATTTTGGACTACATCTCTTGTATTAGTAGTTGAATTATGTTTGTAGTAATGTACTGTATTTTATATATTATAGTGGCTGAAATCATTTTAATTGTTTTTGAAGGGTCCTTAGTGTTGGTGTCTGATTAAAATAAGTCAACATGTTTTTTGCCGATCATGTCGGTCAGGAATATTTTTTCCGAACCAGGGTGATCTTCTTTGTTTTTGCGATCACCACACCAAAGTAAACACTTTTCTGGTTTTCTAGTTTTCTCTGACCGACATGACTAGCCTGACCGGTCACGCCGATCAGGAAAATTTTTATCCGGACCGGGGGTGATCTTCTTTGTTTTTCGATCACCACACCAAAGTAGTACTTTGCTTTTTTCTGGTTTTCCTAACCGGCATGACTGGCCTGACCGTTATAAACAAATATTATATTGCAAACATTTTAAAACAAATTAAATGTAAGAATCAACAATAAAACAAAAATTTACATACCATCAATGGTAGTATGAACGCATGACAATTCCATCTTGTCAACTTCTCAAAAGCGTCTTTACATTTGCAACTATGTCTACTTCTGGACCTGAGTCATCAAATATTGGTATGTCTTTCTTCCCTATGGGTAATTGACACACCAATCCAGGTCTTCAAATCATTTTAAAGAGGTTGTCATCAATTTTTTGATCGGGTTTTTCTGGACCACGGAGGACCGCACACAAAAAGTATAGGACAGCCAACTTCAACTTATCATTTATAAGGATCGATCTCTCTTTTTCCTCTTTCTTTGATTCGTTACTGCGCCTCCTTCTATTGCTCTCATTCTCCTTGGGAGGGATGACGCATACTTTCCAAGTATTTTTTAACATCATTTTACGAGATCTTTTTCATCCGCGAAAGACCCTTTCTCTAAATTCGTTTCATGTATGACAAGGATCTTCAGGATAAGCAGAACAGTTAAGTCCACTTATAACTGCATGCTCCATGAGCGAGTACCTAATGGGGATGCCATTCAAAACGAACCAAATTTCATATTTCTTTTGTGTAACCACTGCTCGGATAGTAACATCCATAATGGGGTTTAAAGTTATTTTGATGTGGTCTGTAATATCAAATAGGTGGCCAAATTGGGACTTCTTAAACCACTATATGCCAGTAGGTGGTCCTGTAAGGCATTGGTCACAGTAATCGACAACATCTTTTAATAAGTGCTTGATTGAAATTTTTTCATTTGAACCGACTTGATCCACATTCAATTTCAAAATAGGTGATGGAGATCTAAAACCTACATTTACATAAATCACATATAAATAAAATATATTTTATAATAAAACCTAATAACATAAACAAAATATACAATTTCATATTCTAAATAATTTCATACATATATATATTTGTGTGTGTATATAAACACATACACACACACGCCACATGAAGGAGACTAATAAAGAGTCACAACATGCAATTGACATTCAAATTCAAACTTGTAGGTTATAGTTTAAAAAGTATATTCGTCACACTACTATTGCAAGAGGTATCTCCCATAATATTTAATTGATAACTTACCTTTGGTATTGTGACTGACGTCGATTGAGGTGACGTGTTGCCATCGGTTGGGAATTGGTCCTACTGACTCCTTCAGAGTCATTTTCTGAGTCCATCTCCGGTGGTTTCTAAATATCGACGCTGTTGGGTAGGACGAGGAGAGTATGCCGATGAGGTCCGGCTTCGTGCCATAGCTAGAAACGAAAATGATAAAACAAATTTAAGTATACATATTCGTATATAAACAAATTTCTTTTAAAAAAATTATCTTCATGTGCGGAGTGGATAACTACTGAAAGCATCAGTTTAACTTGTAAAATTATTTAATGGTTATTAAGGCCTGCAAAACTCACAAGAAGAGATTTATTACATTCATGCATTTGGTTTTAGGAAATTAAAAGGTTCCTAGCTGTCCAAACCGTAGATCATCTTGAATATTTAAATTTTAAAAACCTTCTAGGTCCCACAAGACAAAATTAATGAAACACGGAACGAAAATCTCCACAAAGAGTAAACTCGACTCCAGAAACAAAACATGTTATGAGACAACCAATACTATTAGCTTCCTGCAATTTTATCCCCCATTTCGAATCAAATTACTTAATATACTAATTGAGGGTAAACTTTTACTGTTTAGTGAATAGTAAAATGATGCCTTTGTTCTTTAAGCCCTTTGTTTTTCCTCGGTTTCCACAGTGTTTTCCCCGTTTTGCCCCTCACTCCTCTCTTTGTATTTTTCTCTTTCTCTTTCTACTTTTTTTCCCTCTCTCTCTCTTTTCTGCGCACGTCTTTCTCTCTCTCTCTTTTCTTTGGTCTTTTCTTTGTCTTTTGAGTCATCTTATTCGTCTGTCTGTCTCTGTCTCTGTCTCTCTCTCTCTATCTTTACATTTTTTTTGGGCTTTTTTTTTCACTCCTCTCTCTCTCTCTCTCTCCTCCCCTTTCTTCGGTCCTCTCTCTCTCTTTTGGGGTCTTCTTCTTCGCTCCTCTCTTTCTCTGTGTCTCTTTTCTTTGGTTCTCTCTTTCTCTTTTGGTCTCTTCTTCTTCGCTCTTCTGTTTTTCTCTTTCTATCTTCACATTTTTTTTTCAGTCTTTTTGTTCGCTCCTCTCTCTCTTTTTTTCTCTGCTTACATTTTTTGGTCTTCTTCTTCGCTCCTCTCTGTTTCTTTCTCTCTTTACATTTATTTTCTTTCTCATCTGGTGGGTTTATTTTCTCGATTTTGGCGATTTATTTGACGGTTTTTTTTGTTGGATTTTCAGATTCTACCTCTTGGTTTTTGTGGTTGTGTTCACGAATTTTCACCTGCTTTTTTTATTCCCTCTGGTGGATTTGTTTGTCAGATTTTAAGGCTTTTATTTTGGGGGGTTTTTTTTTTTGTGTCTGTTATTATTTTTTATTTCTTGATTTTTTATTCGTTTGTTTATTGATTTCATCCATTTTGGGTTTTAAATTTCTAGGTCTTGGTTTTTGCTTATTGTGTTTACTGATCCTTTTTTTTTTTTTTTTTTTCCCCTTCATGGGTTTATTGTTTCAGATTTTTAGGGTTTGATTTTAGGGGTTTTTTTTTATTTGTATAATATTTTCGTTTTTTTTCGGTTTTTGTTACCATCTTCACTGATTGTCTTACTTCATTTTTTTCCCTTGGTCGTTTTTTTTTTTTTTTTTTTTGCATTTGCTGGATTTATTTTAGGGAATTTTTTGTGTGTTTATTGTCGTTTTTTTTATTTTGTTGTTGTATGATTTTGTTTTAGAGTTTTAGTTTTTTGTTATTTGTTTTGTTGAAAACTAATTTCTTTTTTTCTTTTACAATTTGCAAATTTTCCAATGGCTTTTATATTTTTTTGTGGGTTCTCGGAATTTTTCCCCCCTTCATTTTCTATATGTGTTTAGTGAAGACAGATATTTTTTTTTTTAAAAAAAAAGGTATGCTTTTGTTTTGCTTCCCTTTATTTTAGTGACTTTTTTGCCTTTTTTTTTCCCTTCTTTGATGTAATCTAAATTGGTTTGATATTTGTTATTTCTTAATTTGTTTTTGTAGATTGGAGAGGTAATGCTGCTAAAATGGCTAATACGGAATGTCACTGAAGATCTTGAAGACTTTTTAGTTCTGATGTTTGTAGTTTTTTTCCCCCCCTCTTTTTATCCCCCGGGTATTTGTCCTGATTTTATGGCCGAATTTGTTTACTTATTTTTTTCTTCAATAATTTTTTATTATATTTCATATGTATATTTGATCTTTTAGTTAGATTTTAATAGATTGTTAGGGTTTCCCATTAGTTAATCTTCTAGATGATTCATGCAGTTTCTTTCTGTGTTTACAGATTTTGGTGTTTTGATTGTTGATTTGTGTTGGACTTTTAATGTTTACAGATTATTTTTCTTTTACCTGTAATTTTCTTATTGGCTATTAATGTACTATTTACACTGTAATAATTGCTTTGACTGAGATATATAACTTTGTCATTAATGCTTCTAAGCTGGTTTCATCATGTTATTTGTTGTGTGTGTGAATGTGTATTGGTTCAGATCGTGTGTCACCGACTTTATTTTAAAAATTTTTATTAATTTTTTCCCTTCCAATTTTTTCTACGTATAACTTTTTCTCTCATTTATTACATTACGCTCATAGTTTACTATCACTTTCTGTTACCGCTCTCTTAATTGCTCTAGCTTGAACTTCCTTTATTTCTTAGCTGCAAAGTTTTTTTGTGCTCTTTCTCACCGTCTGAGGACTAATCATTTTGGGATATTCATTTTGTGCAAACTTCCTGTTTTTATTCAGGTACTACTCTTATTTATGCATCGTAATTACACTTAATTGATGTTTTATTGTATAATGATAAGTTGCTCTTTTAATTCCTAACATTCTGTTTATATAAGAATAATTGATTTCTTTGCTTATTTTTATATTTGTTTGTTTTTCATGTTCCTGTTTGTTTAATATTTTTAGACTTCTTATTTTTTCAGTTATGGTTTTTATTATTACTATTATAATAATATTGTACAGTTCATAATTTTTTTATTATGGTAAAATTTTCCTACCTATTTTATATTAAATGTATTCTTCTTTATATATCGTTTATAAAAGTTTAGTATTTATAGTTGTATGATACTATTTGATAATTATTGTTGTGATGACTGGTATTTATTTAGTCTATTTTTGTTTGTTGATTTCTTTTTTCTCTTTCTCCTCCTCCTCCTCTCCGACAATGTCAATGTTTTTTAAAGGAATTTCTGAAAAAAAAAAAAATTATGTAACTTGCTATGATGATCTCAGTTTAGATATGTAATAATGCATACACCAGATGCTTTGGTTAATTTGGTATATGATGTTGAATATGATATCATTGATAGAATATCATGAATAACTAGATTATATTATTTGACAGTCTTTATAGTTGCTATGAATGTTTGGGATTTAGGATGTTTTTATTCTTTAGAGAACAAAATAGTATTAAATATGTTAGTATTTTGTTTACTTCACTTAATATTTATTCTCCTTTCATATTTCCCCTCTGTCGTTCTCTGTCTTAACTGATTTTTTTTGTTTTTGTTTTTTCCTTTCTTAATCTGTCTCTTTGATTTTTTATATTATGTACACCGAATATCTCTTATTTTTGACAAACTTTTTAACTTTTTTGTCTTTTCTCTTTGTTTTCTTCTTTCTGTCTATCATTTTTTCTTTCTCGCTATTAAATTGTTCCCCACTGCAAATCCCTAAACATTTCATCTGGTAGCTACAAAAGATGCAGCTGAATTATATTTCAGTTATTCTTGATAGCTATTCTTATCACATAAGAGATCTGAGCTTAATCTAATAATTTTTACTTTTTTTCCCTACGAGCTATTTATTTAAAATTTTCAAAACCTTTCTTATGTTTTGTGTATATTAAATTATTTATTTAGATTTCTATATGAGATTGATTATGTTATAGGTTTTTTTTTTCCCTTCCTGTTTCTTTCCTACCAGTTATGATTTTACTGTTATATTATTATTTTCTCATATCATAGTATTAAATATGTTAGTATTTTGTTCACTTGACTTAATATTTATTCTCATCTCATTTTTCCCCCTCTGCCGTCCTCTGTCTTAACATACTTTTTTTTTTTTTTTTTTAACTCTTAATCTTACTCTTTGATTTTTTATATTACGTATACTGAATATCTCTCAATTTTGACAATCTTTTTAAGTATTTTGTCTTCTCTCTTTGTTTTCTTCTCTCTGTCTATCATTCTTTCTTTCTCACTATTAAATTTGTCACGCACTGTAAATTCCCAAACATTTCATCTGGTAACTACAAAAGAGGCAGTTGAATTATAATTGAGTTATTCTTTATAGATATTCTTATCACATAAGAGATCTGAGCTTAATCTAATAATTTTTACCTTTTTTTTCCCTCTACAAACTGTTTATTTATAATTTTTAGAACCTTTGTTACGTTGTGTACATTAAATTGTTTATTTAGATTGCTATATGAGATTGATTATATTAAAAGTTGTTTTTTTTTCCTTTCCTCTTTCTTTGTTGCCGGTTATGATTTTACTGCTATATTATTATTTTCTCTTATCTTTATCCTTTGTAACTTTATATAATTTTTTCCCTCTTTTTTTTTTTTTTTTTATTACCCGGGGGTTTATCTTCTTTTTTATTAAGTTTTTAAGATGTTCATATTTATTATCAGCATTTTTGTATAGAACTTTTTTTATAGTTGACAACTATTGTAAATTTTATTGTAATTTTTTTTCTGCTGTATTATGTAATCTGATAATGTAATATTAGAGACTTTCTTCCATATACATTTTTAGTTACTTTGAATCTGTATTGTAGAAAATTGATAGTTTATAAACAACATAACTTACTTAGTTCAGTTATTGTTTAATGTAATCAATATAATTTTTATGGAAAAAAAAACTTAGAAAATTTAAATATAGATTAATATTTTCATAAAATACCATAAATTATAATTAACTAAAATTAAATAAAAAATTATCATATTTGTTTATATATTTCCTTAATATTTGTCAAATTTTTGCTCTTAATAATATGACATGTATTTAATAATATAACATGTGTTGTAAAATGAAATTAACAACAAATTTAAAAAAATAGACAAAAATATATAAATCCAAATTCAAACAATTTATTATATACAAATATGAATTTATTAAATATGTTTAACAAATCATATAATTCATATTCAAAGATTTTCAATCATTAAAATTAAAGAAATATGATAATAGTAATAAAAAACAAATACAAACAAAACAAAATAAGTTCTATATTTATAAGTAATTTACGAACAAAAAATACCGGAAAAAAAAAACGTTTTTATTTAATTACAAAATATATCAACATAACCATATTAAAAATATTATACATAAAAATCAGTTTAAAGTAATAAATTATAAAAATAAATTATAAAAATTTGTAACTATAAAAGCTGTATTAATTAACAAAAAATAATAATAAACATAGAACAAAAATTTAATTAGGAAAAAAATTATAATTTATTAAATATTTGCTAATTATAAAAACTAAAATTTCGCATGTTAAATAATATGTTAAAAATATAAAATTTTAAATTAGTAAAAATTAAAAAAAAAAACTCAGAATAATACTTTTCTTTGTTAATTATTTTTAATTTATATTCATTTTAGATTTTTTTAATATTAATTACTTTTTTATTAACTTTATTTAACATCTATGTTATTCATTAAATTTTTGAATTTTCCCCGTCTAATTTTTCCCGTCTTTCATACTTTTTTTTAATAAAAAAAAATCCGTATTTTGTTATCAGGAAAAAAAAAAATTTATTTATAATATTTTATTTTAATATTTGTTTCATCAATTTTTTTATTGCTTAAGTGCTTTTTTTTTTTACTAAATAAATTAGTCATTCAAATTTTTTGTAGTTACAGTTATACGTATAATTTATATTTTCTAACAATATTTCGTGTTGTTGTTTTTCTTTTTGTGTAACAAAAAAAAAAAGTTTTAACAATGAAAGAAAATGCGCGTAAAAATATTAACTATTCAAGGCAGTCGAAATGTTAGAAAAATCAAAATTACGTAAATAATAATGCAGCATCTACATCAGCAAATATATATTATTCAAATAATCAATTTGAAGAAAATGGGAATGAAGAAATATTAAATCTATTTTTAACAGATTACAATTCATCATCAGTTGAAGAAGGTAATTTAACTATTTTAATATTTTTTCCCGTATATTTATTATTTTTGCCAAAATTTTTTACTAACATTTTCTAATTTTTCCCTTTTCTTTTTTTTAAATAAATTTTTTTATTTATGTCCAAAAGATGAATACATAGATATTGGAGATTGTAATTACGTATGCCAATATTGTCAAGCATTATTCTGGAAAAATGAACAAATACGAAATACAAATCCACCAAAATATTTTTTATGTTGTCAAAATGGAAAAATCAACATTCCTTTAACTAAAAAAACACCGCCAATTTTAGATTAATTATTAGATTATTATGGAGGACCTTTAAGTTCAAATTTTAGAAAAAATATTAGAATATATAATTCAATGTTTTCTTTTACTTCATTTGGAGCAAACATTCAATCAGATATTAACAATTCAACAGCACCATATGTTTTTAAAATTAGTGGTTAAATACATCATCTAATTGGTTCTTTAGTTCCAATTAATAATAATCCTCAAAGATTTGCACAATTATATATTTATGATAAAGAACATGAAATAAAAAATAGAATTGCTACAATTCCAAATAATAATAATTTAAATGAAACAATAATTAAAAAATTATTGACAATGTTAGATGAAACAAATAAATTAGTACAACTTTTTAGAACTGTTAGAGATAGTTATGAAAATAATCAAATTCCTTCGATGAAATTAAGATTAATAGGAAGACGACAATGTGATAGTGCACAATATGATCTCCCAACTTCAACAGATATAGGTGCTTTAATTGTTGGAGATATTGATCAACTTATAGATGGACGAGATATTATTATACATAGTCAAACTGTAGAATTACAAAGAATTAATAAACTACATCCATCTTATATGGCATTATAATATCCATTATTATTCCCTTATGGAGAAGATGGATATAGAATTAATATAGGTTGGAATCCAAATTTTACTGGTAGACAACCACATAAACATCGAATATTAATGAGATCATTTTATGCTTTTCAACTTCAAGAACGAATACAACAAGGAAATACATTATTTAGATCTGAAAGACTTTTTCAACAGTATATTGTAGATATTTATGCCTCAATTGAAGAAGATCGTTTAGATTATATTAGACAAAATCAAAACAATTTAAGATCTGAAATATATAAAGGTATTCAAGATGCTATAATTAGAGGTGATACAGATACACAAGCAATTGGAAAAAGAATTACTTTACCATCATCTTATACAGGAAGTCCAAGATATATGATTCAAAACTATCAAGATGCAATGACAATTTCTAGACATTATGGAAATCCTGATTTATTTTTAACATTTACATGTAAACCTAAATGGCCAGAAATTAAAAGATTTTTATCAATAATTCCAGGATAAAAAACGAAGATAGACCAGATATTGTAAGTAGAATATTTAAAATTAAATTAAATCATTTATTAAATACAATAAAATCAGGAGCCATTTTTGGACCTATAATAGCAGATAAATTAATTTATTATATATAATAAAAAGTCAATATAATATTATTTTAATCTTTTATTTTAAAAAATAAAAAATTAATTATTATATTATTCTAACTTTTTTTTCGAACTACAGATTTATATGTGGTAGAATTTCAAAAACGTGGATTACCTCATTGTCATATGTTATTTTGGTTATATCCTGAACATAAATATCATGATCCAATACAAATAGACAAAATTATTTCTGCAGAAATTCCAAACCCACTAATCGATCCTTTAGGTTACAAAATTATAACTGAATATATGATACATGAACCATGTGGATATGCAAAAACATCTGCATCATGTATGAAAAATTCAAAATGTTCAAAAAAATTCTCAAAACAAATAAAAAATGAAACAACTATAGAGGAAAATGGTTTTGTAAATTATCGTCGCAGAGATAAGATTTGAATATTATTAAAGAAGGAATAAAACTTGATAATAGATATATTGTTCCTTTTAATAGAACTTTATGCTTAAAATATCGTGCACATATTAATGTCAAAATTTGTTCTCAATCTATGCTTATTAAATATTTATTTAAATACTTAATAAAAGGTCCAGATCGAATAAGAGTCGTTATTGAAGATAATATTATTACTGAAAATAATAAAACAATAAATTATAAAGAAGTTGATGAAATAAAAGCTTATCTTAATTGTCGATATATTACACCTTATGAAGCAATTTGGAGAACATTTGAATATCTAATTCATCATAGAAATCCAGCTATTCAATGTCTTTCTATTCATTTACCAAATATGCAAAACATTACATTTCATAAAAATCAACAATTACAAAATATAATACAACAACCACAAATTCAAAAAACAACATTAACAGAATGGATGAAAATTAATAAAACTAACGAAGATGCTCGACAACTTACTTATACAGAATTTTCAATAAAATTTGTTTGGAATAATAAAAATAAGATTTGGACTCATAGACAAAGTGGACATACTATAGGACGAACATTTTATATCCATCCAAGTTCGGGTGAATTATATTACTTAAAATTATTATTAAATCATCAAAAAGGTTCAACAAGTTATGAATCACTTCGAATAGTAAATAATATTATTTATCCCACAAATCAAACAGCCTGTCATGCTCTAGGTTTATTAGGAGATGATAAAGAATGTGATGAATCAATAGAAGAAGCATCATTCTGGTCAACATCTACACAACTACGTCAACTTTTTACTACAATACTATTATTTTGCAATCTTTCTGATCCAACAAAATTTTTACAAAAACATTGGAAATTAATGTGTGATGATATTTTACACAAAATAAAAGTCTTATTTAACAAACCAAATTTTGAAATTCCTGAAAATGAATTATATAATTTTGTATTGTATGAATAAGAAAAATTATTAAATTTAAATTCATCTTTTTTATCACATTATAATCTTCCACTTCCTACTGGATTATTAATTGAAGATTTAAATAATAATCTTTTAAGAGAAAAACTTAATTACAATAAAGATTAATTGAAAGAAGAAAATTTCAACTTAGTATAGAATCTAAATCAAGAACAACAATTTATTTATAATCAAATTCTAGAAGCAATAAAAAATAAACATAATAATTTATTCTTTATATATGGCTATGGCGGTGCAGGAAAAACATATTTATGGAAAACAATTATTTGTAAAATTAGAGCAAATGGTGAAATTGTATTAACTGTAGCATCATTATTATTACCAAAAGGTCTGCACATTCAAGATTCCGCATACCACTTTTGATTGATCAATTTTCAACTTGCCAAATAAAGAAATGTACCAAACTAGCAAAATTAATTGATAAAACAACATTAATTTTATGGGAAGAAGCACCTATGACAAATAAATATTGTTTTGAAGCTTTAGATAAAACACTACAAGATTTAAGAAATTATTTTAATCGTCCTTTTGGAGGAATGACAGTTATTTTAGGTGGTGATTTTAGAAAAATATTACTAGTTATTCCAAACGGAACAAAAGAAAATATAATTGATGTAACGATAAACAATTCTTACCTTTGGCCATATTTTCGAATATTACTTTAACAGAAAATATGCGATTAAAAAAACTTAATTGCTCTATTGATGAACAAATAGAAATTAATAACTTCTCTGAATGGATTTTAAATATTGGTAATGGAACAGTAGATGGAATAAAAGATACTGAAAATGAAGATGCTACATGGATTAAAATATCAGAAAAATATATAATCTCATATGATATAAATTCTATTGAATGTATTTCTATCACAATATATGAAAATTTTCCAGATAATTTTAACAATATTGATTATTTAAAATAAAGAGCAATCATTACACCTAAAAATACAACAACTAATGCAATAAATAAATACTTATTAAGCTTAGTACCCACAGAAACAAAAATTTATTATAGTTATGATACTATTTTATCATCATCTGGAAATCTTGATGAACTAAATCTTTTATATCCTTCGGAATTTTTACACACACTTAATTTTAATGGATTACCTCCACATGAATTAGAATTAAAAATTGGAATTCCTGTTATGTTAATACGAAATCTTAACCAATCAATAGGATTATGTAATGGAACAAGACTTATCATAACACAACTAACAAATAGAATTGTTGAAGGTCGTATTATTAATTCTAACGACATAAGTGAAAAATTTTATATACCAAGAATAGAAATAACTGTAAATGAATCTAAATATCCTTTTGTATTAAAAAGACGACAATTCCCTTTAAAAGTATGTTATGTCATGACAATAAACAAAAGTCAAGGTCAATCATTAAATAAAGTTGGACTTTATTTAGAAAATGAAATTTTTAGTCATGGACAATTATATGTTGCATTATCTAGAGTAACATCACCAAAAGATTTACATATTTTAATACATAATTCAATTACTAAATATTCAAATCATATTAAAAATACTGTCTACAAAGAAATATTACATAAAATTAATCAAATCTATTAATCTATTACAAAATTTTCATATTTAATAAATATAAACTATCTTTAAATATTATATTATCAAAAAATTGTCATAAATTTTAGTTTCCAAATTTAGCATATCATTTTTTTTTTAAATTTATTTACATATTTTTGTTATCTATAGAACATGTTTAGTCTACTACGAATACTGAAACCAGGAGAACCATACAAGACAATCCATGGACGAGTTTGTCGCTTATGGAGAAATACAGATTACAATACTGGTCGTCTAATAAGTGTTGACTACTTATTAGTAGATGAATAGGTAATTACATTTATATTTTATGTAAATTTTATTTAATAATAATTAACAATTTATATTATTAATCAATTTATAGATAATAAAAATTTATTATAACTTTTTTACAGGATGAAGCAATACATGGATTTGTTCGTGCAAAAGATGCTGATTTCATCACAAATACAATACAAGTGGGCAACATATATGAAATCAGTAACTTCTTTGTTTCAGACAACAAACAAAGTTATAAAATTGTTCCACACAGAGTAATACTACAATTTGCACGATCAACAATTTTTAAGGAGGTTCAAGAAGATATTCCAGAAATACCTCAATACAAATTTAATTTTGCTGAGTACGACCAGTTAACATCAAGAGTTGACATTAATGACTGTTGGGGTTAGACTTCGTCTTCCCATTAAAACGTTAGCTTTAACAGTTTTATCTATCGAACGATGAACTCTCGATTCTAGCAACTTCGTAGTTGGGCCAGACCCAATTCATCGTAAAGTCAATAACAAACGTTCATCGCTCACATGTTTGGGCCGGACCCAATGATAACGTAATTCGTTCCAATTTAAATATCGAACAACAGATCGAACATGATCTTCAACTCATTGACTCTACAGGCTACGAACGATAAATCACAAGAATAAAATCTTGTTTTCTACCCGTCGTTCATCGTTCATACCCAACGAACGCTTATAGAGTTTATTATTCATAACCGTCAAACCCAACATCGACGATGACGTGTTATGTCCATTATGAAAATTAACAGGTTCATAACTGACGATGACATTACATTAATAACTGTAAAGATCATGGTCTGAAATGAAGGTTCACTCCGGTAACCATTCAATCTAGACCACAAATAGCATGCTTACACGTGTCCCTAAGGACAGCAAAAGAAAACTGCTCATTGACAGTTATGGGCATAGACGGATCTTCCTCTTTAAATAGAGGAAGACCCCCTCCCTTTCGGGGGACCTTTTTCCGGAGAATTGCTTACTGTTACTCTGCTAAAATATACCCAGAAATTACTTTGTACACATTCATATACAGTGAAACGAATCTCACACACACAGAGGACGTAGCACTCTTGGCGAACCTCTTTAATCTTGGTGTTAATTAATTTTCTGTTTTCCTTTCTGATCTTATTTTATCTGTTATCTGTTATGAATATTCCTGTTTTCATGTAGCTTTAAGAGTTTTATTACGATGTCCAAGGGCCCAAATAGACAATCATTACGTTTTCCATTCTAACTTTTTCGTTAAATTTGACTGTAGAAGAACAGCATCTACAGTTTGGCGCCCACCGTGGGGCTTTGGCCATCATACATCGGAAACTCGCACAGCAACCATGTCAGCAGAGCGTGAACACCAGGATGAACTTCCCCAGGGAAGCCCAGTTCTTCACCAGGAAGCTTCAACTTCTGAAGCCATCTCTCAAATCACCAATCTGACACAATTGGTGGAAGATTTAACCAAAAACCCAATGAACAGCAGAGTCATATGGAGAACATCACCGCAGAGAACCAGATTCTCAAAAACCAGTTAATGGCAATCAACTCACAGGCCGCTTATTCGTACTACTACAACCCGTATGTCGGGTATTCCTCAGGTGCGAGCGCTGGGGGCTGGCAACACGCTACGCCTCATAATCCTCAACGTTCGAGGGCAACTTACAGCCCTATTACTCCGATGCAGCCACTATTCGCATCTGAGGATACCCCAGTAGTACACGAGAGACAAGTGCAGCTGAGACCCACCGCACCAGGAACCAGTTCAAGACGACACACAACACCAACACGACGTTCGACGCCCGATCAACCGCAACCATCAGAAGGATTCGTTCAGCCAGGGACGACGAACGTAGAAGAAATGATGAGAAGTTTCATGTCTGAGGAAATGAGGACACTTGAAGCACAGATGGAACAGCGATTTTCATCTCAGATACAGCGAGCAACAACATCGACACCGGGAATTGATGACCTCGCTCGAGGAGTAAGAGAAACACCCCTCACAAGCCGTATCACCAACACCATCACTCCCAAGTTTGGAAGCATCTCTTTTCCACGTTTCGACGGAATGTCGGATCCGCATGACCACCTGCTCTAGTACAAGCACGTTGTTCAATCGACGAATATTCCAACCCATATGCTCGATGATATGATGTGCAAGCTTTTTGCACAAAGTTTGAAGGGAGCTGCGTTGAGATGGTTCTGCAATCTCCCTCCAGAATCGATCGATTCGTTGACGAGCTTTCACTTGAATTTATGAGGAATTACTCCGTCCATATTCGTTCTGGGAAAAACCACGAAGGATCTATGGAGCGTAGTGCAAGGACCTAATGAGTCGCTTCGCGCTTATATAAAGCGCTTTAGCAAAGCGATTTCGGAGATCTCTGGATTGGATGACGGTTACAGCGAGAGAAGCATTGAAGAAGGGTCTGAAACACAGGTCTCTGTTTAAAAACGAAATCTGTGCTCGTTACCCCCCCAACGATCCAGGATGCATTACATCGAGCGAAGGGATTCATTGAACTCGAAGAAGAGAATGAGCGAGTGGAACGAGACCTCGCAAGAACTCGTGAAGAACTTTCAAAGGCCCGTGACGAACGACAGAAGACATTCCAGCGACAACGCCCACAACGTCGAACAGAGAGTAGAGTCGAACGATCGACACGACGTGAACATAAACGTCCACTCTCTCCTCCTAAATATGCCCTCGGCATAAGTCCCTCCGAACTCATCGCTCACCTTAAGTGCCAAGATTTTGTTACTTGGCCAAAGAAGTTGCTCGAGAACCCAGCCAGAGACACATCCAAATACTGTGAGTTCCACAGAGACCACGGTCATTTGACCATTGATTGCAGAGCACTTCGAGCAGAGGTTGCCGAATTGTTGAAAAAGGGTCACCTTTGAGAATTCTTGACGGACAAGGAAGAGGAGACTTACGGACTTGGCGGCGAGAACAAAGAACGTAGGATAGTACAGCAGATTGAAGACACTCCATCACCAACGCCAGTTCGAAAGACGATAGGCGTAATTTGTGGTGGTTCGATTTATAATGGTGAAACAGTAACTGCTGTCAAGTCTCACCGAAGGAAAGCCATGTAGCCGATCGCCACGATCCTTCCCGATGATCCCATCGAGCATTCTATTACATTTCATAGCAGCGAGGCTACAAACCTGAGTCGGCCTCACGACGATGCACTTGTTTTGACTTTGAACGTATCGAACTGTGAAGTAGGCCGAATTTTAGTCGACAATGGAAGTTTTGCCGACGTTCTTTTTCTTTCAACACTCAGAGAGATGGAGTTATCTGAATCGAAAATCGAACGATCAACAACCATTTTGACAGGTTTCAATGGGGAGTCGACCGCTGCAGTTGGAAAGATCAAGCTTCCCGTGTTTGCAGCAGGGGAGAATAAATTAACCACCTTTTTGGTTTTAGATTGTCCATCGGCCTACAACATCATTCTCGGAAGGCCATGGATTCATGCAATGAAGGCAGTCCCTTCCACTTACCACCAACGTATCAGATTCCCTACTAAGAGAGGAGTTAGGGAAATAAAGGGAAGTCAAGAGGTAGCTCGAACTTGTTACCTTCACTCTTTGAAGATGAATAAGAGTGACCAGTTATAGCAACTAGAGAAGAAGAAAGAATTGAACGATCAAGTCCGGCCAGATATGGAGCAACTTGATGAAACCCAGATCGATCCAGAACATCCAGATCGAGTAATCAATGTTGGTTCATTGCTCGATGTCACTGTTCGAACAGAGCTTTTGAGATTTCTCCAAGATAATCTTGACTGCTTTGTGTGGTCACATCGAGACATGCCAGGCATCGACCTGGAGGTTACAACCCACCGTCTGAATGTTGATCCTAGCCATAAACCTGTCAAGCAGAAAAGAAGAAAGCTTGGAATCGAGCGGAACCAGATTGTGAACGATGAGGTGCGAAAGTTAATCGAAGCTGGATTCATTAAAGAAGTACAGTACCCAGACTGGCTAGCAAACGTTGTCATTGTGAAGAAAAAGAACGGGAAGTGGAGAGTGTGCATCGATTTCACCGATTTGAACAAGGCTTGTCCGAAAGATAGTTTCCCCCTTCCACACATCGATTGATTGGTTGATGCAACTGCTGGTCATGAATTGCTTTCATTCATGGACGCATTTTCAGGATACAACCAGATCCTCATGCATCCCGATGATCAGGAGAAAACAGCTTTATCACGGAGAGGGGAATTTACTGTTACAAGGTTATGCCTTTCGGTTTGAAGAATGCCGGTGCAACCTATCAGAGACTTGTCAACGCAATGTTCACAGATCAACTGGGTCGAACGATGGAGGTATACATAGATGATATGCTAGTCAAATCTTTGAAAGCTGCAGACCACATCGGTCATTTATCAGAGTGCTTCTCAGTACTTAGAAAACACAACATGCGTTTGAATCCTTCCAAATGCTCGTTTGGTGTTTCATCTGGGAAGTTCTTGGGCTACATTGTGACGCAGCGGGGTATCGAAGCAAACCCTGACCAGATACGAGCAGTAATCAGCATGCCTTCACCAAGGAATAAGCGAGAGATCCAGAAGTTGACTGGAAGAATCGCAACTCTGAATAGATTTATCTCCCGATCGACCGATAAGTGCCAACCCTTCTTTAAGCTTCTCAAAGGCAACAAGAAGTTCGAGTGGAATGACCGTTGTCAACAAGCATTTGACGAATTAAAAAGGTATTTGTCAAGCCCTCCAATTCTAGCGAAACCTCTAACTGGTGAAAGTTTATTTTTGTACTTAGCTGTGACAGAAGAAGCAGTGAGCGCCGTTCTTGTGCGAGACACGAACGGCGAACAGCCAGTATACTACATCAGCAAGACGCTACTTGATGCGGAGACACGATACCCGGTAATTGAGAAATTAGCCCTAGCCCTAGTGACCGCCGCTATGAAGCTGAGGCCATATTTCCAATCACATTCGATCATCGTAATGTCAACTTACCCCCTGCGAGCCATTCTTCATAGTCCAAACTTGTCTGGACGCTTGACAAAATGGGCGGTTGAGTTGAGCGAATTCGATATCGAGTACCGGGTTCGAACCAGTTTAAAATCTCAAGTACTTGCTAACTTTGTAGCTGAACTCACACCAGATCCTTCCGCAACGAACACTGAAGAAGAATGTTGCTGGACGCTCATGGTGGACGGAGCATCGAATGTCAAAGGATATGGAGTGGGAGTATTTTGTAAATCTCCTGGTGGTGAGATAATCGAGCAATCATTTCGCCTGGGGTTTAATGCGTCGAACAATGAGGCAGAATATGAAGCCTTAATTGCTGGGTTACGATTAGCAATGGCGCTGGGGGCTCGACGTTTGAAGATCTATAGTGATTCACAGCTCGTAGTGAACCAAGTGATCGGAGAATATACAGCCAAGGATACAAGGATGGAGGCGTACTTGAACATTGTCCGTTCGCTCGTACAGCAGTTCGAAAGATGCTCGATAGAACAAGTGTCTAGGGATCATAACATGCAAGCGGACGCCTTGGCTTCATTCGGTTCAACTTCAGAGCCACATTCACGTCGAAGCATTCCGGTCGGATTTATTGAAGAACCCAGCATTCAAGTTGAAGCCACACACGAAGCAAATGGAGTGAAGGAAGATTGGCGAACGCCCATAAGTGCTTATTTGAAAGAAGGAATTGTCCCGGAAGACAAGCAGGAGGCAAGAAAGATCCGAACGAAGGCTGCCAGATTCTCGATGATCAACGACATCCTTTATCGGCGTTCCTACAATGGTCCTTACGCTCGATGTTTAGGTGAACAAGAAGCTTTGTACGTGCTAAAGGAGATTCATGAAGGAGAATGTGGAAATCATTCTGGGGGACGATCTCTTTGCAACAAAGTCAAGCGACAGGGCTACTATTGGTCCACTATGTTCCAAGACTGTGAAGACTTTGTCAAACGATGCGACAAATGCCAACGACATTCCCCAGTATTTCATCAACCCGCACAACGACTGTCGAGCGTTGGATCTCCTTATCCATTCATGAAGTACTCAATGGACATCGTCGGGCCATTCCCAAGAGCGAGCGGTCAGCGTAAATTTCTGCTTATACTCACTGATTACTTTACTAAGTGGGTAGAGGCAGAAGCTTTTGCTGAAATAAAAGATTCGGACGTCGAAAGCTTCATTTGGAGGAACATTATTTGCAAATTCGGATTGCCTCAAGAAATTGTCGCGGACAATGGATCCCAATTCATTTCGGGTAACTTCAGAAAGTTCTGTCTGAACTGGAAAATCGAGCTTAGTTTCTCTACCCCGAGATACCCTCAAGGGAATGGACAAGCTGAAGCTACCAACAAGACCATTATACAGAACTTGAAGAAGAAGCTTGAAGCACGAAAGGGCAGATGGGCAGATGAGCTCCATGGCGTACTTTGGACGTATAGAACCACCCCCAGGAGAGCGAACGGTGAGTCTCCATTCTCATTAACCTTCGGAGCAGAAGCTGTGATCCCAACAGAGATCGTCGTCCCTACACTCCGGCGTCAATTGACTTTTGAAAACGAAAGTCAGAATCAGGAGATGCTCAACGACAGTTTGGATATCCTTGACGAACGACGAGATCAAGCATTGATTCGTTTGGCGAAGTACCAGCAATCAGTCGCTAAATACTATAATTCTAAAGTTCGACCGAGAACTTTCAGCGAAGGAGATCTCGTACTTCGGAAAGTATTCCAAAATACTGCCGAGCCAAACGCAGAAAAGTTGGGAGCAAACTGGGAAGGTCCTTACAGGATTTTGAAGGTTATTCGACCAGGCGTTTACCGTTTGGAGACGAGCGATGGAGTTGAAGTTCTTCGAAGCTGGAACGCTCATCACCTTCGCAAATATTATGTGTAATTTTGAGAGACTTGTTTGAACACTAGTAATCTTTTACTTTATTTTTCGGACACTATTTTGTAAAGGCTAGATCCGTTACGTCGAACGTTCGACACGATGTCGAACGTTCGACACGATGTCGAACCCGTAGGTCTATGCCTAAATGAAGTTCCCGAACTACGATTGACTTGATCCCTAAACATTGGGTACGTAGGCAGCTCGTATATGCTTATATGAGTTCAGTCAAAATTATCATCGAAATTCAATGTTCGATTGAACTACGATTGACTTAATCCCTAAACATTGGGTACGTAGGCAGCTCGTGCATGTTCGTACGAGTTCAGTAAAAAATAACAAAAAAAGTCAATGTTTGATTGGCAGCCCGTCACATTTGAATTCGTTCAGCCACATTACATAATCAAAGATTATTCCTCGACGTTCGAAAGCTTCAAAACTTTTCATTGTTTGATTAAAATGCATTCAAACGATATTCGTTTTCGTATAGCTCAATCACTGCTCGGTTCGATAGCATCAACAGTATAAAAAATATATATATATATATGTACGATTGGAAGTTCAAATTTATATTCAATTAAAAACTAAAATTGTCTTTACAATACAAGAATAAATAAAACATTCGATCGATAACAGGAAATCTATTCCTGCTGCTCGCGAGCTTCTGGAGGATTGGCCTGTGCTGGGGGCTCAACGTCAGGATGCTCTGGGTCTGCTGGCCCCAATGAGGGTATCGAGGAGGAACGTCTGACCATGTCAGGAAAGTCTTCCTCAAACATCTCGATCTCCTCCATGGCTTTTTCTTCATTAAGGAGACCATCCTTATAATCCATAAGGATGTCATAACGAGCCCTGAAGGTCGCCTTCTCAGCAGCACCCAAAATTTGGGTAGCGAGCGCTGCGTTCTCAGCCTCCAGAGATTTGATTTTGCTTTGAGCTTCATCAAATCTCTTAACCATGGCTTCCATCGCCAGCACACCCTCCTTCGCCAAATCCTTTGATTTCCGGAGCTCAGACATTAATCCTTCTGCGCCCGATGTGACATTCACGAACTTACGTTCGATGTCCTGCAACCTCTCCGCGCGCGAGCGATCAGCTGCTTCGAGCTCTTTTATTCTATCGCTTTGGTTGACAACCTTGTCAGCCAAGCGATGGAAGATCCCTGTCGTCCGAACATGGACCTGCAATATAAAATAAATGACAATCTTCTTTAGAAGAAAAATTTGAGTTCTAAAAATATCGAACGAAGTAAAAGGTGCATGTCCGTACCTTCATTGTATCCTATATGATGTCATCCATATGGTCTTGAAGTGAACCTTGAGTTAAAGCTTCCAAGTCCACCTTTGACAGTAGCTGGCGTCCGATATCCACGCTCGCCTCCCTGTCTTGAAGAAGACTTTGCCGTGGAGGCATAACAACTTCAACTCTCGGACCTTCGACGTTCGGCTCAGGGGATGCAATCTTCGATTTCGCCTTCCTCTTCGCCGGAACTTTCGTCTTTGCTTTGTCCATCACCTTTCTCTTCTTGGCAGATGGCTGACTAGGTCTCGATGGAAGCTCAGGGGAGGACTCGAGAACGGGAAAAGGCGCAGGTTCATTGCCCTGGCCAGCGTTCGCAGCAGCTGCAGCAGCCGCAGCAGCCCTTTCGGCTTCCTTTTTGGCCTTGCGTTTGGCCATTATGTCTTTTGGAGAAGGTATCTCCATGACTAACGAGTCCAAGGCGAATTCTGCGATCAAAGCCTCCTCGTCAGTAAGGGGATCGACGAACAATGGAGTACCAAAAAGCCTCCTTAGTGCTCCCCTAATTACAAAGGGCCAATCTACCCAGGAAGGAACTCGTTTAGGAATACCTGTTAGAAGTTCGACGAACTCCTTCCACAGGCTCGACGCTCTTAGTCTTTCTGGGATTTGTATTTCGTCCCACTCTCTGTTCGGCAACGCAAGTAAACGCTCGAGCTTCTCTTCGAACAATAGAGCCTTGGGCGGTGGCTTCTTCAATTCTTTGCCTGCAAAACGCAAATAAATTACATCAGAAGACTTTAAATTAAAGATAAATGACAGTCTTCGTTCGATGCTCTTCGTTCGACACTTACGAAGAGTGCCCCACAGGGGATGAAAAGAATTGGCTAGATTGCCCAGTGATTTATCGTTCACATGCATGAAAAAATAGCAATCTTGCCAATATCTGTCAGCATTCTTCATCTCGCCGACCACTTGCTTGTTCCTCCTAGGGTACATCGAGTACCTTCCATGATCCTTAAAATTTTCTTGAGGGTAGTAAATAGCAAGTACATCGTCTACTGTCAGTTCGACGTCTGCTTCTTCTGCCAGAACAATTAACCCCAAGAAACCCTCATTCCGTTCGGCATTAACTGAGGAATGGCTAACTCGTAGTGATCCATACACTCAATGAGGAGAGGTGGAAGTGGCAGTCGTAGCCCACACTCGAAGTAGATGGTATACATACAAATCCATCCTTCGGATACAGTGTCCGCTCGTTCATCCTTAAGTGGTAAACGAAGTTGAACATCATTTGGAAATCCGAATCGACCTCTGATATCGGATAAATCATCTTCCGTCGACACAGAGCGTGGACTCGACGTTCGTAGAAACGATTGGACGCTCAAACGATGAAGTGTGGTTAAACGGGCGATAGGAGGAATTGATACAGCTTCTTCCACCGATGTCGTCGCTGGTCGATTCCTCTCCGAAGCCTCAGTGCTCGTTTCGGCACCTCTTCTGCTCTGAGCATATTCATGCTCGAACCGCGAACGACGAAGGGTCGACGTTATCTCATCATCAAAAATACTATCACTGGAATCAGTGCTCGTCGATTCGACAATAATTTCCTCTATAGGTTGCTTCTGTTTATCCATGGATTACAAACAGAATTCTGGACGAACGATGAAAATTTTTTGGATCTAACGGATTCTACTATACTAAAATCCCAAGAAGAATGATATGAACATGAAGAACATAAAACCCAAAAACCTCAGAGAAAACTCAGAAAAACTAAACTCTCAACCAAATCACTCGTTTCAGCACAAAGAAATGCAGGAGACGTACTAGAAAGATTCGGAAATAGAACAAAAATACTATTACTAAATCAAAATTACTGAAGAATGGAGGAGAAGAGAAATCTTGCCTGAATACCGAAGGTGTTGAAAGAAAATTCTGGGTTCTGAGGATTTCGAAATGCTTCCTGCGCTGAAATAGAAAGTGAAAAGGGGTATGTGAAGGGTTTTATAGCTAAATAGTGCATCTAACGGTCCCGATTTCTCAGGAGATGCTTGATCAAACGGTGTGAATAACGTAACTCTTCAAATTCCACCCTCAAAGGACCGTACGTCGCAACGGTTCGAATCCCGAAATTCACGCCTTTTCCCAGCTCACACCTCTGACGTCACAACGTTTCGAATTTCAAAAGGAGACAATGGTTCCGTTTCATAACGACCATTCGATGTACGCCACGTGTATGAGATATCATTTCTCACAAGGCTCGAGATTTCCTAATAATTCATTTGTCAGTACGTTCGGATTTCCCTCATATGATATAACAACTGATGTTATTTTCACGCTAGTTATCAAACACTCTATCGAGGATCCATCGCTCGATAGAGTGGGGGGCTATCTGTTGGGGTTAGACTTCGTCTTCCCATTAAAACGTTAGCTTTAACAGTTTATCTATCGAACGATGAACTCTCGATTCTAGCAACTTCGTAGTTGGGCCAGACCCAATTCATCGTAAAGTCAATAACAAACGTTCATCGCTCGTATGTTTGGGCCGGACCCAATGATAATGTAATTCGTTCCAATTTAAATATCGAACAACAGATCGAACATGATCTTCAACTCATTGACTCTACAGGCTACGAACGATAAATCACAAGAATAAAATCTTGTTTTCTACCCGTCGTTCATCGTTCATACCCAACGAACGCTTATAGAGTTTATTATTCATAACCGTCAAACCCAACATCGACGATGACGTGTTATGTCCATTATGAAAATTAACAGGTTCATAACCGACGATGACATTACATTAATAACTGTAAAGATCATGGTCTGAAATGAAGGTTCACTCCGGTAACCGTTCAATCTAGACCACAAATAGCATGCTTACACGTGTCCCTAAGGACAGCAAAAGAAAACTGCTCATTGACAGTTATGGGCATAGACTGATCTTCCTCTTTAAATAGAGGAAGACCCCCTCCCTTTCGGGGGACCTTTTTCCGGAGAATTGCTTACTGTTACTCTGTTAAAATATACCCAGAAATTACTTTGTACACATTCATATACAGTGAAACGAATCTCACACGCACAGAGGACGTAACACTCTTGGCGAACCTCTTTAATCTTGGTGTTAATTAATTTTCTGTTTTCCTTTCTGATCTTATTTTATCTGTTATCTGTTATGAATATTCCTGTTTTCATGTAGCTTTAAGAGTTTTATTACGATGTCCAAGGACCCAAATAGACAATCATTACGTTTTCCATTCTAACTTTTTCGTTAAATTTTGACTGTAGAAGAACAGCATCTACAATGACCTTTCTGGTAAATAATATATAGTCTATAATATCTATATATATTTATTAACTAAAATTTTAAATATTTATTATATTAATATTAATAAATAATAACTTTATTTTTATAATGCTATACTAGATGTCATTGGTCGCCTTATATCTGTTAAAGGCATTGAAGAATCCAATGTAGGCAACAGATTGGTTAAAAGACGAAACTTAACAATTTAGAATATCAGGTAATTACAAATTATATATTATTATAAATATATTCTCAATAAATTTAAATTATTTTATTAATATATTATTAATTTAAATTCCTTATATTTTACAGAGATGAATCGCTGAATATAACTCTATGGGGAGAAATTGACGAAACTATTGACGAAAATACAGTTCAAACAATGTCAGAACCAGGGGTAATTGCCTTTACAGCCATGGCAGTAAAACAGTATCTTGGTAAGTATATATAGAACACAAAATAGTACAAATTTATATTGAATAAGAATAATAAACATTTTTAATTATTAATTTCATTAATTATAAATATACATGTGGACTTTACGTAACAAGCACTTCTGGAACTTCACTTTATCTTGAACCAGATATCGCTGAATGCAAAAAAATTAAAAAAAAGTATTATAAATATTTATTACAAATATATCAACATAATTTATATTTAATAATTACAAAAAAAACTATTATTTAATATATTATTTGTTTACAGGTTCAGTCATTCTATTCAAGCAATAGAGTTTATTGCTCCATCAACCCAAAAACTGATAACATTAGAAGAACAAAAGATTATAAATAGAATGACAATAGCAGAACTCCGAGCGTTAGATCCATACCAAAATCAGGTAAATATTTATTTATTACATTTTATTTATAAACTATAATTTATTAAATATTTTATATTCAAACAACATGACAAAAAATTTACAACAAAAGCAAAGATCACCGAACTTAATGCACATCAAGGTTGGTTTTACAATGCCTGTCCACGATGCTACAAACGTGTCAAATAATCAGGAACCTCATGGTGGTGTGACACGCACGCATATTTAACAACAATGCCAGTCAGCTGGTAATTTCCTTTACTTTTACTACAAAAAATAAATAAAAAATATATTTTAACTTTTTTATATTTATAATAGGTACAAAATCAATGCTCGAATCGAGGATAGCACTGGTGGAATGAATGTTGTGATGCTTGGAAAAACAGTTCAAGCACTGGTAAATAAACCATGCTCCATACTAACAATACAAGATGGATACACTGATCCGAACCTCATTCCCCCTCTCCTTGATCAACTTAAAGGCATGTTGAAAATATTTTCGATTCAGTTTCGTCCAAGAGGTTCTTTTATTGATGCAACAGTTATTAAAACCTTCGACGATGATGAATCACCAATGTTATTGCATGCGCCACCAATTAAATCCCCCCAACATATCCCACAACCACTAGCATCATTAGATCCAGAAACACCACAACTAGAAACCAAAAAAACTGCAAAAAGGCAACTCCATTTGACCGAACCCACAACAGAAAAAATTGAATAAAGGTATATTACTATTTATAATTTTATGAATTTTTATTTTCTTTACTTCATATATATATAACTAAATAAATAACTATTATATAAATAAATTTCTTATTATTTCAGTCCTTAGCACGAACATCCTATACCAGAAATTCAACCATTTTCAGCTGATTTATCCAAAAAACGAAAAGAAACAAGGTATGATAATCTATTATATATAATTATATATTATGTCATTATGCTTACATCAATTTCATAAACAAGTATAACATAACAAATTTTGATTTTCTATTGTAACAAATCAGAAGAAAAGCTGAAGAAGATTAAACATGGTTGACGACAGCTTACCAAAAACTATCTGAGTTGCAAGACTTTTGTTTATAAACATATATCTATATATGTTTGTTTGTATATGTAACTTAAATATTTTAATATAAATATGAATATATGTACTTTAATATTATAACATTTAATATTATAACAGTAAATACTAAAAAAACAAACTTAATGTAATTTTACTCTATATTTTAATCAACTGTTTTTATTATATATTTGTCAATTTTTTTCATTTTTGTTTTTTCTTCTCTCCCCGTGCAATGCCCGGGCATAACACTCGTTACAAACTAAGAATCTGCAATTTCCTAAACGTCGCATCTTACATGCACGTAATAGTTAATACATAAAGAATATACACGGACATGATTTTCTAATTGATAAACTTTCAAAATCCAACCCGGCAATGCTTACACATTCTGCAAAATAAAGTAGTTACACTCCTATTCCGAGACCATTAATATGCAATTATAATCCTTTAAAGTTTTTATTGCAAAATTCTCTCCCTTACCCCATTAGAGCCAACAGAAAACATATGCAACCTAATTTCTCATACGATGACCTTCCAGCCTAGTAAAACCCACACTACTTCCAAAAATAATAATAATAATAATAAAAAATAAAAAATAAAGAACATAAGAACATAAAAAGAGAACCCCGTTGTTGTTCTACATACATGTAAAATGGCAAAAACAATTAACATGTACCACCATAACTATTTCTTCTTCGAATTATCGGTAACCCCTTCACGTTTCCACTCCAACCTTAATGCTCTCACCTTACTTACTTCAGCAAATGGAACAATATAACAGTCCAACTCCTTAGAAATAGAAAATGAATTCTTTCCGGGATAAGAAACTCACTTCATTCAAAAATCGAATATTTGAAAAACACACAGCAATATAACATGAACATGTAATTCTTTCTCTTCTTCACATTATCTGCAATCCCCTAAAGTTTCCATTCCAATCTCAATTCTCTCACAGTCACTTAAGCATTTCATCATATAGCAATATTCAACCAAATTTCGTAAAACAAGAAAGAGAAAGAGAAATAACTAATCAACATGTAGTTCTCTTTCTTCTTCACATCATATGTAATCCACTCAAGTTAAAGAGCAAAAAAATGCCAACAGAATTTCATAGAAAATGAAACTTTTTCAGCATTAAAGCTCAATCTACACTTAAAAAAAATAAAAATAAAAATAAAAATAAACCACCACACAAAAGAAAAACCACATCTAGTCTTGAAGAAATGCACACACCTCGAGTCCACTGCTGCTGCTGCTGCTGTTGTTGCTGGTGGTGGTACTGCTGCGGCTGATGATGTTGGTGATGCCGAAAATACTGTTGCTGCGTTTGGTTCTGCACCAAATTCCTCTGCACGTACTGCTGTTGAGGCGCTCTCGTTTGGAACGTGAGAGTGAGTTTAGCAGGGGCTGGGCGAGGGAGCAGTGGGGGGGGGGGCTTCTTTTTCGGCGAGGGAGCTTCAGTGTGGGGGGGAGGGGGGGGGGGGGGGGGGGGGGGGGGGCGTTTTTTTTTTCGGCGAGGGAGCTTCAGTGGGGGGTTTTGGCGAGGGAGCAGTGGGGGGCTTCTTTTTTTCGACAGAGGGTGGGATGAGAGATAGAGAAGGCAAGTGGAGGGGAGGTAGGTAATTGACTGCCTTTTGACTTCCTTTTGCCGCCCAATCTTCTATGTTTTTTTTTTTTTTAAATTGAAGATAGTTGAAGAAGCTTTTGGTATTTTTATTTAAAAATTGAATTAAAAGAAATAAAAATAAAAAAGCAATTAGAACGAGGTTATATTTGCCATGGTGGTTCATTTTTGGCTTATATATATATATGCAAAAGATCCCTCCTTGGCTCATTACAGATACAATTGGTTCTTTGCTCCAACGCTTAAAGGAAGTAGATTACCAGGAAATCTCCAAAGTTCTAAAAGGGCCTATCATTTTTTTTTTTTTTTTTTTTTTTATATTTGGTTTAACTAATGTTAAAGACATTCCTAGCTCTGTGCTTGATTTTGTGGCTTGAAGATCGCCAGTTTAGCCCTTTTTTTTTTTTTTTTTTGGTTTTGCATCTAAATGTCAAATTGGGTTTTATTTTCAACCAAAAATTTTTGTGAAATTTAAAACTATATAAAACGAATACTATATCTATCTAAACGCTGAGATTTGAATGAATCAACAAAATATGAACACGTGAACTCAAACACATAAGTCTGAAACTTTTAAAAAAAAAAATCCAAGGAAAAAAATTAAAAATAATAGGGGAGAACACCAGCAATGTCACCCACAGTCACCTTATCTCCACACATCACCTTGAACGGCGGTGGCAACAAGAATCCAGCTCACCCACACCTTGAACGAGCGTGACAACACTAATCAAGACAGGATCTGGCGACCCACGGTCGCGGCAACCACCGGCGGGACAATCACGGGCTCTCTGGCCTCCGAATCTCACGGCGGCGCGTACACAGCAGGCTCTCCTCCACCCAAACACCGGCGACCTCCTCTGCCACCTCTGAAGACTCCTCGCTTCCATCGACGGAACGGTGGGATTTGGAAGGAGCCTGTTTTTTTTTTTTTTGGGCAATTGTTCACATTATTAGATGTGGTACGGTGCACGAAAAATTTTGTATGCACACAACATCTAAACCGTGAAATGGAATCCAACGGTTGAAACTTTTTATTACATCCATAAGACAGAGTAGTTTACCTCATGTAAAACTGCCAAAAAAAAATATGGAAGTTATGTTAACCAAAGTTAAAAAAAAGAATAAAAAAAAAAAATTAATACTTTATTGGAGTTGCGGAGACAAGCATTTGGCGTAATGTTGACTAAATTTCCTCCAAAGAAAAATAGAAAAATAGCCATGATTTGAATACATTTTTATAATTTTGTCAGTTTTAATATTAAAATTGATAATTTTGACCTTTCACATCTTTTTAATTTATTTTTCTTAAAAATTTCTGACTATACCATGAGCCGTCCCTGTCTCTTTCTCTTTTTCACCTCCTTCTCTAGTCAATCTCGGCATCTCAATTTCTTGCCTCACGAACTCCGTCGTTGCGATGTTGAAGCCTGAGAAAAGTCGCACATCGCCAGATCTCAGTGGATCTCCACAGATCCAGTCTCGAATCCTATCGCTTCTTTCGAATCTCATTGCGATTTGTAGAGTGGTGGCCTCGGTGATCGACAAGTGATGCCTCTCTCTTTCTCTCAGCATATTTGTCTCGTCTTCGTCCTTGATGTCAGAGATCGGACCGAATGTCACTACGAACTTCGGCTTCTCCAGTAGTTGTTTTACTCATTTTCGTGTATAGCTTTTTATTTTTGTATTGAATATGCATTGACATATCATTTTTAGTTCGTTTATTTTTATTTTTATTTTTTTTGTATGTGTGATCTTTGAATTGGTGTGAAGAATCCGATAAGCAATCACTAAATATATTTTTTTTTACTGCCAAATTCCGAGCTCTGATTTTTGGTTTATTCTTTTGCTTCATTGTATGTTGGTATGCTGGTTGGTAATTACTAGATAATCTAGTAATTTCATAGAAGATGTTTCATATCGAAGTAAAATTCAATATATATAAAGTCTTGTAAAAAAATAATGTTTCTGTTTGCTTTTGTTATCTAATGACAAAAGGTTAACTATAAACTTTCCATATCATTTCTGATATATATTGTCATTTAGCTTATATTTGAAATTAGTAGGATGAGAATTGTTCTGGTTTTGCTAGAACAAGCATTTGGCGTAATGCCGACTAAATTTCCTCTAGAGAAAAATAGGGAAAGAGCCATGATTTGAATACCCTTTTATAATTTTGTCAATCTTAACATCAAAACTGATAATTTTGACCTTTCACATTTTTTTAATTTATTTTTCTGAAAAATTTCTGACTTTACCATGAGCCGTCCCTGTCTCTCTCTCTTTTTCACCTCCTTCTGTAGTCAATCTCGGCATCTCAATTTCTTGCCTCACGAACTCCGTCGTTGCAATGTCAAAGCCTGAGAAAAGTCGTGCGTCGCCAGATCTCAGCGGATCTCCACAGATCCAGTCTCGGATCCTGTAGCTTCTTCTGAATCCCATCGCAATTTGTAGAGTGGTGGCCTCGGTGATCGACAAGTGATGACTCTTTCTTTCCCTCAGCATATTTGTCTTGTCTTCGTCTTCGACGTCGGAAATCGGACCAAATGTCGCAACGAACTCCGGCCTCTCCGGTAGTTGTTTTACTCATTTTCGTGTATAGCTTTTTATTCGTGTATTGAATATGCATTGACATATATTTTTAGTTAGTTTTTTTTTTTTTTTTTTTTTTTTTTTTTTTTTTTTTTTGTATGTGTGATCTTTGAGTCGGTGTGAAGAATCCGATAAGAATCACTAAATAAATTTTTTTTTTCTGCCAAATTCCGAGCTCTGATTTTTGGTTTATTCTTTTGCTTCATTGTATGCTGGTATGCTGGTTGGTAATTACTAGATAATCTAGTAATTTCATAGAAGATGTTTCACATCGAAGTAAAATTCAATATATATATAAAGTCTTGTAAAAAAATAATGTTTCTATTTGCTTTTATTATCTAATGACAACAGGTTTACTGTAAACTTTCCATATGATTTCTGATATATATTGTCATTTAGCTTATATTTGAAATTAGTAGGATGAGAATTGTTCGGTTTTTGCTGGAACTAACTTTTTTTATATGCACAATGGCGTCTTGTTTGATTTGACTTTGGATTATATCTTGTCATATTTACTTGTTTGACTTTCAAGAACCTAATCTCTCTGGTGCATTATTCATAAGAAAACTTTTATTACCTTAAGAAATGCTTGAGCAACATTTCAGAATGGCAAACATTGTTTTAGCATCATATTATGTTTCCTTTATGGTCATATGAGGAGAAGTTAGACCCGCTTTCTTTGTTGCTTTTATGATTAATCCTTTTCTGTAGATGGCATAATCATCTTGACCATGCAATAAACAATGTTGACTTTTTTATTTTTTATTTATTAAAAAACTGAGCTTTTGTATCTGTCAATACAAATAGGAATATGGTTGAATTTTCATAGCAAGATGTGTCTCCTAGTTTAATTTATATATTCACTTTTCTTCCTATACTTGCTAATAATCCAGTTTGTTTTGGATTTTGATTGTTAAATGAATGCATACATTTACATTGTTTTCAGGTTTGTTCTTTAAGGAACTGATGAAGCATCTCTGGACGAGACTCTACATTGTGAAATTTTTATTCTTTTTTTTATATA
>BKCH01001760.1:0-362281 GCA_008635985.1 Ficus erecta | reverse complement strand
CACTTGGTCACCTACTGACAACCATTTGGCAACCAACTGGTTACCCGCATTAGACGGTGGTTAGCAGTCGGAAACCCGTCGGATGTCGGTAACGAACTGGTTACCAATTGGTAACCAATCGGTTACCCGCCGGAGACGGTGGTTACCGATCGGAAACACAGTCGGTGGTTGGTAACCAACTAGTTACCATTTGCCACCAAATGGTTACCAGGGCAGCGGCGAGTTACTGATCAAAACTCGCCAACGGTTAGTAACCGACTGGTTACCCGCCAACGACAGTGGTTATTGATCAGAAACCTGCCAGTGGTCGGTAACTAACTGGTTACCATTTGTTAACCCAGATGGATACCAAATATTAATTGTAATTGATATTTAAAATAAACAGATAAATAAAATATTTATGATGTTATATATAGTATTTCTTGTAAGATTTTTTTTTTTTTTTGCCGCAAAAATCAATCCAAACCTGATTTTGTGGCATTTATCAAAAGTGTCCCAATATTAAATCTCTAATATAAGTTTCTAAGCCTATTTACAAAATTGTTCTTTAAAAGCAAATGCTTTGTGGCTTAAACGTGAAGCTCTTGTAGTTGGTCGAACAAATTCAAAAAAAAAAAAAATATATATATATATATATATATATCCATATTTATTTTCTGATCCAAAAATCCCATTAAAAGAATAATAATTGTCCCAAATGGCCTATGAACTCTTTATAAGGTGATGATTTGGTCCCTGTTTTTTTAATTTTGGTCGAGACGATCCTAAACTCACAAATATTGGCAATCTTAATCATTTATATCCAATTCCATTAAGTTTCTAACATTTGAGAAGGTATTTTAGTAATTTAACAGTAAATTTAATTTTTAAAAAATTTTAAAAAAAACCCAGAAAGAAACTCTAATTTCTTCTCTCTCTCCTTCCCCCACTCCCTCTCTCTCCTCTCTCTCTCTCTCTCTCATTTTTTCCCCTCCGATCTAAAGCAACAAACCCAAATCGCCGGGGAGGGGGGTAAACCTAGATCGAAAACGACAACGGGTTGGGGGTTGGCCCACTATTTCGACGGTGGGGGAGGGGGATTAGAGCCTCAGTTTCAAGGGGGGGGGGGGGGGGGGGTGGCAAACTCAGATCGAATGGAGCCGGAGTTCGTTCCGTGGTTAAGGGTGGGGGGTGATTTCGGCAACGGAGAAGAGTGAGAGCGGGGCTAGCGTCGTCGGAGATGAAGGTTGTAGCCAGAGATGGAGGCTATCACCAAAGGTAGAGAAAAAGGGGGGGGGGGGGGGGGGGACGGGAATTTTGGGAAAGTTTAGGGGAACGAGAAAATTGAAGGGTATTTTGGTCTTTCCACTATAAAAAAGATCATTTACGTAAGATTCCATTAGAAACCTAACGGAATTGGATGGAAAGGACTAAAATTGCCAACATTTAGAGAGTTTAGGGTCTTCTCAGTCAAATAAAAAAGTAGGGACCAAATCGTCACATTTGAAAGAATTCAGGGACTATTTAGGCCAATTACGCTTAAACAAATTTTGCGAATCAATGGGAACTAGCAATAACTTTTGTAGTTTAACAAATTTATACAAAAATCTACTTTGTATTCATTGAGAACTACATGACATGCACCATTTAGATTTAGCATACGTTTGGTACTAAGGTTTGGATTGTAGAATTTGGATTTGAATTGATTATGTGTTTATCGAGCGTTTGAATTGCTGGAGTTAAAAAGTGTAAAAACTTGAAATGTGTTTGGAATATATATATATTTTGGACTTGTCTATGCAAAGTTATGGAATTTTAAAATTTGAGTTACAAAACTATGTGAATAGTGAAGTTGGGAAAAAAAATCAAAAATTTAGATTTTAATTCTAAAGTTTGGATTGTGCATCCAAACACCCCTTAATCTGTTCATTCTAAACTTACCCTTCAAGCTTAAAAGTGAGGAAGTCCATCATACCTGCAAATCATGAGACAAGTAATACAACCAAATTAATTGATTAGCAATGTCTGAGGTAGCTTCTGTTGAGTTTTTATTTTTTATATTTTGAAAAAAAAAAAACGACCGACAAATCAAAAATAAAATTTTTAAATCAGTTTGGCAATTTTGTGATATAATAAAAACCAAATTATATCAAAACACATATAATCGGTTTGGTCAGTTTGGTTTGGTAGGTTTACGCTTGAAACTAAACAAGTATTTAGAATATGAATGTTGATTGATTTAAAAAGTCTGATAACTTAAGTTTAGTTATTCAGTATGGTAGGGGGAATTTTTCTAGTTCAGAACTTCTTTAATAACCAAATTTATTTTCTTTCTTCTTTTGGCTAGTGTCAAGATCAACTAAGGCATTCATATTTGATTAACCCCTAGCAAAAATATTATTTATGGAGGTAAAATGAGCAAATTAACAATAAAGGTAAATTTACAGAAAGTAAAGAACATGAGAGATTTTTATCAAGGTTCACCAAAATCTCTTCGATTACATCATCTCTTGATGCGGGGATTGACTATTCTTCAGGGAGATTACTAGTGGTAGCTCTTGACTTTAGTGTGCAGAAATAACACCGTACGTGTGTTTCCAAAGGGTCAAGAATGACCTTTTATTTATAGGCTCACTTTGGATAATTACAATAATTCAAATAAAGTAAATCAAATTTAGTGAATACTCCTAGTTCGTAATTTGAATTGCTTCCGAGAGCTGCGTGAAGAGTAATTCGTGATTTGTTGAGTTTCAATTTCATATACTGAAAATTCTCATAACCGAATCCCATGATTCTCAAAAGTGTGATGAGCTGTCACTTTGCCTCATCCGTGATGAACTCAGCGTAGAGCATCAAGACGATCTAATTCACTCCTCTCCCGCTTGGCTAAACTCAACCTTTCCCTTTGGGAAATAGCCTCTCCTGCGAGGTGGTGGAGCAAAGCATACTTCATTATTTATCCCTTTCCACCGAGCAATCAAGAATAGGATCTTGCAAAACTTCATTGCTCATCCCTCTCCCATGAGCAATGAGGTATAGGTTCTTCTCACAGGTAAGGAGAGTCTCGAATTATGGTATAATAGTTGCCACGTGGAGATTTTGCACTCGTGGAGATCAATTCTACTCCCCGGTGTTGCGATCACCACCTCACCGTCGCCCCTTGCGCTCCAACGATGCCTCTCTCTCTTCGCCCATAGCCCCAACATCGCGATCTTCACCTACCGTTGTGATCTCTACTCACCGTCATGATCTCTACTCACCGCTATGATCTCATAGATCTAGCACGATTGCGACTATGCGGAGATGGGCAGCATCAACGGCGGGGCTATTCCGATGGTCTGAATTCGGTTTTTAATTTTTTTTCCTTGTTGTTTTGGTTTTGAATTTAATGAATTTTTTCTATTGATTTGAATATAATGAAATTTTACATCTGATTATGTAATTTTTTAAAATTATGTTCTTTAGCATTTGTTAGTTTTTAATAATTTATAATGTTTTTTTTTTTTTTTGGAATTTTGTTGATTTGTTGTTAAATTTTTTAGTATTTTACTCATAAAATCTGGGTTTTCTTCAATATTTCTGCTACGAAATTTGTAAATTTGATAACCAATTGGTTACCGGTTGATGACTAACTGGTTATGCACCGGCGGTGTAAGTTATCGGTCGGTGACCAACTGGTTATCGACCTGCAATCGGTAACCAATTGTTATCATTTGATAACTAATTGGTTACTTACTAGTGGCATCGGTTATCGTTCGGTGACCAACTGGTTACCCATTGGTAACCAGTTTCAATTGGTAACCAACTAGTTACTTGCTGACAATGGTGGTTACTACTCAAAAACCCGTGACGGTCGGTAAGCAACTGGTTATTATTTAGTAATCCAGATGGTTACATCATTAATACTAATTAATAATTAAAGTTAGTATTTTATAATAAATAGATAAATAAATAATTCAGATGCCATCTATGGTATTTTCTATAAGAGTTTTTTTCTTATGTGGCAAAAATCAATCCAATACTTGATTTTGTGACATTCATAAAAAGTGCCCCAAGAAAATGGATGCTGGCATCACGATTA
This sequence comes from Ficus erecta, assembly GCA_008635985.1. Lineage (NCBI taxonomy): Eukaryota > Viridiplantae > Streptophyta > Magnoliopsida > Rosales > Moraceae > Ficus > Ficus erecta. The sequence continues at coordinate 358,221 of BKCH01001760.1, read as the reverse complement.
AAGTTAAAAAATGCACATGCAAAGCCTGGCTTTCATAGGCCTCATGCACATCTTGCTGGAGAGAGAAATTCGGCCCAAAAGATGTAGCTGGGCTGGAGATCTGCAGAAGACTTGGGCCTAAGATCGCCCCATTGCGCAGGCCCCGATCATGCCCCTGTGAGGCTGAGGAAGCTCTGACTTGTGGAAAGAAAGATGAAAGAAAAGAAAAGAAAAAGAAGAAAAGGGAAAAGAAAAGAAATTTTAATAAACTCAAAACAAATCTAAAACAGATAGATCATTAAATAAAATAAATTTAATTTAATATTTCCAAAGTAAAATACTTTGAATCAAAATCATGGAAATACCTAATTAAAATATAAATTATTTTAATAAATGATATGTACAATAGTATATTTATGTACACTTATTACATCACATCACAAGTATGCCAGATCTTGGTCACCATTGCGAGGAGAGGATGGTATCGATTTCACCGATTATCCGTCTCCATCACGAGGAGAGGAGCAGTGTCGTTGTGGTCTTTGTTAATATCGTGAGCCAATTCTGTCAAATTCGTATTCTCCAGTCTCAGCGAGTTCCATCACGACGCGGCGACACTAAGATTTTGATTTATTAGTTTTGTTTAATTGTGAGCTAATCTTGGAATTTTTTATTCGTCCAATTTATACTTTTAATAGGTGTTTTATTCTTCAAACTGTACGAATTCCTTTTCAAAAAAATTGTTTATTTAGTAAATAATTATGATGTACCAATTCTTTTCTTGACAATTCATTGTTTACTGAATAAATATAATTTTTAATTAATAAGTCCATTACTTACTAAATGTTTGGCCAAATATTTTTTTTAGTTAACAATTTCTATACCTAGTAAATCTACCATTTACATATGTTCGTTTTGTAAATTCATTATTTACATAGTAAATATAATGTTTACAGTAAAATACTTTTTTTTTCCAATAATGAAATTACAAGATTTACTTTTAAATATTGAATTACTCAGTAATACTGACTTTACCATTAAATATTCTTCTACAAAATAAGATAAATTTCGGATTTTCTGAGTAAATAGTAAACTTACCATGTGAATATTCTTCTTAAAAATAAGGTAAATATTGGATTTACTAAGTAAATATGAAATTTACCATGCACAAATTCTTCTAAAAGATAAGGTAAATGTTAGATTTACCGAGTAAATACTAAATTAGTCATGTGAAGTTCTTCTAAAAGATAAGATAAAATATTGGGAAAAGTATCTAAATAACACAAACTTTAATACCACTTTACCAACATAATACAAAATTTAGTCACTTCACCAATATGACACAAAATAGTTTTAGTCAAAGATCAACCTAATATATTTTATCAAATTGCCCTTATTACTTAGAAAATCAATTATAATAACATATATATTATTTCGGATATTCAACTATAATATTTTCAATTTTCAACATGGATGACCGAATGTCTCCAGCATTGATCGCCGGCACCGGTTTTCGATATACTCTAAAGTATAATGTCAACTCTATTAGAATATATTGGATATTCTACTAAAAAAATTTCAGTTTTCAATATGAATGGCCAGATATCTCCGGCTCTGGCCCTCGGAGCCGGTCGTCGGCATGTTCTAGTAGATTATAATGCATACTCTATTAGAATATTTTCAGTTTTCAACATGGATGATGGGATGTCTCCGGGTCTGACCATCGGTGGTTCCAATCGTCAGTGTCGTTTGCCAGGATACTCTAGTAGAGTATAATGCATACTCTATTAGAATATTTAAGATATTCTACTATAATATTTTAAGTTTTCAACGTGGATGACCGAAAGTCTCCAGTTTTGACCGCCAGTGCCGGTCGCCGACATACTCTAGTAAAGCATGCTGGAGAGTATAATGCATACTCTGCTAAAATATTTTGAATATTCTACTAGAATATTTTCAATTTTCAACATGGATACCTGGATGTCTCTAGCTCCAGCAGCCGGAGATCGGTATCGGCGTCAGAATACTCTACTAGAATATTGTCCATACTCTAGTAGAGTATAGTGCATACTCCAGTAGAAAATTTTAAGTTTTCAACATTGATAGCCGGATGTATTCTGCTCCCACCACCGGCACCGGTCGCCCGAATACTCTAGTAAAGTATTGTCCATGCTCTAATAGAATATAGTGTATACTCTACTATAATATTTAAGTTTTTAACATGGATGACATCCATTAGAATATTTTAAGTTTTCAATTTGGATGTTTTCAAGAATCCCTGTTATACTGTATCAAAATTCTGCAAGAGTACTCTACTTATTCTACAAGAATCTCAGTTATACTCTACCAAAATTCTACAATAATCCCTATTATACTCTACTAGAATTCTGTATGAGTAAACTACTTATTCTACAAGAATCCCAGTTGTACTCTACCAGAATTCTGGAAGAATTCTGTTAAGAATAATCTACTTATTCTACAAGAATCCCAGTTATACTATACCAGAATTCAAGATATATTCTACAAGAACTCAACTAGAAATCAAAATATACAAGAATCCTAGATACAGTGAAAATAACTTGGTACTTATCTACTTCAATACAAGATCTCCACGGCCATATCACCAACCCCATTCCTGCATCCCGATCCACTGTCCTCTGACAACAAGATCTCCACAACCACAGTTGCAACACCATTCTGGCATTCTGAAAATGATCTCGCCTCCCTGTCGTTACCAACAGCGGCGACCGAGGCTGTCAGAGCAGGGTAACGAAGGTGTTGAGAGTAGGAAAAAGAACTTAATTCAACCGAAAACAATCTAATCATTTTTCCAAGAACACATCTAACTAACAGTTCAACTATAGTCTATTGCTCAGTACCCGAATATTATTTAGTTAGTTGCTTTAGAGAATGGTTAGCAACTATTACCTAGATCCATAAAAGCTTAGAAACATAATCAAACAAAAAACAAATAAACAAAAAAAAAATCACATGTGAAATCGTTACTAAAACTCAGTAAAACAATAAAAGCTGACCATAATAACTAGATTAAACATGAAAAAGGAAACAATCCAATACATTTGAACCAAATCTAGAACTGACAAACTTAATAAAGCAGCAAAGTTCAACAAAAACTGAACCAACCAAATAGCTCAAATAATCAAATCTTCTCATTTCTCAGCATAAATAAAGAAGAAATCAACTTAATCTAACATCAAAAACTCCATATTCACCAAATTCATCATCCAACATCCACACCATACGAACACTAGAAGGAAAAACAAACTTACTTGGATATAACCAAGCTGGTCACACAGAGAGATTTGCATCTGCGAGGACAAGCTTTTTTCTTATTATTATTTTTATTTATTTTTTTCATAAAAGACTTATCAAACTATGAATGAATCAAAATCGATGCACCAGCGAATTCAATCTTACAATTTTTTAAAGCATAAATATAAAAGGATTTTTAAAAAAAGTAGAGTAAACTCAACTTCTTCCTTTCTGGTGATAGGAGTCGCTGCTAACTAAGATCGCGAGGCTGGAGACGGAGGAGAGAAAGAGAGTGCAAAGAACGCACTGCCAACAGCGGACTTCACTAATCTTGCATATCGCCTAGTCACTGAAGTGATGAAGACATCAAGGCTCAAAGGAATTCTCACGAACCAATTCAAGTTCCAGTTGGTCCGGTGACGAGAGCTCGAGCTAAAAGATTCAAAGAAGAGTTGAATAACTTAGTCCGGATAGTTCTACAACAAGAAGAGAGTGTGTTCACTACTGATGGTGAACAAAGACTGATTTTACTCATCCAATTTGATCCGGAAGAGAGCCAAGGCTGATATGGACATTATTATTTTCCAAGGCAGAAGTGGACGTTATTTTCCAACAAAGAATCAAGTCAAGATTACGTTTTCAAGCGTTCAAGAAATTCAAAATTCAAAACAAGATATGATCAAGATTTGATTTCTTTGTAATCTTATTGTAGTTTTAAGTTTTAGTTTAAAATTTGAATTTAAATCCTAATTTTAAGTATTTTTTGTTTAGATAAATCTGATTCCTAGATTTATTTAGGCATGTTTATTTTTAGGAGTAGATTAGGAATTTTACAAATTGAAATTCGGCTATATAAGGCTGATTTTCATACTACAGAAAAAAGTTTTTTTTTTTTTTAATGTTTATTTATATTATGAGTTATTCTTCTTGAGTTCTTGATGAAAATTATTCGAACTTATCAATGATTCCTTATGGCGTTCAGATCGACTTATCAAACGGACTTCCATAACCGTTTGTGGCGTCTTCACCATACCAAGATTCTTGCTTCGCTAAGCAATGGGTCGCGGTTTTCATCAAACTTGAAAGATCTTGGGTTTTTGTTTTCAGATTTGGTATCGGGTTTCGTCACGTTGTTGGCGTGGTTCGTATTAGAAAGATCGCCAGCAGCTTGGATCTAGTCTTCTCGCCGCCATGGTTCTAGATCTCGTCTGGTTAGGTCTTCATCGGAGGACGAAGTTTGTCGCAGATCGCGAGATATGTGTAAGGACACCGAGGATTTGTTCAAAGAGATTTGTCCGACTTCGATATCGGATCATCAACGCCTTGGATCTCCTCACAAGATTCTCCCCGACTTCGGTACCGCATTGACATCCATGTAATGGATAACTTGGCCAAGAAGACCGTGTTCTCCAGTGCGCCAACTCCGGTCTGATCTATGACTGGAGCCGTCACAAGCTCTGCCGTTCTCCGCCACCTTCGCGTGAGCTCCAGCCACCGTTAGAGAGACAGAATAACTGGGATAGATGAGAGGAAGTGGGGGAAAGAGAGATAAGAGAGATCACATATGAGAGAGGGAGAGAGAAATGAAGACAGAGAAACAATAAAAACATGTATGATGTAAAACATCTTACCAAGGGTAAAAAGGACGACTACAACATCAGAAAATAAAAAATAATTAAAACAAAAAAAAGGAAAAAAAATTATGTTATGTTGGTAAATGAATAAAAAAAAGTGGTTGTTAAGGAAATTTTTTCTAAATAATTTATTTATTACTAAGTAAATACCAAATATGGGTCCGGAAGGATTAGTGAAGCTACGCGTTTTGAGTAGATTTTGGTCGTTTAGCCATTCTTTAGTTAATTTGCGATTTCAAAGTTCGGTCCGAAGTCTATTTTATGACTTCACTTGCGTGCAACATCTTTTAATTATAATGATTGCTAGGTTAGTAGAGAGCAAAATATGCTACATACTATTAAGGGTTAATTTCTTTAATAGCACTTGTAGGAATTTTATTATTAAAAATAATACCACTTTTTTTTCCCTTCCTTATTAGCACTCAAAGCCTTTGATATGTGGGGTCCAGCAGCATTTAATGTATGTCAAATTACGGGTTTACCCTCATCTCCCACCAGTCCAAATATCCATCTCCCTCGCATGCTCCAAAAAAATTTTTCAAACCAACATCTACAGTGTTTTAGAGAGAGAAACTGAAATCTAGAGAGAGAAAGAGTTGTCACCCATCGGAACCACTCGGAAACCATCCGAAACCACCACGAAAGCCCTCTATAAACCGCTTGAAAGTCTGTGAACGTTGGAGAATCTTTTAAAACTACCCATGTCGAAACCCACGAAATTGGCTGAGAAAAAAATTACTCCCGAAAATAGGTCTCTCCGAGTAAAGGCTTCGGCATATAAAAGACCACCGACCGAGAAAAATTCTAAAAAAACCGGTACTAGAGAGCGAGAGAAGGGTGGCCGAGGAAAGGTTGAAGAGAAAACAGGGGGAAATTGAAGTTAAGGAATCAAAGAAGCTGAAAAGTTCCGTAAAAGAGAAGATATCGTAAGTTGAAGAGATAAAAATGTTGAGGTCATTCCGCGTATATTGTCATGGACCTTTGTCGATAATGTAAAGTTTGATGATGTGATATCGACTTTTACCGCTAAAGAAGAGAAATATGTAATTTATATACTTTATATATATTTATCTAAGTCGTATCATTTACAAGTGTTGGTCATTTACATAATGACCGAGTGGTCAATTTTGTATTTACCATGCCTTTGTTAGATTCAATACTAGTGTTGGTTATGACTGGGTGGTCATTTTCGTAATGACTGTGCCTTTGTTAGCTTCAATACTAGTGTCGGTCATTTTTATAATGATCGTGCTTTTGTTAGCTTCAATACTGGTGTCTGTCATTTTCATAATGACCGGGTGGTCATTTTCGTAATGACCATGCCTTTGTTAGCTTCAATACTAGTGTCGGTCATTTATGAAAATGACCGTGCTTTTGTTAGCTTCAATACTAGTGTCGGTCATTTTCATAATGACCGGGTGGTCATTTTTGTGTTTACCGAGTGGTCATTTTCATAATTACCGGGTGATTATTTTCATAATGACACTAGTATTGAAGCTAACAAAGGCACGGTCATTATTAAAATGACCGACACTAGTATTGAAGCTAATAAAGGCACGGTCATTACGAAAATGACCACCCGGTCATTATGAAAATGACCGACATTAGTATTGAAGCTAACAAAGGCACGGTCATTACGAAAATGACCACCCGGTCATTATGAAAATGACCGACACTAGTATTGAAGCTAACAAAGGCACGGTCATTACGAAAATGACCACCCGGTCATTATGAAAATGATCGACATTAGTATTGAAGCTAACAAAGGCACGGTCATTACGAAAATGACCACCCGGTCATTATGAAAATAACCGACACTAGTATTGAATCTAACAAAGGCATGGTAAATACAAAAATGACCACCCAGTCATTATGTAAATGACCAACACTTGTAAATGATACGACTTACATAAATATATATAAAGTATATAAATTACATGTTTCTCTTCTTTAGCGGTAAAAGTCGACATCGCATCATCAAACTTTACATTATCGACGGAGGTCCATGACAACATATGCGGAATGGCCTCAACATTTTTACCTCTTCAACTTACGATATCTTCTCTTCTACGGAACTTTCGGCTTTTTTGATTCCTTTACTTCAATTTCCCCCTGTTTTCTCTTCAACCTTTCCTCGGCCACCCTTCTCTCGCTCTTTGGTACCGGTTTTTTAGAATTTTTCTCGGTCGGTGGCCTTTTATATGCCGAAGCCTTTACTCGGAGAGACCTATTTTCGGGAGTAATTTTTTTCTCAGCCAATTTCATGGGTTTCGACATGGGTAGTTTTTAAAGATTCTCCAACGTTCACAGACTTTCAAGCGGTTTATAGTGGGCTTTCGTGGTGGTTTCGGACGGTTTACGAGCAGTTCCGATGGGTGACAACTCTTTCTTTCTTTAGATTTCAGTTTCTCTCTCTAAAATACTGTAGATGTTGGTTTGAAAAAAAAATTTTGGGCATGCGAGGGAAAGGGATATTTGGACTGGTGGGAGATGAGGGTAAACCCGTAATTTGACATACATTAAATGCTGCTGGACCCCACATATCAAAGGCTTTGAGTGCTAATAATGATGGGAAAAAAATGGTATTATTTTTAATAATGAAAATTCATACAAGTGCTATTAATGAAATTAACCCTAAATTTGGAGGAGTGGATTGATTTTTGCCAAGAAAAACTATCATCTGAAATGTCATAATGATGACATTATATATAATATATGTATATATATATATATATTTTTTTTTCGAGGGGAATGACATTATATATCTAATAATTAAATTTAAAATATCAAAATAAATACTAATATTTTTTGTCTCTTCCCTCCTCTCTCTCTCTCAACAAACCCTCCACCCCCTTCACTCTCTTCGTCCACCCCCACTCACTCTCTCCTTTCTCTTCCGGCGACAACTCTGATGAACTCTCTCTCCCCCATCTCTCCACTGCCTTGCCAGAAGGACGTTGCCACCGTCGTTGTCGCCATGGGATGGCGATCGGAGCTCTAGCAGATTGAGATCGCGGGGCCGCACCTCGACAAGCCGCGGGTGACGCTGATCTCCTAGTCCGGCTACGACCATCGTGCGAGCTGTGGCGAATCTCCTCTACGCTTGACCGTGGAGGAGGTCGGAGGAGATAGGACGAGATCAGCACCTCGGCGCTGGGCTACTACCTGCGTTGCAGCCACCCGTTGTCGACCTGTGCCTCCGTCGAAGCTTGGACGGGTTATATTCTCTCTGCAGCTGCGCTAACCGCCTCCCTTGTTGGAAGCTTCTGAACGCGACGGTTCCGATCTCGCTCAGGTCCGATCGAGTGCCGCCATTGTTCAGCCATCACATACTCAATCGCGGATCTTGGATTTTTTAGAGAACCAATCGCCTCTGTTCAGCCCTCATACGGAAATTTGCACGTTGCGGTCAGATCCTTGCTGTTGGAGGCCGTCGGTGTCAAAGCAACCGGTGAATTATGGATATCGTGATGTATTTCAAATATTGTGATGCATTTGGTGGAACATTTCATGTGGATTTGTGAATTCTGGATTTTTCACTTGGTGATATTTTGATGGTTTTTATTATTTTTTCTTTTAGTGTTATAGTTATTAAATCTTGTTTTTTTCAATACTCCGGTGATGGAATCCAAAAAATTCGGTGGAATCGGAACATTTAGGTTGGTAATTTTGTGGATAAATTGTCGGTAACTAATTAGTAACAATTCAGTAACCAATTAGTAATCCATCAATAGTCGATAGCTAATTGGTAATCCACCGGCAGTCTGTAACCAACTATTAACCCATCGGTAACGATGGCTACCGATTATAAATATGCCAGTGTTCAGTAACCAGTTAGAAATCAAATGATAGCCCAGGTGGTTATATATGGATAACAACTAGTAATTATAATTCATATTTTAAAATAAATAGATAAACAAATATTCATAATGTCATGTGTTATGACATTTCATGCAAGAATTTTTTTTTGTGTGGTAAAAATCAATATCAAACATGATTTTGTGCCATTTTCTAAAGTCCCGTTATTAAAAGAATGAAAATTCTACCGATCTGTATTAAATTATGCCCGTTTTATATATTTTTATTATAATTTGATGAATCTATCATATTCAATATTTCGAGACCTGTTAAGATATTTTTATGATAGAAAACTCTTTAATAAAAATTTATAAATTTTTTTGAGAAAGTAAAAACAAAACTAGGAAACTTTTCAAGTGAAATGTACATAAAGTTATTCATTCAAAAAATTTTGCCCTTTTTTTTTTTGGGTCCCCCCTCAGGGTCTATGTTCTAACGATTGAAAAGCAAGCAAGCTAAGGAAAGTCCCAATTAAAAGGAAAAAAATAATAATAAAGAAAGAGAAAATAAGAGCCAAATTGTACAAAGCAAACATCCAAAGGAACAATTTAAGCAAAAAATAAAAATAAAAATAAAAATAAAAAATCCAAAGGAACAAAGAAAACTAAATTGAGGTCCGCAGGTTTCTTTACACAAGTACTAGGACAAAAAAGAATAATAATAATAATAATAATACAATAAAGGATCATTTTGCATGTTTTTAATAATTTTTTATAGTAATTAAATTTTGCATGTTACTATGAACGTGACTTAACCAAGGTTCTTATTTTTGGTCATGCCGAGAGCCATAAATTTTCGGCGTGGCTTTCGACTGACAACTGGCATTATGAGTCAAATTATTATGTTAAATATAAAGCTCCAGAAGATAATATGTATCATCAAATATTTATATAAATAGACATATATATATATATATATATATTAGATTATAATGACAGGATAAATGAAATATGTATGAGTTGGAAACGTACTAGCCAATTAGATAGCCTTAAAAAAAATGAACAAATTGATCTTATCAAGAGAGACGAAAGTTGTATAAATTTAAAAATTTAAGAGTCAACCAAACAATTTGCCCTAATATTTATCATAATAGCAATTTCTTGTATATACTGATTGTTGAGATTAAAATTTGCTCCCCATTTTTCACTGTCTATGTGTCAATTCAGATCACTCAAAGATCAAGAATTAGCCCGAAAACGACCCAGAAAACTTCATCAGCTGATTAGAAAGCTTGACTCTCGAGTCAACGGACATCGACCTCCAGTTGATCGACATCACTTCTAGATCAATCAAAGTGTCGGAATCAGCTTGAATAGAACTTGGATAAGCTCGAGACTAGATCAACCCGAGAGCCTGTCAGGTCAAATCGAAGGCCAGCGACTTAAGAAATTGACTCGACACGTCGACCCGAGCACCTATCCGAGGTCAATGCATAAAAAGATCAGGAAACTTCCCAGATCCGTTCCTGTGCAAGAATAATATGAAGATCAAGCCTAATCAAGTCAAGAATCAGCCAAGAAGGTTACTTTTGAAGGAAAAATTAGAGAAAATAATTTACGTAGCGGAAAACTTAGTATGGTGGATGTCAAAAATTTTTAATCATACTAATAGAATCGAACAAACTCATGTTTCTGTGTACAATAATTAATTTGCAATAAATATATACCGGTTTGGCAATCAATTCTGGATGATCCAGCAAACTTCCAAATTATGAGCACCAACCACCTGACCTTCCCTGCTATGACTCTTCCACGTATGGGTGTGTGTGTGCACACTTGGTAGAATATCCGGTCATGAAGAAATACTCATTTTCTTTGCTGTCTCACAATTTTCAATCCTAAAAACCCTTGTTTCTATGAAGAATTCTTGAAATAGAAATAAAAACGCAGACAATTAGATAATGGTTCTTCTTAATCGATTAGTCCCTTTTTCTTTTAAGTCAAAAATTGCTCCATCAATTAAATATTTATCGCAACCGATAAATATTTCATTATTTAATTTTTGATGACCATTATCCTAATTTAAATAAAAGATTATCCATATTCATGGATAATTATCCATTTATTTAAATTCAAACTCATAGAGAATATCTAATCCAATATATCATCTTGTATGCTTTTAAATTTAAATTAAATTGTCATCTTTATCCAAATATAACAACCTTTAATTTAAATTATCATTTGAATTTAAATTTAAATTAAATTGTAATCTTCATCAAAGATAACAAATTTAATTCAAAATTTAAATTTCAAATATTATCAACTTATCCACGATAATAATTATTTAAATTACAAATAATTTCTAGAATTGAGAATTCCTTTACCAATAAATTTAATTCTTCCTGAAATTATTGGAAACAACCTGAGACTATATCATATGCCACATGAGAATAGTCCTTTAATGGGATTGTCCCTATGGCCTACACCTACACCCATGGGAGGCGGGTGACGTTTTCTTGTTTCATCTTGTTCCATCAAGAACAGTACCAACATAGTATTAGATAACCATAAATTATTCCGTGATGTTACTTGGAATTTGTGAGCTAGCAAGGGGACCCGATTAACATATAAAAGCAAAGCTAAAATAATATTAAATAAATTAACTAACCCAATTCAGTTTATTCATATTATTAAATTCCATGACTATTATACTCTAAGTATGAAATTGAACTCTTTGATTCTATACCTAATTACAAAAGCTCATTAATAGGACTTTTGTCCATGATAGAAATTATAATGTAGAATCCCTATAGGATATTCATAATTGAGATTAAGGTTAAAATTCCATTTTACCTTCTCAATTATTTTATTAGTAAAGTTTCCACCATTTCATCTTAACCAACCCTATTAATGAAATCCTCCATAAATAGAAAATCATTCAATAAAAAATTACAGAATGGTCGAGATCTCATAATGTTTAATCAAGTCCCGAATGACACTTTAAGATAATATCATTGACTCCCGTGAAAGAGCTATGGATTCTATATCTATGAATAACGTTGTCATCTTCTATGCAACGCATCTCTAACTTATCGAGTAAAAGTTGCCATGACTTCGGCGCCTAATCCTTTGATAAATCAAAAGATTCATCACACAGATATGCAATTATTTATTCACTTAAGATTAAGATGTCCACAAGAATATCCATCGAAGTGAATTGATTTATCTTAAACAGAATTATTACATAAATTAATATCACTTTAGGCCAGGTCCAATTTATATGATAAAATCCTCATATATATAAATGTTTCTACTTGGAAAGACCCATTCCAATGGCCAAGACAAACAATCCCATAAGAGTGGAAGTAGACAAATATTACAGTCTTACCGAAGTCAAAGTGCCCACCTTTGCTTCATAACTACGGACTCTCTATTAGATTATCAACTCAATATTTTATCTTTCCGTATACTTTCTCATGCATAACATTAAAGTTTTTATATCAATAATCTTGGTACTATTTGCTTGCAACAAATCTATACTCATGAAAGTATTCAGGACAACTGATATGTGAAATAAATAGATAGCATTTATTGATATATAAATGTCAAAACCATGAACAAGTTTTTGCTTTAGGACACTAATCCTAAGAACTTTACTTTTATGGAAAAGCTCTCCAAATAAGGAAAGTCAACCTAGATCAAAAAGAGGCAACATCCCTTCATCAACTTAGGCAAGTTCAGCACCAAATCAATCACCATCTAGGGCATCATCATACGCCCAAGGGATCTAGTACTCATCTCATACGATCCAATCTCATATTCAAGATCATTCCATTTTCACAAGAATCATGCCCAGAGAAGAGATTTTTGACCAAGGCATAAGAGAAATCATTGAAGATCCTCCTAGTTCATCGAACATCATCTCTGACAACATCGAGATCATCCCACATGAGGCCAAATCATCTCGGAATCGTCCCAGAATTCCCTTAATTCCCGCATCTTCACTCGATTCTTTCTACTCCCAGTTATCTCTCTCTATTTCCTACAATCCCCTTCTCTTTTCCTCCTTTCTTATTGCTACAACATTCATTGTACTTTTTTTATCAACAATAATGAAACCCCAGTAGCCACCATAGAGGACTAGCTCTCACATTAAGAGTGACCTACTATAAATCTCTTGTATTCTTTATCTCATTTACTTTACTATTATTTTACAGCTAACACGGTCGGTTAACTCAACACGCACTTAGTTGGTCAATAATACAACCATAGGCCTTAACTCGACTCGATTCGATTCTACTGTAGATTTTACCCTCTACAGTTTGGTGCCCACTGTAGCACCTAGGGCTGATATTGCAGACTTTGACAACATGGCAACCACTGCCACCATGACCGAGACAGTGCTACTCCAGTTGACTCGATGAGAGAGGCATGAACATCCCAACAACCTGGATATCAATCTACTGCAGGTACACGACACCATCAAGTAGACACGAGGCAGTAGTAAGATGTGATCAACCGAAAGATCGCCAAGTTAATGGCAGAGAACGATAAGCTCTGAAGGCGATTCACTACAGCCACTATCTTCGACACTCTGCTACCATCCATCGCTACTACCTTTGGGAGTTCCAACCCAACTTAGCCGACATGAGTTTCTTCCCAAGTGACTTTCAGTCGATTCGCTTTCAGCCTTGCACGGCCTTCACGCCATACAATCCACTCCACTAAATGCCAACACTTCATTCAATGATGATGCCACAAGACACAGCCCCTACGGTCAACAATTCAATCAGGCTGACCACTCGTGGCTCAATTCCTTCCATCTAGATCCCCATGAGCGGAGTCTCAATCCCTGCCATGTCGACTTTCACAGTCCCTTCAGGCATAGTGCTACCACAACCTCTACTCAGAACTCCTTCGACCAAATCATTCAACATGCAACAAGCCATCGCCAATGCGGTAAGTAAACAGGTCAAGACCATGGAGAGGCATATGCTTCAAGCACTTGGACATCTTGCAACCTATGAAGACCTTCTGAATGAGATGGATCTTTCATCTTCTGCTCAGGCAATCATAGTCACCACTATGCTGGCCAAGATTTTCAAAATTTAATGGAACGCATCTAAAGTTGACCAAATATAGTACATCATTGCTTGAGTCTATTCATATATCCTTTATTTTACTTTACTCTTTGCAATCCTTATTTATGATATTTTCATTCCAGTATTTCAAGCTTTTCAGCTTTCTCTTAGTAATTGATGCAAACATGCATAAGGTTGTAACAATTGAACTACATTCAGCTTGATCCCTACCCATAGGTATGTAGGCAATCCATGATCTATAAACATATGCAGCCACTTATCACTAAAATCCTATGTTGCCCATCTAACTCTGTTTTGTTGCAAGGGCAAGTCGATTTCCTCATGAGTCGAGCCAACACACGTTGTTCAGTCACCATAGCCACTAGTCGACTTCAACGTATCCTAGGCTTCTTTCGACTCGACAATCAAGAAAGGCAAGACACACTGACTTCTAAGTCAGCTGCTTTACTTCTTAGTCGATTCTAACTTGCCACAACTGCTGTAACAACTTTCTGCATGTGTTCCAATTGACCATGACATTGCATGCTGGGCACTCTTATCAACACGATTCTATCTCTTGTGCTTATGAAAACCCCATCATGAGTCTATCTTAACGAGTTCAACATCACTCGAACTGACTCGGGGTAGATTCCTTCAATTTCAGTTGCTACGACTAGTGACTCAATGCCAACTTTGCAATCAGCTATGACACCATCATATGACGCTTCCATGATGACATTCAACTGTCTCCAGCAGTTGACAATACCAATAACCGGGCTTCCTTACAATCCACCATTACAGACTTAACTTCAGTCGACTCCACAGCTAATGTCTTATCTAGTCACTGCAAGCAACATGATTTTACCAATATCAAATCAGTCGCTTTTCCAATAGTCGACTCCAACTCATTTGCGACTCGATGAGGATTATGGCAGCTCCCTTGATTCCGGTTGTCTCAATCCTATTATTGTTTAATCATGTTATTGTCTTTTCTAGTTTGAAGATTGCCTTTTTTTTTTAATAATTTCCAGCAAGTAGAGAAATCTTATTGGGAGGCAACACCATTATAAGGCCCAACTCGATGTCTATTTCCATAGTTATGGAGAGAAAGTCCAACCATAGGGCATCAAACAACGCCTTGTCAAGATATCATACTCTAGCCCAACGAGCTCACGAAATGACCCCTCGTTAGAAGGTCAACTCGGGCTATCAGATAGTCAAATTGACTCCTTTTCAGGCAATCAATTCAGGCCTTTCAAAGCTTGGAAACACTATTCACTAGACAAGTCAGTTTTGGCTCCCCAAAGCTTCAAATCAACTCAACGATGATGACAACTCATCATTCTTTGGTTGTCTCCATCCAATCTCTATTTAATTATGTTGCGACTTTTTGTATAATTCAGTGACTTGTTTTCAAATGTTTCAAATTTTCAACAAGCTCAAGGAATCTCCTTAGATTTGACTCTACCAACAAGAGTATAATCTACCAATCAACCGAATCGGGACACATAGATCCCTAAGTCGCACAAATCAACATGCTCAACCCAAATTGGAAGACTTCTATAACAGGCCAACATCTCGACCTCAGAGTTTGCACTGCATATGGAGCGAACCAGCCAACGACAGTTGCTACTATGCAACTCTTCACATCGACTTCCGAGTCGATTACTCTCATCATAATCGATTGATCACATCGACTTCATCTGTCACATCAGCTTCCGGGTAAATCAGCCACATTGACTTCGAAAGGCGTTCAACCACATCGACCCCTTAAGTCGATCAATTGCATTGACTCCTGAGTCGATCAGTCACATCTACAACTGGATCTATCAAAACATCAATTTACAAGTTGGTCTCCTACATCGACTCCTGAGTCGATAAATCATATGAAGACCTACAACATCAATTCATCCTATATTGATTCCTTTGAAGATTGATTGCTTCCACTTCAAGCTAGTTGATTCTCCAACAATTGACTCCTCAATTAATGACAACTCTATGCAAGGTTTTGCTTTTCCATCTCTTTTTCATAACACCTTGAGCTTCTTTTGTGGAATAGTGATTTGTTTTTCACATGTCTTGACTTTTAGCAAGAATCTCCTCTAATGGGATCGACACCACGACACCCCAAATGATGTCTACTATCACATTCAAGTTGCCATGACAAGGAGCTCTTATAGTCGTCATAACACGGCTCTTAATACATCAGCTCTTATTAGAACCGTTTCACCTAACAACCGGTCCTTCCAAGATTGAGTCAACTCGATAGACTCTTCTCAAGTCAACTCCCCAACAGTTAAACATGACTAGCGAGTTGACGATGACCAAATAATCAATCATGGTGCTCTATATCTTGTGCTATTGTAGCCATCTTAGGGTTTGTTACACCTAAAAGCCCATTGCGACTCAAGTCAATTCGACACACCACTCAATCGCCACAACCTCAAGTCGATTTCACCATGACACGAGTTTCAGTCGACTCGCCAATCAGGTATGCGATCTATTTGAGTTATTCCTTAAGAATCTCTTTTTATATCAAGAAATCACTCGAAGCCTCCAATCATGGAGCAAGAAGCCTCCAACCATAGAGTAACACCCTCCGATCATGGAGATGAGCGCGAGAGAGATGTAAGACCTGTCACACCGCCATACAAGAAGTTTGGATGATGGGTGACCAAATCACTGGAGCCTACAAAATCGCTGCAGGGTGGCGCTCTCATGGATCTCCCTTCACCCATGGGACCACCCACAACACATGGCGTAACAGTATGAAGAATGATAAACCTCACTGGTATGGAGTCAATGCTCGGCACCACGACCCGTGAGCTATTTTAATGGCAGCCATACCCTTTGTGTCTCATGTTTCAGCATGAAGTATCTACGTGACTCATCAAAGTCAAAGGAACACCCACTACTCAATGTGGAAGCCCTGACTCAGGTTACAGGCCATATGCCAGGCAGACCCCTCACCTAACGTGGTATACCAATCTTCGGAAGCCAACAATCACGTCACTGCCGACTTGACCAATCTTCGGAAGCCAACAATCACGTCACTGCCGACTTGACAAGTCGATGCCGGCACCATGCCGATGCCAACCCCGAGTTGATGCCAACTCGAGAGTCGAAGAGCAACCGACATCTTCATTCCGATCGAACCATCTAAACATCCTAACTCTTTTGCGAGCCCTGATTTTCTAAATTCCTCCCGATTTTAAGTTGTAGGGTGGGGGCTAAGGGAAAACGATAGGAATAGTCGAGGTCGACAACTACATAAGCATCCTTCTATCTTCAAGTTCTTGTCCGATTCCCAATAAAGTAGGACAAGAACTGGGGGAAGAGAAGTTATAGGATAGTTAAGCATCTTATATCCTAAAAGTTCCCATCAATCGACCAAACATTCAACACAATGGCCTAAAAGTCAATCCCGACTCACTGCAGCCATGTCCCTATAGTCAATCATGACTCGCCATTCAGCCTGCTCATGCAAACATCAGATACAAAAGCTGTAATGACCAAAATTTTCACGAACTCATGATTTTCTTGTATATAAGAAATCTAAAGTTTGTACTATGTGTTTATGTGCAATTATATGAAAATTATGAATACCAATACAAAATTCATAATTTTATCAGTATAGGGTTGAGTTCTCAGTAAATTAATTACGAGACTCCATAATAGGCCTTTTAAGGAAAAAGGCATAACGGAATTTCATGAATTTATAATGGTCAAAGTTGACCAAGAAAGTCAAAGTTTGACTAAAATGGTCAAAGGGATGACTATACAGTATTATGGCAAAGCAATATGGAAATATACTGCGAAAACTATTTTTTACGGACAAGATAACATGAATAGGATTTAAAACCACCATAGAAAAATCAAGCACACCAAGTTAGAAATAAAGGGCATAAGGGCTTAAGGAATTAAGAAAAAAATTTATACAGTCCATCTTTACACAGATGAATTTTGGACTGCAGTATAGAATAACAATACTGTGTATTAGTGAGCACAGTATTGAAAATATCTGTGTTAGCTCAAAAAATGGACTGCATTTGAAGGAAAAAGCCAAACGAGGCCTTAAGAGGATGACATCACCTAACTTTTTAATTATGACATCATTTTTGGAATTAAGATAATTTGGAAAAAAATTTGGTTGTTCTAGACAACTCCATGGCCGGCCACCTAAGCTTCCAATTGTGCAAATTTTTGTTCTTTAGGGACTATTTTGTAATTTTAAACAAGTTCCCCTTTGCCTATAAATAGGTGAACCATTATTCACAAAAAATCAAAAACTCTAGCCAAACTTTGTCAAAATTTCCCCTAAAACAAAATCCGGATTTAGGAAGCAAGAAAGAAAGGAAATTTTACAAAACCAAGAGTGATTAAAGTGTTAGGATAGTTAGATTTTTGTGTGGAACCAACAAAAATTTGAAGAAAATTTTGAAACCCATTTGTTGGCTCAAGGCCGGTTGTGGGAGGAAGAGAAAGGGGGGAGAAAAAAAAAAATTTGGGTGTGGCCGGATTTTGTGTATTGGAGTGGCCGGATTCTAGAGCTAGGGTGGTGGAGAAAAATTTGGAGCCAAACAAGCCAAGGAGGCCGGTTTTGGTGGTGACAAGGGGAAAGGAGAAAAACCAAGGAAGCCTAGCCAAACCCTTAATCCTAATTGAGGTAATTTCTTCTAAAACCCTAATCTTCTCAATTTAAGTTTTAATTGAGAAATTTATGTGTATTTCCAACAAGTTTGTATGAGCATAAGCTCAATTTAAGTTTTGGCCTAGATTAGATTTAAATTTGTGCCCAAGTTTAGGATTTAGACTTTTGTGCTTGATCTAGAACTAAGGGTGGTTTGAGTTTGATTTTTATGTGCATGCTTGCTTTAATTTTCTTAATTTGCATGTTAAATATTAGTTTATTATATGTCCCCAATCTGCCCTAGTGTTGGTGAATGATAATTTTGTGCTAGGTTGCTAGAATTTAATTAGTATGCTTGCTAGGTTTTGTGCAACCGAAATCATGCAACTTAGTTGATCCAATATCAATTAGGTTTGCATGGTGATGTTAGAAATTGTGATTAAAGAAAATTTACGCTAGAAAACTGCTTCATGTGTGTATTAGAGCTCCCGCGGTGGCTGGTTGAGCTAGGTTCCACGTCTAGGACGTAAAACGAACTCTAAACCGAAAAACTGCCAGGTTCGGGATGATCCTGTCCAGTTTTACGGCAAGCCGATTTTGAGGCCTTTAGAGGCCGAATTTGGTAAAACTTAAAACACGAAAGTTTCTCGGAACAGTTTTTCCTAGGGGGGAACATAGACGGATTTGCAAAATGAGGCTCCAATGGCCTCCGTTTTTACGAAAATCCGAGGCTGATCTGCCCAGACCTAGTCTACACGTCCAGTAAGTTTCAAATTAAAACTGACAAGAATCCAAGCAGAACTGGGTTTTTCTTAAAACACAAAAGTTTTAGAATTTTTCAAGAACAAGAACTTTCGTGAAGACAAGTTTTACGAATTCAATCTGGATTTTTAAATACAACCTAAACTATAAAAACTGTGCATAGAGCAAGAAATTCCTGCACATGATTTTCTAAATACAAGCAGAGAAACTGTATTTTTGCACCAACACCGCTGTTTTGACTATGGAAACTGTTCCAATAGCAGTTTTCAGCCTTTAATGATTTTATAAAGATCTACTTTGAAAATCACGAATTTTAAAGTTAAACAAAGGATTTTTAGCCAAAATCTTCAAATTGGATTTTTATAAGCCAAAGTATAGTAACAAAAGGTTGACATATAGTAACCGGGAAGGATACGCAAGTTACTAAAGTTTAGGCCCGATAATAGGGATAGTAACCTGATACTATACCTGAATTTAATACCCAAGGTTACCTCAAGTAACCTAACAAGTAACGAATCAAGTTTGGTTAACCACAAATTCTAGGGTTACAATTAGTAACCTAGTAAATGATCGAGACATGTGTGGGGGGACATATGACTAGAATGTTGGAAAGGTCTCCAGCATTTTATAGGGTTCTTATCCTATGTTCTTTTTAATAGCAGGAAGGAACCTGCAGTTGCGATCTGAGTTAAAGCAACAAAACCCGGAACCTAGCATATCAGGCAAGTATCAAACCTCACCTACAGTATGAAAATAGTAAAGACTATTTTCAAGTATACTATATATTTTTTAAATATACATGCTATGTTGTGCTATGAGATGCGATGCCATGACATGTGATGCTATGCTATGTCTATGATGTGCTAAGTTATATTATGACATGTTATACCATGTTTACAAAAATGCCATGTTTACAAAAGTGCCATGTTTTCAAAAATGTCATGGTTCCAAAAATGACATGCTTTGAAGAAGGCCATGTTATGGCAAATGATGAGTAAGATATGACATGGTGACATCATGAAGCATGTTCACTAATAGTAAATCACATGGTAAGATAATCAAGCAAGGTGTTGTACCAACCTCCCGTGATCGAGGAGGTTACATGTTTCAGTGGTGATATTTACCTTCCGTGATCTTGAAGGGTCAAGTTATAATTCCCAGAACTGTTAGGGCTTTGCAAACCCTAGTTTTGTCTGGAGGCTGCGCGCTTTTGGTACGGACACTATGGGCCCACATGTTGAGACAAGATAATAAAGATTGAGTCTATAATGAATCATAAAACATTCAATCAATCATAAATGATTCATGCATGAGTTTCGTGATGATTGGCATGTTTCTGTTTTAAAGATGCTTGAAAATTTTTGTGAGATTATGTTTGAACTTGCTGGGCGAAAGCTCACTCTTATATTTCATACTGTAGGTAAGAAGCCTGCAGCTTAAGTGGTGGGCTATGCGGACGATGCGGCGAGTGAAGGGCGGTGTGGGATACCACTACGCATAATTTTCCGCATTCAATTTTCAGAAAATATGTTAATATTTCAAAATTAATTTATGTTTTGTTATATGTATGAAGTTTAAAGACACAAGAGGGTACTTTCAATATAGTCTGTATGTATGACAAGTTTTTCTCTACAAGATAACTTATGTGAATATGTTTAAAAAAAATAATTTATCTCAAATTTTCAAGTAAAGAACAAGTACGTATGGTGTCGACCTGGCTTGGGAAGTCGGGGCGTCACAGTTGGTATCAGAGCGGTATCCTGCCAGCCTACTTCACTTCGCCTCACATCGCTTCTGCAACGGCCCAAGTAAGTTATGTTATTTTCTTACTATTAGAATTAGTTAGGACCTTATGGGTATAGTAAGTATCTTCCTTCAACGGCCATGCTAGAAAATGTTGGAAACGGGGATAACGTTGGGTGGTGCCTTAGCTTGGTGGTGGCAACCAGGTGACATACGGAAATAATGGGAAAGTTTTATATCTTCCCAAATGTTATGGTTATGTACTCCTGTTGTGAATGAGATATGAACAAGATCATGATGAATTCAGATATGTTCATGTTATGCCTTTATATGAAAAGAAGATTATGGTTCTATATAAAAGAAATGATTTTATTAATTTTATAATAAAAGAAGCTAAGTTTATTTCCTTATTTTCCGTTTAGAGCCATGCCACCAAAGCGTAGAAGAGCACCGATCCAAGACGTTGATCTTGCGGCCCAGCTGAATGAGCTAAGACAAATGATGTTAGCCCAACAGCAAGAGATAGGGGGCTTAGAGCTCAGTTAGCTCAGCAGAATCAGGGACCTCCTGATGCAGAAGTACCACCAGCCCCTGTGAATCAGCCTGCGGCACCGGAAATTCCTAATGTTGATCCGGTGATCCCAGAGAACCCCATAGCCCCCGAAATACCTGTTGCGCCTGTAGCTGTTCCACCAGCACCCCGAGTTCGAACTCCGGAAGAACTATATGACAGTTTTCGGCGCATGAAGGCACCAGAATTTGAAGGTTCAACAAACCCAATTGACGTCGACAATTGGTTGATTGACCTCCACGTTATCCTGAACTTCCTCAGGCTCAATGATCAAGAGAAAATCCTCTATGCATCCTTTGTCCTGAAGAAAGATGCTCGCCTTTGGTGGGAAACAGTCCAGATCCGGTGGGATGTTACTCAAATGACTTGGGAGGACTTTGTTGAGGCATTTAAAGAAAAATACTTCAACACCGAGGTTATGGAAGCTCAACAAGACGAACTTAGTAATTTTCGCCAGGGTAATCTGTCGGTAGCTGAGGCAGTGCAAAAGTTTGAGCAGCTAGCACGTCTCTGTCCTCACCTCTTCAGTTCCGAAAGGGACAAAGTGCGAAAGATGATGAAGATGTTCCACTCGGATTTGGCAGTGGTGATCAACAGTGGACCCTATCCACCAACCACCGTTGCAGATTGTGTCAGCCGGGCAGTTCGAGCTGAATACTGGGTAGGGCAGAACAGAGAACAACGGGCTAAGTTTTTCCAGGAGAAGAGGGAAGAAAAGGCCCAAGCTAAACAGAACCAAGTCAAACAAGGCCAGACCTCACAACAAAAAGGTCAAGGAGGACCTTCGGGTCAAAACAACAACAGACAATACGGCAACAACCAACAGAAAAGGAAGTGGAATGCAGGAAGACAGGGGAATCAACAGAATTTTCCCCAGAAGAAGAATATTCCTGATAGCAACAGTTATCCCACTTGCCAGAAATGTGGGAAGAAGCACCCGGGAGATTGCCGTGCTGGAAACGGTCGTTGTTTTCTATGTGGCAAGGAAGGCCACTATACTAGAAGTTGCAATCTCAATCCCCAGAGTCCGCAGAACCAACAGAGAGGACAGGAATCTCAACTTCACGCTGCACAGATGAAGCTCGAGGGACCTGCAATCTCTCAAGGCAGGCTGGAAGCTCCGGAACCTCAAGGACGCATCTACGCCTATACCAAAGAGGATGTTCAAGCTGGACCTTCCACCGTGGTGACAGGTCAACTTCCTTTTGCCCAACAAGATGCTTACGTGTTAATTGATTCTGGAGCCACGCATTCATTCACATCATCTAGGTTCGCTATGAAACTAGGTAGAGCAAGTGATAGAATCGGAAGAACATTTAGGACTGCATTACTCTCCGGGGAGATTCTGTTGTCTGATTATTGGATACGTCACGTTCCAATAATTATATGTGGTAGGGAAATGTATGTCAACTTGATCATCATCGACCTATACGACTACGATGTCATTTTGGGTATGGACTTCTTGGGAAAGTACAACGCCGTTATCGACTGTCCACGACGTACGGTCACATTCAAGCCTATGGGAGGCGAGGAGTTTATTTTCAGAGGATCTACTCCAAAACAACCAAAGATGTTTATTTCGGCGCTAAAGGCTAGAAAATTGTTGGCAGAAGGATGTATGGGATTTCTAGCCAACGTGGTCGATAAGACGCAAGAGACTGAGAGCGGACCAGAAGAAGTACCGATAGTCAAAGAATTTATAGAAGTTTTTCCCGAAGAATTGCCAGGATTGCCACCAGAACGAGAAATCTCTTTTGAGATCGAGTTACTTCCTGGATCGGCACCAGTATCCAAGGCACCCTACAGGATGGCGCCTGCCGAACTTAAAGAACTACAGATTCAGTTACAAGAACTTCTGGATCAAGGATTCATTCGTCAAAGCTACTCGCCATGGGGAGCTCCAGTTTTGTTCGTTAAAAAGAAGGACGGCACTCTTAGGATGTGCATTGACTATCGGGAAATAAATAAGATAACTATCAAGAACAAGTATCCCTTGCCTCGGATCGACGATTTGTTTGATCAGCTGAGAGGAGCTTCAATTTTCTCGAAGATTAATCTACAATCTAGATATCATCAGCTCCGAATTAGGGAAGGAGACGTCCCCAAGACAGCCTTTCGTACGCGATATGGACATTATGAGTTCCTCGTTATGCCATTCGGATTGACGAATGCTCCAGCAGCCTTAATGGACCTGATGAATCGAGTATTCAAGAATTACTTGGATAAGTTTGTTATCGTCTTTCTAGATGATATCTTGATTTATTCAAGGTCAAAGGGGGAGCATGAGGAGCACCTAAGGATCGCTCTGCAGATTTTAAAGCAAAATCAGCTCTACGCTAAATTCACCAAGTGTGAATTCTGGTTGGAGAAGGTTCATTTCTTAGGACATGTGGTCTCCAAGGACGGCATATCTGTAGATCCGACTAAGATTGAAGCAGTAAGTGAATGGCCAGCTCCGAAAAACGTCACCGAAGTACGTAGCTTCCTCGGCTTGGCAGGCTACTACCGACGTTTTGTTGAAGGATTTGCTAAGATTGCAGCGCCGCTCACCGCACTTACACGGAAAGGAAAGAAGTATGAATGGACTGCAAAGTGTGAAGAGCACTTCCAAGAACTGAAAAATAGGCTGACTCGCGCTCCGATTCTCACAATTCCAAATGTGGAGGAAGGAAACTTCGTGATATACAGTGATGCTTCCAAGATAGGATTAGGAGCCGTTCTCATGCAGAATGGAAAGGTGATCGCTTATGCTTCACGACAGCTTAAGGATCATGAGAAGAACTATCCGACGCATGATTTGGAACTTGCGGCGGTAGTATTTGCGCTCAAAATCTGGAGACACTACCTTTACGGTATTAAGTGTGAAGTTTACACGGATCATCAGAGTTTGAAGTATATCTTCACACAGAAGGAACTTAACATGAGGCAAAGAAGATGGCTCGAATTGGTGAAGGATTATGACATAGACATCCGTTACCATCCTGGGAAGGCTAACAAAATAGCCGATGCCCTTAGTCGGAAGTCGTCTTCC
Organism: Ficus erecta; assembly: GCA_008635985.1. NCBI lineage: Eukaryota > Viridiplantae > Streptophyta > Magnoliopsida > Rosales > Moraceae > Ficus > Ficus erecta. The sequence continues at coordinate 333,720 of BKCH01001760.1, read as the reverse complement.
TCATTGATGTCAATTCAGTCGTTGATCGAACCTCTTCAGAAGGAGCTAGTGGAAGCTGGAATAGAGCTTATCACGGGGAGTTTAGCTGCCCTAACCTTCCAACCTACCATTTTGGATGGCATAAAGGAGCGACAAGAGGGAGATACCTCGCTGCTCAGAACAAGGAACGAGGTCTTGGAAGGAAAGGAGTCGGACTTCAACATATCAGATGAGGGCATACTCTATCGAAAAAATAGACTATGCATTCCTAATGAGGACAAGTTGAAGGAGCAAATCATGAAAGAGGCACATGAGACTCCGTATTCCGTTCATCCTGGAGCCACAAAGATGTATCAAGACTTGAAGGAAAGCTTTTGGTGGCCCAAAATGAAGAATGACGTTGTAACCTTCGTCAATAAATGCCTTACGTGTCAAAGAGTCAAGGCAGAACACCAACGTCCAGGGGGAGAATTGTAGAAAATTTCCATCCCAGAATGGAAATGGGACCAAGTGACCATGGACTTTGTAGTTGGTCTACCCCGAACTCCCAGTGGCAACGACGCTATTTGGGTAGTTGTTGATCGTTTGACGAAGTCTGCACACTTTATTGCCATCAAGCTTAGCTTTTCAGTAGAGCAGCTAGCGGAATTATACGTTGCGCAGATCGTTCGCTATCATGGGATTCCGAAATCGATTATCTCGGATCGTGATGGACGGTTCACTTCTAAGTTTTGGAGGAGTGTACATCAAGCCATGGGAACAAAGCTTACTTTTAGTACGGCTTTTCATCCTCAAACGGATGGACAATCAGAGAGGACCATTCAGACCCTAGAAGACATGTTGCGAGCGTGTGTGATGGATTTCAAAGGGACTTGGGATAAGAAGCTCCATTTGATTGAATTCTCGTACAACAACAGTTTTCAAGCTTTGATTGGAATGGCTCCTTATGAAGCTCTCTATGGGAGAAGGTGTAGATCTCCAGTCCATTGGTACGAGACAAGAGAGAAAGAACTTGTGTCCACGGATTTTATTCAAAGAACCACAGAGGCCGTGAAACTTATACACCGACGGGTGGAAACTGCATTTAGTCGACAAAAGAGCTACGCCGACAAACGCAGAAGACCTCTAGAATTCCAAGTAGGAGACTTGGTTTTCCTCAAAGTTGCTCCATTCAAAGGAGTTATGAGATTCGGAAAGAAGGGGAAATTAAGTCCAAGATACATAGGGCCATTCGAAATACTGGAAAGAGTTGGTAATGTGGCCTATAAGTTGGCGTTGCCCCAAGAGTTAGCATATGTACACAACGTATTTCATGTGTCGATAGTAAAGAAGTACATCTCGGATCCATCCCATGTATTGACCCACGAACCAATTGAGGTTCACGAGGATATGACGTATGAGGAGAAACCGGTTCAGATCTTGGCACGAGAAGAGAAGGTGCTAAGGAACAAAGTTATACCTTTAGTAAAGGTGCTATGGCGAAATCATGAGATTGAGGAGGCTACATGGGAACGCGAGGAGGATATGAAGAAAAGTTACCCCGAATTGTTCTAATTTTCGAGGACGAAAATTCGTTAAGGAGGGTAGATTGTAATGACCAAAATTTTCACGAACTCATGATTTTCTTGTAGATAAGAAATCTAAAGTTTGTATTATGTGTTTATGTGCAATTATATGAAAATTATAAATACCAATACAAAATTCATAATTTTATCAGTATAGGGTTAAGTTCTCAGTAAATTAATTACGAGACTCCATAATAGGCCTTTTAAGGAAAAAAGTATAACGGAATTTCATGAATTTATAATGGTCAAAGTTGACCAAGAAAGTCAAAGTTTGACTAAAATGATCAAAGGGATGACTATACAGTATTATGGCAAAGCAGTATGGAAATATACTGCGAAAACTATTTTTTACGGACAAGATAACATGAATAGGATTTAAAACCACCATAGAAAAATCAAGCACACCAAGTTAGAAATAAAGGGCATAAGGGCTTAAGGAATTAAGAAAAAAATTTATACAGTCCATCTTTACACAGATGAATTTTGGACCGCAGTATAGAATAACAATACTGTGTATTAGTGAGCACAGTATTGGAAATATCTGTGTTAGCTCAAAAAATGAACTGTATTTGAAGGAAAAAGCCAAACGAGGCCTTAAAAGGATGACATCACCTAACTTTTTAACTATGACATCATTTTTGGAATTAAGATAATTTGGAAAAAAATTTCGTAGTTCTAGACAACTCCATGGCCGGCCACCTAAGCTTCCAATTGTGCAAATTTTTGTTCTTTAGGGACTATTTTGCAATTTCAAACAAGTTCCCCTTTGCCTATAAATAGGTGAACCATTATTCACAAAAAATCAAAAACTCTAGCCAAACTTTGTCAAAATTTCCCCTAAAAAAAAATCTGGATTTAGGAAGCAAGAAAGAAAGGAAATTTTACAAAACCAAGAGTGATTAAAGTGTTAGGATAGTTAGATTTTTGTGTGGAACCAACAAAAATTTGAAGAAAATTTTGAAACCCATTTGTTGGCTCAAGGCCGGTTGTGGGAGGAAGAGAAAGGGGGGAGAAAAAAAAAAATTTTGGGTGTGGCCGGATTTTGTGTATTGGAGTGGCCGGATTCTAGAGCTAGGGTGGTGGAGAAAAATTTGGAGCCAAACAAGCCAAGGAGGCCGGTTTTGGTGGTGACAAGGGGAAAGGAGAAAAACCAAGGAAGCCTAGCCAAACCCTTAATCCTAATTGAGGTAATTTCTTCTAAAACCCTAATCTTCTCAATTTAAGTTTTAATTGAGAAATTTATGTGTATTTCCAACAAGTTTGTATGAGCATAAGCTCAATTTAAGTTTTGGCCTAGATTAGATTTAAATTTGTGCCCAAGTTTAGGATTTAGAGTTTTGTGCTTGATCTAGAACTAAGGGTGGTTTAAGTTTGATTTTTATGTACATGCTTGCTTTAATTTTCTTAATTTGCATGCTAAATATTAGTTTATTATATGTCCCCAATCTGCCCTAGTGTTGGTGAATGATAATTTTGTGCTAGGTTGCTAGAATTTAATTAGTATGCTTGCTAGGTTTTGTGCAACCGAAATCATGCAACTTAGTTGATCCAATATCAATTAGGTTTGCATGGTGATGTTAGAAATTGTGATTAAAGAAAATTTACGCTAGAAAACCGCTACATGTGTGTATTACAGCTCCCGCAGTGGCTGGTTGCGCTAGGTTCCACGTCTAGGACGTAAAACGAACTCTAAACCGAAAAACTGCCAGGTTCGGGTGGATCCTGACCAGTTTTACGGCAAGCCGATTTTGAGGCCTTTAGAGGCCGAATTTGGTAAAACTTAAAACACGAAAGTTTCTCGGAACAGTTTTTCCTAGGGGGTACAATGAACGGATTTGCAAAATGAGACTCCAATGGCCTCCGTTTTTACGAAAATCCGAGGCTGATCTGCCCAGACCTAGTCTACACGTCCAGTAAGTTTCAAATTAAAACTGACAAGAATCCAAGCAGAACTGGGTTTTTCTTAAAACACAAAAGTTTTAGAATTTTTCAAGAGCAAGAACTTTCATGAAGACAAGTTTTTCAAATTCAATCTGGATATTTAAATACAACCTGAACTATAAAAACTGTGCATAGAGCAAGAAATTCCTGCACAGGATTTTCTAAATACAAGCAGAGAAACTGTATTTTTGCACCAACACCACTGTTTTGACTATGGAAACTGTTCCAATAGCAATTTTCAGCCTTTACTGATTTTATAAAGATCTACTTTGAAAATCACGAATTTTAAAGTTAAACAAAGGATTTTTAGCCAAAATCTTCAAATTGGATTTTTATACGCCAAAGTATAGTAACAAAAGGTTGACGAATAGTAACCGGGAAGGATACGCAAGTTACTAAAGTTTAGGCCCGATAATAGGGATAGTAACCTGATACTATACCTGAATTTAATACCCAAGGTTACCTCAAGTAACCTAACAAGTAACGAATCAAGTTTGGTTAACCACAAATTCTAGGGTTACAATTAGTAACCTAGTAAATGATCGAGACATGTGTGGGGGGACATATAACTAGAATGTTGGAAAGGTCTCCAGCATTTTATAGGGTTCTTATCCTATGTTCTTTTTAATAGCAGGAAGGAACCTGCAGTTGCGATCTGAGTTAAAGCAACAAAACCCGGAACCTAGCATATCAGGCAAGTATCAAACCTCACCTACAGTATGAAAACAGTAAAGACTATTTTCAAGTATACTATATATTTTTTAAATATACATGCTATGTTGTGCTATGAGATGCGATGCCATGACATGTGATGCTATGCTATATTTATGATGTGCTAAGTTATATTATGACATGTTATACCATGTTTACAAAAATGCCATGTTTACAAAAGTGCCATGTTTTCAAAAATGTCATGGTTCCAAAAATGACATGCTTTCAAGAAGGCCATGTTATGGCAAATGTTGAGTAAGATATGACATAGTGACATCATGAAGCATGTTCACTAATAGTAAATCACATGGTAAGATAATCAAGTAAGGTGTCGTACCAACCTCCCGTGATCGAGGAGGTTACATGTTTCAGTGGTGATATTTACCTTCCGTGATCTTGAAGGGTCAAGTTATAATTCCCAGAACTGTTAGGGCTTTGCAAACCCTAGCTTTGTCTGGAGGCTGCGCGCTTTTGGTACGGACACTATGGGCCCACATGTTGAGACAAGATAATAAAGATTGAGTCTATAATGAATCATAAAACATTCAATCAATCATAAATGATTCATGCATGAGTTTCGTGATGATTGGCATGTTTCTGTTTTAAAGATGTTTGAAAAATTTTATGAGATTATGTTTGAACTTGCTGGGCGAAAGCTCACTCTTATATTTCATACTGTAGGTAAGAAGCCTGCAGCTTAAGTGGTGGGCTATGCGGACGATGCGGCGAGTGAAGGGCGGTGTGGGATACCACTACGCATAATTTTCCGCATTCAATTTTCAGAAAATATGTTAATATTTCAAAATTAAATTATGTTTTGTTATATGTATGAAGTTTAAAGACACAAGAAGGTACTTTCAGTATAGTCTGTATGTATGACAAGTTTTTCTCTACAAGATAACTTATGTGAATATGTTTTAAAAAAAAAAATTTATCTCAAATTTTCAAGTAAAGAACAAGTACGTATGGTGTCGACCTGGCTTGGGAAGTCGGGGCGTCACAAAAGTATACACACAGCATACTAGTATCTATTATCCTATTGTAAATGTCATAAATGCAGGAATCAAGTCAAAAGGTGTCCAAAACGCACCAGAAATACAACCCATAGTCCAAGTCAGCCAATAACTCTTGACTTTTCAGTCATGCCAATTAGTTACATCGACTCACAACTCCTCAGTCAAGTCAATCAGATACATCGACCCACGAGTTGATCAATTTCATCGACTCACGATTCGATCAATTTCATCGACTCCCATGTCGAACAGATGCTCTCTCGTGTCAACTAGCCACTAACAACTCTTCAGTCAAGACGATCTGTTTCATCGACCCTCGAGTCGATCTGTCACATTGATTCCCGCATTGATTAGCTATTCTCTCGAGTTAATCAGAGACTCAAGAGTCTTTAGTCACATTGACTTCCGCACCGATCGATCACATCAACCCACGAGTCGATCAATTACAGCTACCTATGCTTTTATCAGTTACTCACTCTAGTCAATGATGTAATTTTGAGTTTCAAATCAATCAACTACATTGACGCATTAGTCGGATTATCACATCAACTTCTGAGTCGATCCATCACATCAACTTCTAAGTTGATCTCTCAAGTCGAATCATTGACTCCAGACCTATAGTCTATCCATACAGACTCACGAAGACATATACATTCGACTCAAAACAACTTAAAACAAAGAAGCTTCAAGTACACTTGGAAGTAAATCAACAAAAGCAAGAAGCATTCAAACATATGGATTACACACTCGACTACCTGAAATCAACACAAGCAGCAGGATGAATGATCGACCCGACACCAACAGAAATACAAAAAGGATAATCGAGTCACTCCTGGTTGACTCTTAAATCTACTTCTTCAACAACTCATTCGGGTCAAAACGACGCAATAGTAATCTCTTCAATCAACTATATTGGCTCTTAGCAACTTCAAGATCAATAAACATCTTCTCCAACTCCAACCAAGGATTGAAAATTTGACATTTCCACCAATATTTCCATGGACATTTCCGTATTTTGGAAGTACCGATATGGAAACAGGGGTGTCGTATCTTTTCTGTTGAATATCCACGAAATTTCCATGGAAATTTTTGTAAATATCAAATTTTTAATGGAAATATCGATTTTTGTGAAAAGTGTGGTAGTAAATGACAAATATCATGAAAATTTCCAGAAATTTCCACAAAAATATCGACAACTTATCCGTAAAATGTCAATCGTATTGAAATTTTTTATCTTTTAACATAATTAAATTCATGATTTATTGAACTCACACACAATATATATATATATATATATATATAAATAGATAGTAGAGATTGTGAGATATGTGGCACGTCCAAAAGTATATAAAATAAATACTCAAATGTTATATTATCTTAATATCGATGTTGTTTATATAAAATAAATACTCAAATGTTATATTATCTTAGTATCGATGCTGTTTACACTAATAAGATATTGCAAATACTTTCGAACATTTTTAAAAGCTTTTTTAATATTAATTTTTTCTTGTCATTTATGAAACAATGAATGTAATCTACCAATATTATGTTACATTTCACTGATTTTACTTAATTGGTGAACTTCAACTTATCGTTTATTGTATTGTGCTCCATTCTTACCATGTAAATTTGTCAAATACTTAGCATTTAATTCAGAGTTTCATTTAATTTATGTATTATTAACTATTTTAGAGTTTCATAAAGTTTTATTGAAAAATCTATTATTTAAATGAATTTCTCATGTTTTACATCAATTTCCACCAATATTGATATTGTCGTCGATATTTTCATAAAATTTAAGTATCGATATTTCAGTAAATACCAATATTTTCATCCTTGGCTGCAACCGGCCACTCAACGGCTCCATGGAGAATCATCTGTCTCACACTTCGACTCACAATCCATATCATGAAGTTCTTTGCTCATCCTTTTTCTTACGAAAGGAATTGTTCAGCCTTCCCAGACAAAGACACGAAAATGAATAGATGCTTTTCCACAAGGTCAACCACCACTCCTCTCGGGGGTATTGGTTTCCACGCCTAACTCGGGGACTCAAAATTTAACTTTCTCCAGGTGTTACACTCATTCTTCATCCACTTGACGTAATCGTAGCTCAACACAGAGGAAATACAAGTCACCAAGAAGTCACGACCATTGAGCTTGTGATAACAAGCTGCAAGCCGCCCTTCTTCGGCTTACTTTGAAGAACCCTTCTATCAATGGGCAAACTTGCATCGGGTCCTCACGACTTTGACATTGACCAAATCCGTCATCAAGCCAGAGAGACATCGAAAGAAAACTAACAATGATGAGGTAAATTTTCTACTCGAGTTCACGTTTGTTTTCCTTTCACCTTTCTTTTCTCTGGTCTTTCAGGAAAAAGCAAAGAAATTTCAACATCTCCAATGATAATGCAATGAGATCTAAGGCAACAACCATTTTTCCAAGACGCATTTCAAAATGGACGGCCACGGTCAATGCGATCTCAATGGCCACAATCGTCTCATTTCGCATCTCAAGGGAAGCCATCATCTCAACAACACTAAGAATATATACATCAATTCTTGTACTTCATTTCGCTTCTTGCTAACATATCAATCTTGACTCAACTCGACGAAAACGACTCAAGGGCCAACCAACCAAATGGTCATGGCACTAAGCAACTCATTGATCAAGTTGATCATCCGCTGGCAAGCCAATCCCGTGATTGCAACATCTCCCACCATTGGGGATTCACTCAAATGGGCCTCACTTTGGCCCAACATTGATAATTGTGCCACGAGGTGTGTATTTTAACTTTGTACTCTAACCTAGATTCATTGCAAGTCATCTTGCAATTAAAGGAGCAATTATCCTTCACCTCCTCTTGCAAAGCAATTACATCCAACAAATTCATCGCTTGCAACACTCGAGCAAAAAGCCAATTTCAGCTCATTGAGTCACCAATCGACTCGAGCTTCATGGCTCGCTTGCCAAACATCGGTTTCATGTCCATCAGGGATATGGTCACCCTTCAGGATGACACTTCAACTGATTCTGATCAACTTTTGTATCCTCACCAATCACATTGACTCATCGCACAACAATTCGATAACTCTTCAACCTAATCAACTACAGGCTCAATGACATTAGAAATTGCGGGCTCATTCGAACAACTCCCCTAGTAGATCTCTTCTCATCAACCCGATCTCAACACAAATCCTCGATGATCATCACTCCAACTGAGTCAACATAAACTGGTTTTGTAAGTTCCTACACAGAATCCAAGTTAGCTTTCACTAACAATTTATGGCCTTTTAAGAATTCTACAGGAAAATGAGAATATCTCTTCACAACTCAACATAAAGAAAAATGCTAGGGATATCGACATCCTAAGGACCCTGCCTCTTTTGACTTCAGCGCAATCAGGATGCGATCATAATGATGACATTATACATCTAATAATTAAATTTAAAATATCAAAATAAATACTAATATTTTTGTCTCTTCCCTTCTCTCTCTCAACAAACCCTCCCCCCCCCCCCCCCCCCCCCCCCCTCTCTCTCCTTTCTCATCCGGCAACAACTCTGATGAACTCTCCCAACCCATCTCTCCACTGCCTTGCCAGAATGATGTTGCCACCGTCGTTGTTGCCATGGGATGACGATTAGAGAGCTCTAGCTGATGGATATCGCGGCGCCACACCTCAACAAGCCGCAGGTGATGCTGATCTCCTAGTCTGGTTACAACCGTCATGCGAGTTGTGGCGAAACTCCTCTACGCTTGACCATGAAGGAGGTCAGATGAGATAGGACGAGATTACAGTGGGGGAGATCGGATGAGGCTGGATCGGACGAGATTAGCTCCTCAACACTGGGCTACTCCCTGAGTTGCAGCTACCCGTTGTCAACCTATGCCTTCGTTGAAGCTTGGACGGGTTCAATTTTCTCTACAGCTTCGCTAACCGCCTCCCTTGTTGGAAGCTTCTAAACGCGTCAGTTCCGATCTCCCTTACGTTCGATCAAGTGTTGCCATTGTTCATCCATCACATACAAAGTCATGGATCTTGGATTTTTCGGAGAACCAATCGCCTCTGTTCAGCCCTCATACGGAAATTTGCACGTTGTGGCCAGATCCTTGCTCTTGGAGGTCGTCGGTGTCAAAGCAACTAGTGAATTATGGATATTGTGATGTATTTGGTGGAACATTTCTTGTGGATTTTTGAATTCTGGATTTTTCACTATTTTGGTGAAATTTTGATGGTTTTTTATAATTATTTTTGGTATAATTATTAAATCTTGTATTTTTTTTTAATACCCCGGGGACAGAATCCAAAAAACCCAGCGGAATCGGAACATTTTGGTTGGTAATTAAGTGGATACATTGACCAATTAGTAAATAGACAGAATCCAAAAAACCCAGCGGAATCGGAACATTTTGGTTGGTAATTAAGTGGATACATTGACCAATTAGTAAATAGTCAGTAACCAACTAGTAACCTATCGGCAGTCAATAACCAACTAGTAACCTATCGGCAGTCAATAACCAACTGGTAACCTATCGGTGGTCTGTAACCAATTGGTAACCCGCTGACAGTGGTGGTTACCGATAGGTAACCAATTGGTTACCCGTTAGCAATCTGTAACTAATTGTTAACCCGCCGACAATGATGGCTACCGATTGGAAATATGCCAGCGTTCAGTAACCAATTAGTAATAAAAACTAGGAAAAGTTTCCTAGGTTACCATTTTATTACCAATTAGTAATTAAAAGTTTCCTAGTTTTGATTTTCCTCTATCAAAACTAGGAAACTTTTCAAATGAAATGAACATAAAGTTACTCATTCATAAATTTTTGCCCTTTTTTTCCTCCGGGTCTACGTTCTAACGATTGAAAAGCAAGCAAGCTAAGGAAAGTCCCAATTAAAATTTAAAAAAAAAAAAAAAAAAAAAAAAAAAAAGGAAGAAAAAAAAAAAGGGCCAAATTGTACAACGCAAAAATCCGAAGGAACAAAAAAAAAAAAAAATCCAAAGAAACAAAGAAAACTAAATTGAGCCCCACTGGTTTCTTTAGACAAGTGCTAGGACAAAAATAATAATAATTCAATAAAGGATCATTTTGCATGTTTTTAATAATTTTTTATAATTATTAAATTTTGCATGTTACTATCAACGAGACTTAGCCAAAGCTCTTATTTTTGGTCCTGCCAAGAGCCATAAATTTTCGGAGTGGCTTTCGACTGACAACTGGCAAAATGAGTCAAATTATTTTGTTAAATATAAAGCTCTAGAAGATAATATGTATCATCAAATATTTGCATAAATAGATATATATATATATATATATATATATTAGATGATAATGACAGGATAAATCAAATATGTATGAGTTGGAAACGTACTAGCCAACTAGATAGCCTTAAAAAAATGAACAAATTGATCTTATCAACAGAGATGAAAGTTGTCACTAGTAAAAATTGTGGATTACACGACGGTTATTTACCGTCGTGTAAAGTTTACACGATGGTTAGACAATCGTCGTGAAAGATACCACGACGGTTATGGAACCGTCATGGTATCTCAATATTACACGACGGTTCACACCGTCGTCGAATCAAGAAATATAGTAACAAACGCCGCAAATTGAGAACTTTACACGACGGTTTTCCTCCAAAACCGTCGTGTAATGTAGTGATTACACAATGGTTTCAGCTCAAAACCATCTTGTAATCACTACATTACACGACGGTTTTGACCCGAAATTGTCTTGTAATGTGTACTATTACACACCGGTTTTGCTCAAAACCATCGTGTAATTGGACTTGAATTAAAAAAAGTAGGCTTTTTTTTTTTTTGCAATGTTACACATTACATGACGGTTTCGAAGCAAAACCGTCATGTAATGTGTGTCATCACCAGAAAACCCCTTTTCTTGTTTAATTCAAGCCCAATTACACGACGGTTTTGAACAAAACCGTCGAGTAATGGCACACATTACACTAGAATCAAATTCAATATGATTATCCAAAACAAAAATCCATTTTGGCATTTCATCGAGCATGTGGTGGGCGGATAAAAACCATATGAAAAAATGTGTGTAGAGTGCCAAAACCGTGCACAAAACATTCATCTCCAAAGAGCAACAATAAAAACAAACATTCAAACAACACTACAAATTACACTCCACGCAAGTTATTAAAGCATTGTGTGTTCGTAGTTTTGTTAGAAAACAAGAAATTGAGCAATATGGAAGTCACCTTCCTTTTCTTTAAAAAAAATAGTCACGGCCTTGATGGGAACATCGGGAGAGAGAGGTGGTGGCGACGGCGGCGGCGGAAAAAAACCAGGGCTATGGCAGCGGTTTGGGAAAAGTTTGAAGTGGCGGCGGCGGCGGTGGCATGACCGGATTTTAAGTTGGGGGGGGGGGCCAGCGGGCGAAGGAGGTGGGGAGGAGAAAAGTTTGAGTTGTCTAGAGGGTTGAAGATGAAAATGATGATAAATGAAGAGGAAAGTGTATTTAAGTAATGGGTTTTCGTGCGAATTCTAAAGCATGAAATTTGAAAATTTTGAAAATTTTTGGAGGATTACACGACGGTTTTGCTCAAAACCGTCGTGTTTTGCTCAAAACCGTCGTGTAATCCTTTTTTTTTTTTTTCAAATTTGAAATTTTGAAATTTTGAAAATTTGAAAATTTTCGGAGGATTATTACACGACGGTTTTATATAACCGTCGTGTAAGGATTACACGACGGTTTTTATAACCATCGTGTAATCCTTTTTTTTTTTTTTAAATGCTTCCAGATTACACGATGGTTCCAACAAAACCGTCGTGTAATTCGACGAATTACACGACAGTTCATCAAAACCGACGTGTAATCCTTTGTTTACACGATGGTTTTGTCAAACCGTCGTGTAATCTTGTTTAAGACGACGGTTTCACATAAACCGTCGTGTATTTTCCGTCGTGTAAGCCAACTTTTGTAGTAGTGTGTACAAATTTAAAAATTTAATGACCAACCTAATAATTTGCCCTAATATTAATCATAATAGCAATGCCTTGTACATACTGATTGTCGAGGTCAAAATTCGTGCTTCATCTTTCACTGTCTACGTGTCAACTTGTATCGCTCGAAGATTAAGAATCAGCCTAAAAACGATCCAGCTGATAAGGAAGCTAGACTCCTGAGTCGACAGACATCGACCTCTAGTCGATAAAAATCACTTATAGGTCAATCAGAGTGGAGGAATCGGCTCGAAGAGAACACGGATAAGCTCAAGACCAGATAAACCCAAGAGCCTGTCAGGTTGAGCCGAAGGCCAGCGGCTCAAGAAATTGACTTGACACGTCGACCCGAGCACCTATCCGAGGTCAATTCATAGAAAGATCAAGAAACTTCCCAGATATGTTCATGCACAAGAATCATACGAAGATCAAGCCTACTCAAGTCAAGAATCATCCAAAAAGGTTACTTTCCCTTTCTAGAATAGCTCTCCAAATAAGGAAAGTCAACCTAGATAAAGAATAGGCAACTTCCCTTCACCAAATTCGGCAAGTTCAGCATCAAATCCTCCAACAATCACCAACTATAAATTTAGGGCATCATCATACGCCCAAGGGATCCAGTTCTCATCTCATACGATCCAATCTCATATTCAAGATCATTCCATCTTAACGAGAATCATGCCTAAGTAAGATATTTTAGCCCAAGGCATAAGAGAAATCATTGAATATCCTCCTAGCTCATCAGACATCATCTCCAACCACATCGAGATCATCCCACAGGAGGCTGAATCATCTCGGAATCATCCTAGAATTCTCGCAATTTTAGAATTCCAACATCTTCACCTGATTCTCTCTACTACATACTCTCTCTCTCTATTTCATACAATTCCCTTCTCTTTTCCTCCCATTCTTACTGCAACGGCTGTCACTATACTTTTTTTTATCAACTATACTGAAACCCCGGGCCACCACAGAGGAGTAGCTCTCCCATTAAAAGTGAACCTCTATAAATCTCTTGTGTTCTTTGTCTTATTTACTTTACTTTGCTATTATTTTGCAGCTAACATACTAGGTTAACTCAACATGTGCTCAGTCAGCTCAACAATACAGCCAAAGGCCCTAACCCGACTCGATCTAATTTGACTGTAGATTTTACTTTCTACACTGATTTTATAAATCTATACAGAAGTATAGTGTAAAGTGCACGTTGCAACCTATAGTATATAGTGCATGTTGCAAACTGTACCTATTTGTCACTATTATTGGATCTCAATTTGTGAGACCAATTTTTTTTTTTTAAATTTTATAGAATTTGTTAGAAGAATCACTTTTTGACCAAATTTATTGATGGATTCCATTAAAAAATTAATGAAAATGACTACTGTAGCAACATATGAATACTTTAGGATTATTCAAGCTATAAAAAAAAAAAACAAAGAAAAGAAAAGAAAGAAAGAAAGAAACTAAAGTTTTACAAACTTAAAAGTTCAGCAACTTAACGAGCAATTGACCCTTAATATTACTATCATTTGTGAAGTACACAATAATTACTAGCGTTTTTCACTTTTTCTTTTTGGATTAGTATTGCTATATTAATTATTATCTAAACTTTTTAATATTAATTGATATGATATACTTATTATATTTTTATTTGTGATTGAGAATTTTTTTAATACTAATTAGGGTTTAAACATTTTAAGCACCAACAAAAAGACAATCTATTTTTCCAAATCAATTTCAAATAAAATCTTTAAAAAAAAAAAAAAAAAAAGAGGCAGCGTTATTCTTTTTATTAGATACCAGAAGAATTTTTTACTAATAAAACCATTTACTTACATTGTTCTTTTATACTTTTGCAGGGCTTAACACTCACTCGGTTCCATCGGTTTTGCCACCGACATACTACAATAAATAGCACTGTTAGCGACGTTGAAATGTCAATGCTAATAATCTTGTGTCATCGCTCTTGAGACGACATGTCGTCGCAAATAAGTCGTCGCTAAAAACTAGTCACAAAAACTTTATTATCAATGACAGGTCGTCATCGTCGCAAAAAAGGCCGTCACAATTAATGATGAGGACATCAAGGCTGCAAGGAATGCTAATAAAGTAATTCAAGTTCCAGTTCGTCCGGTGATGAGTGCTCGAGCTATAAGATTCAAAGAAGAGTTGAATAACTTAGTTCGGAGAGTTCTACAACAAGAAGAGAGCGTGTTCACTACTGATGGTGAACAAAGACTGCCTTTACTCATCAAATTTGACCTGGAAGAGAGTCAAGACTGATGTGGACGTTTTTATTTTCCAACGTTGAAGTGGACGTTATTTTCCGACAAATAATCAAGTCAAGATTGTGTTTTCAAGAGTTCACAAAATTCAAAATTTAAAACAAGATCTAATCAAGATTTGATTTCTTTGTAATCTGATTTTTAGTTTCAAGTTTTAGTTTCAATTTTGAAATTAATTCCGAATTTTTATTATTATTTTTAATTAAATCTGATTTCTAGGTTTTAAGCATGTTTATCCTTAAGGGTAGATTAGGAATTTTATAAATTGTAACTTTGCCTATATAAGGCTGACTTTTCAGATTATGAAATAAGGAAAGATTTTGATGTTTGTTCCTATTGTGAGTTATTCTTCTTGAGTTCTTGAAGAAACTTATCTGAACTTATCAAGGATTCCTTGTGGCGTTCAAATCGACTTATCAAACAGACTTCCATAATCGTTTGTGGCGTCTTCACCATACCCAGGTTCTTGCTTTGTGTAATAACTAAATTTTCACAACCTTACATTTTCTTGTAAAGAAACTTGTGCTATGTTCTGAAAATACTCATGAAAATCTGAGATGGGTTTTTATTTGGAAATTTTAAGTTCTCATGATTTATGAGACTTAAAAATGATTGCTTAAACAAGTATGTATCATTTTGAGTCAGAAGAATAGAAACCTTCACAATTGCATGGTTTTGCATGGTGGTCAAAGCTTGACCTAAAAAGTCAACGTTGACCTAAAAAGTCAACAGTTGACTAGAAAAGTCAACCATATGATGATACTGTTTTATGGTCAAGCAGTATGGAAAATACACTGCGAAAAACCATTTTACGGACAAGACGTTAAGATTAAGATTTAAAATCACCTTAGAAAAATCAAGCACACTAAGTTATGAATAAGGGCAAAAAAAGGACTTTAAGAAATAAGAAAAATTTTATACAGTCCATTTTTACACAGATAAATTTTGGACTGCAGTATAATATAACAATACTGTGTAATAGTAAGCACAGTAATAGAATTATCTGTATACGCATTAAAGTGGACTGCTTTTTAAGAAAAAAAGACAAATACCCCTTAATTAGGCTTACCTCATCAACCTTTATACTTATGACATCATTATGGGATTAATCAAAAATTGGAAAGTAATATGGGAGGTTCTAGAGCATGAGGTGGCCGGCCATTGAAGGGGTATTTGGCAAAAAAATTTTGTTCCATGGGTTTTTAAGCAAAAGATGAACTAAAATTAATTCAAAAAGAAATTCTTTTTTTTCACCTATAAATAGCTCTAGGGGGGGGGGGGGGGGCGGGGGGGGGGGGGGGGGGGGCCGGTTTGGCTCCAAGAAATTCAGAAATTGAGCCAAACTCTGACCATTTCTCCTCTCAACAAATCCGGACACCAAAGAGAGAGCAAGAGAGTGAAAAAAATTTTGTGATTCAAGGGAAAAAGGGTGGCTAGTGGTTGATTCTATTCTACCTCATCAAGTAAGTTTTTTTTTAACTTCTTTGTGTGTTTCCTAGCCTAGAGGCCGACTATTTTAAGGAAGGAATGAGGGAAAAATTTTGGTTAGCTAAGTGGTTAGCTTTGGTGCAAGATTATACCAAGGAGACCAACCCAAAAATTTTTGGTGCCATTTGGTGGTGTGGCCGTGAGCCAAGGGAGCTAGGGGGAGGAAGGAATTTGGTGACCAAAATTTGACTTTGGTCTAAGGTAAAAATATAGAGCCCTAACTCTCTTATTTGAGTTCAAATTTAAGGTAAAAAGGTGGTTCAATTTGGTTGTAAGGACATAAGTCCATTTTTCCATTTTATGCCCTAAGTATGTGGTATGTGCTTGATTTGTAGATCTAAGGGTGTATGGTTTAAATTCTTGCATTATTGTGCTTGTTTATGATTGATTTTCATGCTTGATGCTTAGGGTTGTGTGTCCCCTAGTTTGGTCCGAAAATCTGCCCTAGGGCAGTGCTTGAAGCATGCTAGTTTAAGGAGCAAGGTTTGGTGCTTGTATGTGATGTATGCAAAAAGTTAGGGTTAATGCAAACCTAGGCTTAGGGCATTTGAATTTGGTTTGCATGGTTTCAATTGGACGATTTAAGGATTCATGTGGTACATTAGAAATGCTGTGTGTTTGCCATATAGACTCCCGAAGTGATCGGTCAAGGTAGATTTCACGAAATAGGACGTAAAACGGACTTAACAACCAAAACTGCCAATTCGGATTCAAAACTGGCCAGTTTCGGGAAAGTAAAAATTAGAGGCATTTAGAGGACGAATTGGGTAAATCGTAAAACACGAAAGTTGCTCGGAATGATTTTTCCTAGAAGACAGCATGGGCAGAATCCAAAAATGACGCTCCAATGGCCTCCGTTTTTACAAAAATCCGTGGCTGGTCTGCCCAGACCCAATTTACAGGATCAGCCAGTTTCAAACAAAAACTGACGCAAATACAAGCAGAACTGTATTTTTCGTAAAACATGAAAGTTTTACCATTGTTCGAGAGCTACAACTTTCGTGAAGACAAGTTTTTCAAATTTTAAATGTATTTTTAAACTGGTATTGTTTTATGAAGAGTGTGCAAAGAACCGAAAATTCCTACACATAAGTTTTTACAAACAGTTTCAAAAAAATAAATAAACTGTATTTTTGCTTAAAACTGTTCCAAAGGCAGTTCTCAATCTTAAACGACCTTTATAAAGATTTGTTTTAAAGATTGGAATTGTTACCAAAAATATTAAAGGGATTTAAAGTTAAATTTCTCAAAATGGCAAAAGAATAAGAAAATAGAGTTTTTAAGATAAAAATTGTAATCAAACCGATTACGGACGGTAATCAAGGATAATACCTGAGTTACCAGGCCTAGGCCCAAAGCTCAAGGTTTTAAAGAAACCCGGCATTTTGTCAAAGATTTAGCCCAAGGGATTGTCCAAAGTAATCTTTTAAAGAATGAATTCTCCCAAACAGTAAGATTAATATTTGTGACCAAACCAGATATCAAGTATCGGGGACATACAACTAGAAATTAGTAGGCATGTTGGTTAGGACACCAACATTGCACAATGAGAATTGGACTCTTACCTATGTCCCTATTCAAGCAGGAAAGGGCTTGCAACTGTGTCAGTAAGAGAACAATATCAAAGAGGGACATAGTAAGGGAGGTAAGTACAACTCCGCCTACAGCATAGGCTTTTTAAGTGTAACATGATACAATATGTGATATAATTTAAAGTAGATGGCATGACTAAGATATGATTACCAGTTATATTCATGTGACATCATGAAGCATGTTCACAATTAATAAGAACAAGGTCAGGATGACAAATAAGTATAATGGCAAGCGAGCTTGCCTGTGACGTACCGACCCGTCCAAGGTCGGGTAGGACTGTGGACTGAGTTGGAAATGGTTTGGCCGCCCCAACCGCTCCATAGTTGCGCGCCCGGTACAATCACCCATGATAAGGGGCCCATAATCAAATACGCATAATAAAACATAATTGGATCATGCATAATTAGAATATGTTATGATTTGCTATGTTAAGTTTATAATTGATTGTGTTGCGGAAAATAAAGTTGTACTTGCTGAGCGAAAGCTCACGTCTTACGTCCATGCTGTAGGTAAACAACCTACTGGCGAATTTTGATACAAGATGATGGAGTTGGCGGGGCAACTGTGAAAGAAGGAATAAGCTGCTATGTCTTCCGTAAATTTATGTTTAATATTTTATGTTTATATTATTCCAAACAGTACTCCAGTAGTAGAAAAAAAAAAATTTTCCACTACTTTTGTTAAATAAGTAAGTATGTTAAGCATGTATGTATGTACGGTAACGGTCCGTGTAGGCGGGTAGTTACACTTTGCTAGGCAACAGGTCGCGGTTTCCATCAAGCTAGAAAGAACTTGGGTTATTGTTTCCAGATTTGGTATCGGGTTTCGTCACATTGTTGGCGTGGTTCGTATCAGTTGGTATCAGAGCCAGGTTTCTCCAGTTTGCCTATCCTTTTCTTGTTTTCCTTTTCTTAAATTCGTCCAAAAAAAAAATTAGGAATTGGCCAGATTTCTTATCCTTTGATTTTAATTCCTTTTCTTGTTTGGATTGCTCTTTAAATTCGTTTTCCAGCAATCATTAGAGTTAAAAACAAAACAAAAAAACAAAAAAAAAGTCGATTAAAAAAAACATTCGGCATATATTAAAAAAAAAATCCCTTATTGCTACTCTAGAAATCTGATTGTGCTCTCCTTAAATAAGTGATATTAGTGTTTGATTCACAGTTGGATTGCTTGCTTTGAGATTGAGTTCTTTAAGGAATTAGAAACTCCAATCCAATTCCCATAAGGTTTACAAATCCTAGAAAACGTGAATTAGGATCTGGTGATTTCAAATTTGGCGTTTTTATTCCCTACTCTTTCTGCTTGTTTCTGTAAAATCAAAGAGAAGAAGCAAAAAAAAAAGTGAAAAAAAAGATTTTTTTTTTTTTTTTGATCCGTTTGGTTTGCTCCTCATCTTGAATTGCTTCATTAGCATTCCTTGCACCCTTGATGTCCTCATCAATTAATCCGTCCAATTTTGTCAAAATTGATGTGACACAATAATATTTGCGATGACAGTTTTAAATTTTGACATCGGTAATAAGTCATCATTTGATGAAGTGTTTAAGCTTATTTGTGACTATATTTTTAAAATATGTCATCACAAATGGACTTCATTTTTGTAAGCATTTGCGATGACGGGGTGGCGTCGCAAATAAAAATATATATTTTTATATATTATAATGTAAAAAAATATAAAATATAAAATATAAAATAAATACATTTTAATTTTAATATCAATACTTGAAAGGAATTAAAAATACAAAAAAAAATATCGATAAAATAAAACTTATAAATACAATATATGTGATAATTTATAAGTAAAGAGACAATCTCCTAACGTTATGAGACTTTTTGGGGTGAGCCCAAGAGCAAAGTCATGAGGGCACGAGGCCCAAAATAGACAATATCATACCAAAAATAGGCATGAGTCGTTATAAATGATATCAGAGACTATATCCAACTAGAAGTATGGCAAAAGAGGATGTTGGTCTCTAAAAGGTTACTAGTCTCTAGAAGAGAAAAGATAAGTTGTGTAGTCCCACATCACTTGGGAATGGATATATGTGATGGTTCATAAGTAAAGAGATCACCTCCTAATGATATGAGCCCTTTTTGGGAGAACCAAAGAGCAAACCCATGTAGGCACGAGACGCAAAGCATACAATATCATACCAAAGGGAGGCATGGGTCATTACAAATGGTATCAAAGCCTATACCCAACCAAAAGTGTGGCCAACGACATGTTGAACCTCAAAAGAAGGGGTGATTGTGACAGTCATTAGTCTCTACAAGGATAAGCTATGCAGTCCCACATTGATAACTGAGTTTTATACTCACGAATTGAATATCTTTGGCTTCATATTCAATTAGTTTTAAGGCATTTTGTTAGCATTTCACAATAGCGTTATGGCATTTCAATTCGGCATCCGAACAGTTTGGAGTGCCTAGGCATCTACAAAGGAACTTCTAGGTGCTGGCGTAAAAAATTTGAAGTGCCTAGGCACCCATAAACGAGCACCTAGGCGCTTGCAACTGCAATGTCCCATCCATTAAGGTAGAGTGTCTAGGCACTCAATAGGAGTGCTTAGGTGCTCGAATGCGAGAAGTGGAGTTTTAAAAGGCCAATTTTTCAAATAAAAGCCCTAAATTAAACCCAAGACTAAGAGCCTATAAATAGAACCATTTAGGGTTCATAAGGGATTTCTTTTGATGGCTGAAAACAAAAGACAGAGCTCAGTTGAAGAAAGAGAAAAATTGCAAGACCTGGAAATGGAGACGGTGTAATTCAACTTCATAATTATAGTTTTCTTCTTTCTCTTTCTTTCACCATGTCTAAGACCATGATTAGGAGTTTATTTTTTAAAATTATGGCCTAGGTTTATTTTCTAGGGCTACGATGTAGCCGGATTATGAATATTTGAATCTTTCCTAGTTTTAATCAATTGATGTCTATTCCAGTTCTATGTCAAAGTAATTTAATATGTGCTTAATGCTTGTTAATTTCTGGCCAACTTTTACATGAATTGATATTTAATTTGAAATTGAGAAGTGATAATTGAATTAACCCTTGTTTAAATTACCATGAGATTGTCCTAAGCTAGAGATAGTTATGAAACTTGTGCAGCACTTTGAATTTCTTGTTTTTAATAAATTGTGATAGGTTTAGAGTTTGAGATTGAGAGGTGATAATGGGCTTATTGTGAGATAAGTTGTTAATGCTTGAGAAAGATTAGTGATTATATTAGTGAGATTTGTTACCAACATAGGGAATTAGACGTTGATTGATTAGGCTAGAGGATTCAAATAGAAGTAATCCGGCGAAATCGGAATCGTTAGAGCTTTAGTTCATTGATTGTTAAACTTTAGATTGCGTTTTGCATTCTTTTAATTTTTGTTAATTTTAGTTTGTGCATTCTTTTAAATATTTTCTTGAATCTCTCAACTTTCAATTGGTTCAAACAAAGTTAAGGTTAAATTAATTTCGGTACTTAGTAACAACAATCCTTGTGGGAACAATAACCTTATTCATTACTATATTACTTGTTACGATAACATATACTTGCGTTGCTAAATTTCCACAACAAGTTTTTGGTGCCGTTGCCAGGACTGTTTAGTTTTACTAATATCGATACTAAATAACCCTAGTTTTAATTTGAAATTTTTTTATTTATTTATTGTTGTTCTCGGTTCTGCTTTTTAGGTGTTTTAACGGTTTTATGCGACAATATGGTGGCAGTGATTTATTTCCTTTCGATTCTGAGATTAAGCGCACTTATCAAAGAAATAGGAATGAGAAAAGAGAAGCCGCTAGACAAGCACAGGAAACTATGAATAACATTAGAAGAGAAAGCGCTAACAATGAGGCAGATGCTGGAAGAGTTGAGGATAATAACCGTGTACACCGGAACTATGTACTATCGAGTGTGACTGGAATACACTTGGCCATTCAGAAGCCGGCTATTAATGCTAACAATTTCAAGATCAAGCCAGTAACTTTGCAAATGGTCCAAGCTATGCAGTTCTGTGGGTTGGCTAATGAAGATCCCAATGCTCATATCGAAAATTTCATTGAGATTTGCGATACTTTCAAGTACAATGGTGTGAATGACGGTGCGATTCATCTTCCAGTTTTCCCATTTTCTCTTAAGGATAAAGCTAAGAATTGGTTGAACTCGTTGCAGGCTAATTTGATTTCTACTTGGGAAGAGTTAGCATAGAAATTCCTTGCTAAGTTCTAACCATAGTCCAAAACTGCGAAGATGGGAATCGCAATCAATACTTTCACACAGTATGAAGGTGAAACATTGCATGATGCTTGTGAGAGGTACAAGGCGCTTTTGGGGAAGTGTCCACATCATGGGTTACTAAAGTGGATGCAAGTTCAGAATTTCTATAATGGTTTAGGTGGTTCTACGAGGATGGTGATTGATTTAGCTACAGGAGGAGTGTTCGTGAGTAAAACTGAAGATGTAGCTTATGAGTTATTGGAGGAATTGGCCATGAATGATTATCAATGGCCCAATGAGAGAATCATTCAAAAGAAAAGAAACCTACTGGGGTACATGAAGTCGATGCTATAACTGCTTTGAGGGCTTCGGTTACTTTTCTCACTAGGCAACTTTAGAATTGTCAACTGGGTGTTAATTCTATTCGAATTTATCCATGAATAGTCAACTATTGAAGAATGCATGTTAAACAACCCTTACTCTCTGCCTGCAACAGAACAAGCTCATTTTGTAAAGAACTATATCCGACAGCAGAAAAAATCAGAACTCCCAACTTCTTCAATCAAGCATGGCGTAATCATCCGAATTTCTCATGGAAGAATAATAAGAATGTTTTGCAGGCCCCATCTGAACCTTTATAGCAATAGAAGAAATTTGATTAAGAAGTAGCACTAACTCATTTCATAAATGCGACTGATGCAAGGCTCAATAATCAAGAGGCTCAGATCCGCAATATGGAAGCACAAGAAGGACAACTGGCCAACATGCTTAATGATTGACCATGCTAGCTTGCCAAGCACAACAACGGTTAATCCAAGAGAGCATGTGAATGCTATCACTCTTCACAATGGAAAGAAGTTGAATGATCCAGCAAGTACAGGTGAGAGAATTATTGATAAGCCAAAATCGAAGAGAGATGAGACACCAAAATTTGTGGAGAAGAAGCTTCAAGGAAGTAGAGAAGCCTAAATCTAAGTTATTTCCTGACAATCCTCCACCATATAATTCTCCAATCCATTTTCTTCAGAGGCTTCAGAATAGCATAAACTAGATGGACAGTTCGCCAAGTTTCTTGAGGTTTTCAAGAAATTACAAATTAATATTCCTTTTTCGGATGCTATAGCAAAGATGCCTAGCTATGAGAGATTGATGAAATGGGTCTTGTCCAAAAATAAAAAGCTTAAGGATTATGAAACAGTTGCACTTACTGAGGAGTGCAGTGCAATATTGCACAAGAAACTACCACCCAAATTGAAGGATCCAGGGAGCTTTCATATACCATGCACAATTGGAACTTGCACTTTCAACAAACAAAGCCTTATGTGATTTAGGTGCAAGTTTGAATTTAATGCAATTCTCTGTATTCAAGAAGTTGGGGTTGGGAGACGTAAAGCCAACTATAGTGTCACTTCAGCTGGCCGACCGTACAATTAGGTATCCAAGAGGTGTGCGGGAAGATATACCTATCAAAGTCGGTGATTTAATTTTTTCGGCAGACTTTATAGTGTTGGATATGGAAGAAGAGAAAAATATTCCTATAATCTTGGGTCGCCGCCCATTCTTAGCGATGAGGAATGACGTGATTAAAGTGCCAACACAAGAGCTGACTCTAGGACTGGAACACGAAAAAGTTACCTTTTACGTGTTTAATGCATTCAAAGATCCACTGGAATCCGAGTCTTGTTGCCAAATAGATCACGTAGTGGGTAAAAAGGTGTTAAATGCAATTAAGCAACCGGGAGATTCAAAGAAAGTATGTAGAATACAGCCTGAGCCTACACAATTAAAGCACCAGGTGACGGTGGCATCATCATACTGTCAGGGAACGATACCGCAGTTCAACGACATCGAGAATTGCCCAGCCCAAAGCTATATAGGAACCACTACACTAAAGGAAATACGTGGAAGATGATGAAAGGTCTGCTGCAGATCGTCATTGGAACAAGTCCAGGTTTGCATTGGGCTGGTCCAATGATGATATCCAAGGACGAATTGGCTAGATCATAAAGAAAGAGTCAAGTCGATGACTGTAAATCAAGCGCTTCTTGGGAGGCAACCAAAGTTTTCCAATTATTTTTCTTAATTTTGTTTGAATTCTCGTTAATTTTTAAGTTTTAGGATCTTTTTATTTTTCTACTGTGGTTTCTTCTCTAGGTGCAAGTTTTGGATTCAAGGAGCCAAACTCATTGGGCCCCCACCATCAAACTTAAGCACCAACAAGGGAAATTTCCTACAACCCTTTATTCATGATTGCTTACACATTGAGGACAATGTGCGTTTTAAGTTTCGGGGTAGGAACAAAATAAAAAAGATTTTGAATGATGGTAAGATTTGATATTTGAGGCCAATGATGGAGCATGATTACACTTTCTTGTAGCTTGTGGAAATTGTTAAATGTTGTGTGTATGTGTGTGCTTGATCCCATGTTGATTTTACTTCACTGATGGTTCTTTGACACTTTGAGCACGTAACCGTAAACACTTAATTGTTTCGCTTGCTTGGAGAATGTTTATGTGAATGAAGTGATTTTCATGATCTCATGTAGCTCTAGAACTTGTTTGATTGTCACTCAAAGCAAAATCCCATGTTGCATTGCATCAAGGACATGATTTAGGCATTCTTTGAACCGTTTGAGCCTTTCAAGCCAACCTGTGCATGATGTCACCCCTACTTAACCCCTTGCCTAAACTTCCATTTTCTTTGTCACCCATAATTTAGCCTAGCTTTCGAATAATTTTTCCTAATTTTGCCCCACACCCATTATCATAGTTGATCATTCTTGGACGTCATTTCTTTGGAGTTATCATATTATGGGGGGTTGGGTAGAGTTTTGATTGGTTGTTTGTTACAAAAACAAAAAACAAAAACAAAAAAAAAGAGAAAAGAGAAAAGATTTCGACATCCCATAAAAGCTTTGCGAAATCTGAGAATGATGTGACTAGAAAAGATTTTGACATCCCATAAAAGCTTTGTGAAATCTGAGAATGATGTGACTATGGACGTATATCCTTGATCCTACCTCAACCCTAGCCATTCATTATGAGCCGAAAAAGTCCTGATGATTCTTGATGTTGTGATTAACTGACATTAGTGGAGAGTGATGAGAAAAGCAAGCTTATGGAGTTCTTAATTTGATTCATCTAGAGGTCTATTTAGCAATCATTTGTTTGCATAAACTAATTTGAGTTGCAAATGGTTAAGGGTCGAAGGTTACACACACACACACACTCTTAAGGAACCAAAGGTAAGGTTGGATTAATTTTGGGGTTCAAATTCTACATGTTCACAATTTGTTGAACATTTCTAAGAGCTACAAGTTATGTGAAACCCTTGAGCCCTGTAATTCTATCAAATCAAATCGTTGTTCTACTTTGGTATTTTAGCTTTTCAATTTCTTGTTTTTGTTTTGCTCAAGGACTAGCAAAATGTTAAGTTTAGGGGGATTTGATAAGTGAGTTTTATACTCATAAATTGAATATCTATAGCTTGATATTTAGTTAGTTTTGGGGTATTTTGTTAGGATTTCACTTGTTTTTTTGTTATTTTGCAGTTTAAGACGAAAATTGGCTTTCATGGTTAAAGAAAGAGGTGACAAGCCATAAAAGTAAAGTCAAAAACCATGCTCCATGCACGTGGAGCGCCACAACACTTCACGGTAGCACTACGATGTTTCAATTCAACATCCAAAAAGTTTGAAGTGCCTAGGCATCTACAAGGGAGCGCCTAGGCACTGGCGAAAAAAATTTGGAAGCGCCTAGCAGCTGGCGGAAGAAGTTCAAAGTGTCTAGGTGACCACAACGGAGGGCCTAGAGGCTTGCAGCTATAGCATCCCAAAAGGGGCAAAAATCATTGAGCTAAAGGAAGAGGGCAAGGACAATTACTTGTGCGGTTGGTCAATGGCTCATTTTGACACTCTCTGTGAGTTTAGCGACAAGATGCTTGGCATGTCGACCGTTGTTGCTTAGATTACCTAATTGAAAAGCTGTCTCGATGACGACAAGTCCGAGGAGTCATCTAAGACCACCGCTGATGAGCCGACAAGGGCTAGGATTACTAGTAAAGATGCTGGAGCCATGGAGAAGCTCATTGCCGAGAAGGAGTAATGCCTTTCTTTTCAGATTTCTTGCTATGCTTATTTTTTTTTTTTTGGTTGTTTTGAGACACTTTTTTGTTCCCGAAGGTTGTATTAACCTTGGATTGATGTAGTTGTTGCATATTTTGGATGCCTTTTTCATTTTGCTACTATGTTTATGTTTAATAGTAGGTTGTTGCTTCATCTATCCATACTTGTTTGTGAAGAATGATAAATTGCTTGTCAAAATGACCCGGTGAGTCGTTAGTCGACTCGTTGAATTAGTCTTTTATCAACTCATGGTATGATTCATTTCACGACTCATGGAATGAGTCAATCGGCAACCATAGGATGAGCTGTTTGGAGACTTGTGGGATGAGTCGCATGTCAACCCGTCATGATGATTTTTTTAAAACTTTTGGGATGTTCATCAAAGTGTAGAAAAAATAAGGATACTTGATATCATGTATTCTCTTTCCTTCCCAAGTTTTATCCTACATTTGAAAATTGGTCGAGACTTGAGTAGATAGAGTTGTTAATTGACTGCTCAAGAGAGATAGATTGATTAAATGAGTTTTAACCTTGAGGTTGCCTTTGGTGAGACACCGACATCAACTTGTCAACATCGGCATCGACTAGTTGTCGGCAATGATACGGGGATCGGAATAAAATGTTTGCCCAACGCAAGGGTCCTCTGCCTGTGTTGGGACTTTCCATCATTTAATTGTCCAAGTTGTGATAGGTGTTCTCTGTGGTTTGACAGACCAGTAGATACTACTGCGCTAGAACACTTGAGTGCAAAGAGTATGGTCATGAGTGTGATATTCGTATGGACGCCATAACTACGGGGTTGTTCACGGCTCACAAAATTTGCACCTTTTGTTGTTGGATGATTTCACAGGTTTAGAGAATGACCTGTGAAATGCTTTCCCTACAGTGGCTTTTAAGGATCTATGATATCTACAAACCACTTTGTTTAATCAATTTGTCCTTGCAAATGTAGGCCTCTCTTGTTTTTAGGTTGTTCACTTATTTAAGTGCATATGTAGAGTTTGGGGCTTTGACTTGTGATGGTTCGACTCAAGTCACGAACCGATCGATTGGTCGTTTTCTTGTGGAGTCGTATTGACCCATAATATGCCATGGATTGACACGTTTCGAGGATTGATTAGCCGAACTCTCCTTATAGAGTCGTATTGACCCATACTATGCAACGAGTTAACTCATAGCATGGATTGACTAGTAGACCGTTCCTCGTAGAGTTGTACTGGCTCGTGATAAGCTTGTAGCTCTAACTTCCTGCAAAAGTAGGATAAGAAACATAGGATTTTTGTTAGGTCGAGCTGCACTCGTTTATAGTATCACGAGCTGCCTATATATCCATGTTTACTGATAAAGCCCAAGTGTAGTTTGATTTTTACAATCCTATGGTTGTTTACATTTATTACTACTGAATGAAAGGAATAATTGCCTCTTTATTGAAAGCTTAAATAAAATAAAGTGAAAAAATGGTGTTGTTGATAGGTGGATTGACTCGTGGTTGCAAGCACCTCGATGGGTCGATCTTTAGGTGTAGTATCTCCTGAGATGAAGGGTATTCCATGGGCAGAGCATGGGAAATCCATTGAAGTCTTCAAACTTATAGGCTCCCGGTCTGACAACTTCAGTGACTCGGAAAAGTCCCTCCCAATTTGGTACAAGCTTGCCAGCTCCTTTTTCCTTTGTATTTTGGACGACTTTACGTAGAACTAAGTCCCCAATCTTGAAATGTCTTTCCTTGACCCTTAAGTTGTAATGCTTCGTGGCGGCATGTTGATAGCATGCTAGTCGGATGAGTGCCCGGTCTCTTTTCTCCTCTAGTATATCAAAGTTGTCGGCCATAATTTGGTCGTTGGTCGGCTCGTTGGACCATGCGAGTTCAGTCCAAAGGTTGGCATACCAACATCTTCAGGAATCACGGCATCAGTTCCATAAACCAAAGAAAAAGGAGACTCACCGGTAGCCATTCGTGGAGTTATTCGGTAAGCCCATGTGACTCTAGGGAGTTCGTCCGACCATTTTCCTTTGTAGCTCTATAGCTCTTGAGTTTCTTCGTCAAGTTGGCCATGATTGTCTTCTTGGTAGCTTCAGCTTGTCCATTTCCATAGGGATATCGAGGAGTCAAGAAACAGAAACTAAACGTGATCTTCAACCGATCAGAAAAGTCTTGGAAATCGCTGGAGGAAAATTATGTTATGTTGTCCGTGACTATCTCCACGGGAAGTCTGAACCTACAAATGATCTCCTTCCACACAAATTTCTCGATGTCCACCTCTTTGACTTGGGCGAAAGCATCAGCATCCACCCACTTAGAATAATAATCTGTGACCACCAAAATAGATTTTCTTGGCCTGAAATTAAGGGGTAAAGGTCCCACGATTTCCATGGCTAACTTCATAAAAAGATAAAGACTGCATACTAATTATAGTAACTCAGCCAGCGAATGAATGATGGGGGCAAATCGTTGGCAACTATCACACTTCTTTGTGAACTCTTCGGAATCGACTTTGATGGTGGGACAATAAAAGCCTTGTCGTAGCGCTTTGTTGACCAAGGTTCTCGAGCTGGAATGATTGCCGCAATCTACTTCGTGTATTTCTCTCATGACATAAAAGGCTTCTTCGGGTTTGAGGCACCAAAGGTAAGGGCCAAAGTGAGAGCAGTGATAAAGTTTGTCACTGATAAGGGAGAATTTTGTGCATTTGATCCTCATTTTTCTTGCTTAGAGCTTGTTGGATGGGAGCTCGCTGTGTTGCAAGTATTAGACGATGGGAGTCATTCATGAGTCTAGTGAGTCGATGTCGAATGATTCCATGGGAGTTGTTTCGTTGATTCATGGCTTCTCTAAGTAACCAACTGGGATAGTCTTTTTCATAAT
Source organism: Ficus erecta (assembly GCA_008635985.1). Taxonomy (NCBI): domain Eukaryota; kingdom Viridiplantae; phylum Streptophyta; class Magnoliopsida; order Rosales; family Moraceae; genus Ficus; species Ficus erecta. The sequence goes on along the minus strand of BKCH01001760.1, from coordinate 304,962 downwards.
CAAATCAGCTGATGAACCAAGATTGGCGAAAGCATCGGCGTGAGTGTTTGACTCCTATGGGGCTTGTTTTACTTTGCATGTATCAAACTCGTTCCTTAAGTTGTTGACCACCTGTAGATAGGCAGCCATCTTAGCATCTCGGGCGATGTAATCTCCACTAATTTGGTTGACAACAAGTTGTGAGTGGCTCATCACGAGTAGACGTTTGGCGCCTATCGATTTGGCAAGTCGCAGACCGGTGATCATGGCTTCATATTCCACTTTGTTGTTGGAAGCTTTGAAACCCAAGTGGAATGACTGCTCGATGACTTCTCCTGTTGGTGCTTTCAAGTAGACTCCTGTGCCACTGCATTTGATGTTCGATGATTGTTCAACATGCAAGATCCACTCACCAATTGAAGACTCCTTGTTTAGAATTACTGCAGCTGCCGGAGTCATTTCCGCCTCAAAATCCGCAACGACCTGGAACTTTAGAGCTGTTCTACTTTGATACTTTATGTTGAATTCGCCCAATTCGACCTCCCATTTCATGAGTTGGCCGGAGAGCTCAAGCTTATGTAGGACTGCTCGTAGTGGGAAAGCAGTCGTAACAATGATTGTATGGCACTGAAAATATGGCCTTAGCTTCTGGGCAGTTGTAGCGAGGGCTAGAGCGAGCTTTTCGATTTCTGGATAGCGGGTCTCTGTGTTGGGCATTGTTTTGCTAGTATAGTAAATGATTTGCCGCTTTCCATTTCTTCTCAAACAAAGGCTGCACCAACAGCGGTGTCAAAAACTAATAAGTATAGTAAAAGTGACTCATCGTCGATCGGTTTAGCGAGTAATGGATGAGTCATCAGAAATCGCTTGAGCTCTTGAAATGTTACCTTGCATGACTCGTCCCACTTAAAGGTCTTGTTACCCTTTAGGAGTGTGAAAAAGGGGAAGCATCAATTAGAGGACTTCGGGATGAATCGACTAAGGGTGGCGACTCGTCCGACCAACTTCTGGATGTCTTTCTTGTTCTTGGGTGACAGCATATTGATGACGGCTCATATTTGATCCGGATTTGCTTCAATCCCTTGTTGGGTCACTAAGTAACTGAGAATTTTTCCGGATATGACCCCGAAAGAGCACTTGGTGGGGTTGAGCCACATGTTGTATTGCCGAAGATGTTGGAAGCATTCCTTGAAGCGAGTGATGTGTTATTCTGCTCGCAAAGATTTAACAAGCATATTGTCAATATAAGCTTCCATGGTCTTACCGATGAGGCTTGCAAGCATCTTGCTAACAAGTCATTGGTAGGTGGCTTCCGCGTTTTTCAATCCAAACGGCATGACCTTGTAGTAATAGGTCCCTTGTTCCGTGATGAAAGCAACCTTTTGTTGATCATCGGGATGAATGAGGATTTGGCTGTATCCTACAAATGCTTCCATGAATGATAGCAACTGATGACCAACGGTCGTGTCCACGTGTCGATAGATATGCAGTAAAGGGAAACTGTACTTCGGGCAAGCTTTGTTGAGATCAATGAAGTCGATACAAACTCATCAATTTCCGTTCTTCTTTTGGCTACCATGACGTTAGCGATCCAATCGAGGTATTGCACTTCACGTATGAAACCTACTTTGAGGAGCCGACGGACTTCCTCATTGATGACTCGATTCCGATCAAGCCCAAATTTTCTTCGTTTTTGAAGGACTAGTTTGTGATTAGGATCCACACTTAGCTTATGGCTGATGACTTGAAGGTCGATCTCGGGCATGTCTGTGTGTGACCAAGCGAAACAATCCTTGTTAGCAATAAGGAAATCCACTAGTTTAGAATGTACCTTGGGATCGAGCCGTGAACCGACATTGACGAAGAGCTGCGAGGAAAAGGATGTCAGCCAAGCTTCCGTTGTCCACCAAGATTCTTCCAACTTGACAATTAGCAATCAGCAAAGAGATAACCAACACTTCACCGTGAGGCAAGCACAATTTGGTCGCTTCTTTCTCATGGAATGAGATGATATGGTCTATTGGAGAATCATCTGGCAAGTATGACAAAGGGGAACTTGACGCCTTCCTTGTGTGTTTCTTGATGGATGTGCATGTATCGCCCAAAAATATGGATCCACCAAAAATGGCACCTATGATCTTCTTTGTCAGAGGAGGAAACGGTGTGCAGCTCGGCCCGCGTTTGTCAAGTCGAGAATCATCATTATCAAGTCCATAAGTCCTTCGGCCTTTCTCGCTTAGGAACTCCTTTAAGTGGCCTTTTTTTTAGTAGTTCAGAAACCTCATAACGCAACACTTTGTAATCCACCGTCAAATGGTCGTGGTCACAATGGAACTCACAATATCGGTCCATGTTCCTGTGTTCAAGTGGAAAAGTTATTTTTTCAGGCCATTGAACAAAGCCCTTACCTCGAAGGTGCACAACGAGTTGCTCGGCATTAATGTCTAGTGCGTATTTGGGAGGCGATAAAAGCCTTCGTCCTTTTCTCCATTGATTCTTATGTTTGTCCTTCGAGCAAGTTTCTGTCTTTCCTCGATCGTGTTTATCGAATCGATCCTTGTTCCTCTTGGATTTGGAGAAGCCGAAGGCTCAGCAGCTATGATTGTAGTTCTCCATCCCTGTCACCTTCTCAAGCCCTTCCGCTTCAATCTTCCCTTGGGCTCTCGCTACAGCTTTGAAAAAGGTTCTCGGTCATCGGCAGCATATCTCATTCAAGAAATTAGAACCCGGTAATAGTCCCATTTTTATAGCAAAGTAGCCAATTGTGTCGTGGCAATTCGGGATCTGGGCTATCACCTTGCTGAATCTTTTGATATATGCCCTAAGCGACTCGTCGAGCTGCTACATAATCTTGTAAAGTTCCTTAGGAGTCATTCCCATGTATATGTTTGCTGACTAATTCTCAAGGAATACTTTTGTCATTTCCTTGAAGGAACTGATCGTGGCTGTTTCAAGTTGACAGAACCATTTGAGTGCCGAGCCCTTAAGGCTTTAAGGGAATAGCTTACACATGATGGCATCCCTCGACTTTTGGTGAAGAGTTGTTTCGATCATGACTTGTTGGTATTGATAGATGTGTTCGTGAGGATCGAAATTCAAAACTTCAATGGGAGAGCCATGTCTACAATCACCTGCTTGAATGGTGACTAACTGACTTCATCTAGAGGTCGCCAGCTAATGGCCTTCTACAAATCGAAGGCTCCGGTTGGTGGGATTCCTGCAACAGCCGGTGGCTGCGGTAAGCTAAATGGATTGGTAGTCAACTAAAGGGTCGTTGCTTGCATGTTGATCGCTGTGGTCGATAGGGCTATGATTGACTCGTGGAGATTGGATCCAAGTGGGATTGTTCCCGGTGTAGTGGATGTGAGCAAGGTCATCAACGACGGCAATGACAACATGGGATGTAGTGGACTATATGGCGTAAAAGCCGCAGTCGATTGAGATCCACCCGTGGAGGGTAAGGCTAATGTTGCGAGATGCAGATTAGTATTCCCATGAGCTACTACATTGGAGGGAATCTGAGTGGCGAATGTGAGGCTTGCATCCATAAGCCTTTGCAATTCTTCGTTCTCGGCTATGAGTTAAGCGATTCCCTGGTCATTAGCCTCTTGTTGTTGCAATAGGAAGGCTAATGTCTGGTCATCGACTTGTTGGCTTGGCTCCGTTTGAGGTGTCATTTCATCGTTTGGTGAGCCATTCTCGTTCACTGCGGAAGCTGTCGCTAGGTTGTTGACATCCACAATATCAGCCATAGGCGCCACAGTGGGCACCAAACAGTAGAGGGTTAAATCTACAATTGATTAATCAAAGGTCCAATGACTGAGTTTTAGGAGTCGTTGAGTTAAACAGTTCCCCAATGAGTCGATACACTGTGAGAACGACAAAAAGCAATAAAGTAAATAAATGAGACACAAAATTTATAGGGATTAGCTAGTTTAATGAGAGCTACTCCTCTGTCGAGTCTTCAGGGGATCATCCACTATATTTGAGAAATGTGTTGTAATGAGATCATGAAATGGAAGTAGAGAGAGAGAGAAAGAATGCATAATGAAGATACAAGGAGAATAGGAGTTTCAGTATGTGATTGTATGCTTGTGAATGTGTGTGAATCCCTCTTGTGCGTAAGTGGCCTCCTTGTTAATAGTTGAAGAAGCTCCATTGTTTCCCAATCATGCTCTTGATTTGGGCTTGAATTAGGGAAATTATTTCCTCTTCTTGATCGGTTGACTTTCTTTTTATGGGTGGCTTGATTTGTTTACTGATTTAGAGTTGACTTTGAGCTCTTAGTACCGTGTGTCCTCTTCCCATAATGGGCGTGATTGCCTTGATTGAGGTTGACGTTGAATGGTTCCTAGATTGTTTCTTTTGAGTTGTCTAAAGTTGATTACATTCTCAATTTAGATGATCTGATTGTTGATTCCTCAAATAAGGGAGATCCCGATAATATTCTCCGTTAACCTGTGGAGGAAGGTTGTATATTAACTCTTGGAGTCGACTCATGGAGTAGTCTGCTCGACCAACTGATTCAACTCATCGAAGAGTCGTCAAGATTCGTTGACTAGGGATTGTCATGTATATGGTAAGAGTTGAGATACGAAATCTGACCTTAATAAAAATAAATAATAATTGTAAGAGTTAATAGGAAACTTTGGTTTCATCTCAAACTCAAAGAAAGTTAAGGCAAAGGAGGGGGCACATCGGAAACCAAAGAAGGAAAGGATGGAGAGGGGTCAAAGCCAATAATCACATGGAGCGGAAGAATAATATTAATAAAAATTTAAATAAGTTAAAAAAAAATGTCAATTTCGGTAACCAATCAAAGCCAAACCTTGAAAATTACTGGCCAACCTGGCAACATTATACGGTTCAGTTAAGCCAACCAGCAATGTCAATCACCACTCTAGCATCCTTTTCTAGTTGATTTCGATTGACATTCAGTTTTATTTGAATTTTTTTTGTTAATAGAATCAATCTATTTTGGCGTAATATTATGGTTTATTTGGTAAAACATCTTAAACTTAAATTTTTTATCTTAATTTTTATTTTTTTTTTCTGAAAAATCAATAAAAATTATAACTAGTTTTTAAAAAGTCAATCAATTCAAACTTAAAAATTTCAACTCAAACTGTTTTACCAAACGGAATTTTAGAGTTTTTTTTTGTTAATGAATTAGAAAGATTATAGAACAAACGAAAAATTATTCAAAAATAAAAATTGTTGTTGTTTGGAAAATCATTTTTTATTTTTCTCTTACCAAAAAAAAAAAATCGTTAGTTTCACTATATGTTGTTTCCTATCTTAAACGAGAGTTCATTTTTACTTGGATAAAGAAAAACATAGACAACTCCCAACCGTAACTTTGAAAGATTCCACAAAAGCCAAAACAAAGCTGAATCTTGTATATAAAACTTCTCTGGAACTATAAGTGGGAAATAAATTCAATACAACTTACCATTAAAGCCAATGCTTTATAAAATAAAACAACAATTAATGTTGTCAGATAAAGCATGTTTTAGTGACATAAGTAAATTGAACTTATTTATTAAGTAAAATTGGATCAGCTCCTCTTTTTTTCAGATGAGATTTCCAAAAATTTTTGAATCTACGAACAGGGTGAGAAACGGGAGACCGACAAGAGGATGACACCAATAATTTTATCTCTCTTTATTTAGAAGTATGAAAATTTGTATGCCTATTTATTTAGTATTTCATGGCAATGTCACTCGTCACATAAAAGAAAAGATGAAATTCTAACATACTGCCATTAATGATGTTTTAGATCGTCCTTCAAAATTGTGCCAAGTATACACCAAAGGTAGGTCAGGAATTTCATGTCAACATTTAATGGGAAATGACAAAAAGTCTTAAGTCCAACAAAATCTCATTTCCCATCTTAACTTTGTTTTGAAAAAAGTCTTTTTTTTTTTTATAATAGAAAAAAGTCCTCTTAAGGAACAAATATTCGATGCACCAAAAAAAAAAAAAGTGAAGATTAGGATATATATTTATTACCTAATCTAATAAATAATCAAATTTTCTTTTATTTAGTTAAATGATATAATGGGTATGTTTTATCTAAATAATTTTCATTTTTCCTTAACACCTCATCTCTCCCTCGTTGGCTTGGTGTTCTCAGACCGCAGCATCGCAGTTGATTTGGCCTCATTTCACATCTTTTCGGCTACTTGGGTCGTAGTAGGAAGAGCTCTCCCCTTCATCGCCATGAGGAAGAGATCGCCGACTTAGGAGATCTTGTAATCTCCTCGGGTTCTCACAGTGGGAGGAGATTTGTTCCTCCACGCACCTCTGAAAGGCTTCAGCCAGTGCCTTCGATTGCCGATACAGTGGGCGCTAGATCGATCGAGCTCCGACGATGGCATCCTGAAAAGCAACGACACCGACCAAATTGGGAGCAGCCCAATGATGCCAAAGCCGAAGTAGTGGTCCACGGTCAGAGTTGTGGTGGCGTAATGCGATCTCTGATGAGAAAGGGTGTTGGGCAGGGAAAGAGGGGAGAGAGAGAATGGGAAAGAAAGAGAGAGAGGGGAAGTCTGATCAGATCCACACGAACTCCTAGCTTGTCGCCAGCGCTCCCGCCGCCGCTGTCATCTTCTCCATGGTGACGAAGCCACACCGTAATGGAGCCAAGATCGTGTGTGAGAAGAGTATAGAGAAAGAGGCAGAGAGAGAGAGAGGGAGAGAATGGGTTGGTGTTTTTTTTTTAAATAGTAAATTAGTAATTTACTAATAGTTAATTACTGATTAACTGGAAAAATTGTGATGTTGTTTTTGATCAATTAATGATTAATTATGAGTCAATTGGTGATTGATTACAAAAATATTTTATTTTAATCAATCATAATCGGTGATTGACTGATAGTCAATTATTGATTAATCATAGTCAAATCGTGATTAATTATACAATATAATCAATGATTGATTGATAATTAATCATTGATTAACTATACAATATAATCAATCAGTGATTGATCATTTATAAAATTGATTAACCATTATGAGAGGGAAAAAGACATTTAATTAATTTTTAAAAACTTCAATTTTTTAATTAATTTTTTAAAAATTTTGATCATTTATTTTTAAAAAAAAAGACCATTTACTTATAAATAAAACGTAAAAAAAAAAAAACAAACAAACAAATATTTGACATGTATTCACACAAAAAAATAATAATAAACAAAAACAAACAAACAAATCATGTTTGACATGGACCAAACAATACACCAGCGTACAAAGGAGGAACAAACTGATACACGTGTCCAGTGGCAATCAGGCCTGTTCACATGTGACTCATGAAGCCCAGGCCCTAGACCGTAGGAGAAAGAAACAGGCCCAGTTTGTAGGCTACCAGTGTTGTTTGTTTGTATTAACGCCGTGTTTGCTGGAATTACACTACTTTTTTATTCATTTTTTTTTTCTTCTTAATATCTTTAATTAGTTTTTTTTTTAAGTTTAGAATATTGTTAATTGTTATTATTACAAAGTCAATGCATGACCCACAGAGATGTTGATTGTGAAGATGTTTTTCGGGCTGGATTTGGAATCTTAGAAATTACGTCAATGTTTACTATTTATGTGGCAATAGAAGTATAAAATTGTTAAATTGAGAAAAATTAATATAAAGTTCATATAACTGAGCGTAAGTTTTTCAAAAAAAACTAAAAATAAAATAAAAAAACTGGGCGTAAGTTTGTTTCTTCATTATTTATATATATATATATATATATATATATATTAAAAAGGGTCATATTATAGGACCCCCAAAAATGCTAAATTTTAATCCACTTTTGGCCAGATATTTTGTAAGATGAAAAGTTTTGTCCCCAAATATGACCTTTAAAAAAAAAAAAAAAAACATGCATTTTTTATGAATACGTCTATATAAATGAAATGTGTATGTATAAATGTATAAATGTATAAGAAAAATATCTTATCATAAGATTATGTTTTTTAACGGTTAACTCTGTGTCAATTTTTATTTGTTTTGAATACTTTTTAATTTTCTTTTCTCTTTTCATCATATTTAACGTTCAAAAACGTTGTTGTTTATACACACTACTAAAATTTTAATTCTTTGCAAAGTTACACTTAAGTTTGGTTGGCATACGTTTGAGGATTTTTACAAGTTGAAAATCAATTGTACCTTTTTAATAAAAAATAAAAAATAAAAATAAAAAAAAAGAAAAGCCGCTTAGGGTTCTTTAAACTAATACTTGATTCACTAAAGAAGTGAACTTATAATCACGTGAAAAGATCAACCCGAGTAATAAAAATGTTACTACGTACGTCCAGATACATTGCCAATTTGAAATCAAAGTAAGGTTTAGGTTGATAGTCGGAAATGATTGTTAATTCAGATTTTGATTTGTAGATTGTTTTGTCCAACATATGAAAATATCATATATGTACGTATATTTTGTGTGCAATTTAATAAAAAATTAAATAACAAAAAAAAAAAAGAGAAATGTGAGAATAAAAGTTTTAACGTGATTTGTCGAGTGTTTAGCACTGATGCCCCTCAAACTTGTCATTTTTTGATAACTTACTCCCAAAATTCTGATTTTGACAATTTGTCCCTAGAACTTGCTAAATTGTAGCAATGTACCCCCTATCAATTAATTTCATGTTAAATTGACTATGAAAATCCCATATACACCTCATGTGAAAACCGAAAAAATCTATTTTCAATTAAAAAAATTTCGAATATAATACAAACCCTAATGCAAATCTTCTAATTTCACATCTTCAATTTAGTGTAAAATTAATTAAAAATGGTACAATGTAACAATTTAACAAGTTCAAGAGGTAAATTGTCAAAATTAAAAGTTTAGGGGTCAAGTTGCCAAAGAGTAATAAATTTAGGGGGTATCAGTATTAAATACCTTGATTCGTCCACTAACAGGAACAAAAAAAAATTTCACTAATAAGAAAGATTATGTATAAGCTCTTATAGAAATACAAGTTTATGCATAATCCAATTGAGCAATGTTGGGCTTGGCGCTTGTGATAAAATTATTCGTTTGAATACATTTTATTAATAATTTAAATCCCACATATGGAAGACATTAATGGATTTAATAAGGACCACATTCCCACATATAAGATGATTAAGAGTTTTATTTAGATTGTGGGTTGGAGTTAAAATTTTTAAGTTAGAGTTAATTGATTTTTCAAAAACTAGTTATAATTTTTGTTGATTTTTCAGAAAAAGATAAAAATCCAACAAAAAAAATTCAGTTTAGTTGAAATTAAACTTATGTACCGAGCAAAGCCTAAGTCACTTTTCTATTACGTGTAATATTTTTTGCTCTCTCTCTTTTTAACGTTTTCTAAGAAAGAGTTCTTAGGTTGTAAAATATTATGTGTGTTCTAGTAATATTCACATACTACAAACTTGAAAATCGAAATTAGTGATATTATAGAATTATCACATAGAGAATCTTGAATCAATATTGATCGTAGATCAGGTTCGATATCGTAAGGTACGATTCCATCATCAATAGTGCATGTTAACTTTTTTGAGAGGTTCTACATATTTCATGCCTGTTTGGATCGATAATTTAAGTTAAAATTTTTAAGTTGGAGTTAGTTGATCTTTTAAAAACTAGTTATAATTTTTGTCAATTTTTTAAGAAAAAAAAACAAAAATCTAACAAAAAAATATAATTTAATTAGAGTTAAACTAATATGTCAAACAAAATCGAAGTCTATAATTGATGTTAATAACCGTAGTTCCTAATTAAACATAGTGAGACAGATCTTTCTATTTAAAGCAAACTAAAAAGAGATGGAATATTTCTATTACTACAAATTTAATAGATAATGTGAGATTGGACAAAAAACAAGATCTGCTTCTATAAAGCCTTCCATTCTGGATTGCACGGCACAACCGGCCAAGTTAATGTTCGGTGAAGCTCATTGTTTGTGAAAAGCTAATAATAAATTTAAAAAAATTAAAATTAAAATTAAAATTAAAACACGAAAAGTGAAAAGGACAAAAGGAAAGAAAAGGAGGCGTACTAAAGCCCCAAAGCCGAGAAACGACTCGTGTGCAACAGAAACTTATGAAGCTGAGCGGAGCCGAGCTGAGCCGAAGGAAATTGCTTGGAAACAAGAGAAATCGAATGGAATAAAAAAAAGCACATCTTTTTTTAAAAAATAAAAATAAAATTAAACATTTTTTGGGGCTAAAAAAAAAAAAAGTTTTCTCGGTGTAAGCATCAAACTCACTATCTGTCAAATTCAATCCCACGTCATCTCTCTCTCTCTCTCTCTCTCTCACTCTAATCTACTCCTTGGCCCACCTAGTCTACGGTCTCCTATCAAATTTTTTCCTTTTTATTTTTTTTTAATTAGAAAAAAAGAGGGAAAATATTGTGCCAAGGACGTCACGATCACGTCATCACACGTCATATGATGACGTCATCAGTGGCGCCGATTATTCCGGTCTTTCCAAATTTTTGCTTCCAAGTTTCAAAATTCCAAAAATTGCTTCTAGAACCAAAAAATAAAAAAAATTAAATATATATTTTTTGACGTTTTAAAAAAGGTGTCCCTTTCGTTAGTTTAGCTGGAAACTCTCTTTCTCTCTCTTCCTTATCCCATCAGTCCAGTGGGCCAGCCGTTGTTGCCTGGATTCCCTTTGCTCTCACTTAAATAATCAGATCAGATAACATATAATCATCTTTTTCTCTCTTAATTGTGCTCCAAAAGTTGTAAACCGAATCATGCTTTCTCTCTCTCTCTCTCTCTCTCTTAATTTTCCTCCGATATTTCGAGCTTTTCACCGTAAAGTGACTGTTGAATCTCAAGTTAAACCACTAATATCATTTATGCTATCATATTTTATAATTTACTGCTTTGAATAAGCTATTGAAATAATTATTATTATATTTAAATATAATATACGTTTGATTGGATCATTATTGAAGTGAAACTATTACTATTTTAAAATAATTCAACTAAAATTTAAATCTAAATTTTCACTTTTTAAAAATTTATATTATATTCATTTTTCTACCTTTTACACTTTCAATTATTATTTTTGACAAAAAACTATCCAAATACATAACTTATTCGAATATCTAATTTAAATTCTATATTTAAATGAATACTAAAATGCAATCTATAATCCAAACGGATCATGCATGACATTATTTTTAATGTCATATATACCTTTTATCATTATTATTAATGATAACTTGAAAATGATGATAATTTAATTAAAATAAAATAAAATATCAGTCAATAGTAATCAAATGTCAACATTTAACATTTGAGGTACTTGATGATAAATTTGTATTATAGCAATTGTCAAATTTAATATTTCAAATAACATGGCATTGAAGAGTGGTTTTCCTACCCAAATGTCAAAATTCATTTCTACAACATATCAACACTATATATATTGACATAAATCAATACAAATCTTACAGTTAGAAATAAAGTAGTGTCTATTAAATATTTTCTTTCTACTTTATAATACATAAAATTCTCTGCTAATTATGTAATTTTCTTTTAACAAGTTAGATCATCTCCAATATATATGTCAATGTCAATGATTTATTTGTTACGAAAAAGTGTAAACATAACAAATTTGAGATGTTCCCTACTTTTTGCTCCTATGCATATTATTATTTGCAATGGCAGTGTCAAGTTTTCAAATTCGTAAAAATAAATTTTTAGTATTTAAAGAATTTAAAAAAATTTAAAATGACAATAATGTAATGGTTAAACGAAAAAAATCACAAGAATTCGTTCATGAATCGCTTTCAGGAAGGTAAGGTATTATATTAAGAAGTGATTTTTCTATAAAAGTGTTGAAATTTAACTTTCGTGCAAAAATTGACATTTCATCAAAGATGCTCTTAGTGCCTTCTTACTTAGCATTGTTATTGAACCTCAAGGGCTAACAATCTAGCTATTCAGTGCTTACCCGCCCAACCCACCCACACACCCCTCCCAAAAAAAAAAAAAAAAAAAAAAAAAAAAATCCCCCTCAAAATTCAAAAAGTTGCTCCCTAGAAAAACAACAAATGTGCGTGTAATTAATTAGTTGTAGATAATTTCAAAAAAAAAAAAAAAAAAGATATGGATCCCCCAAAAAAGAAAGTTCGACACATCTTTAAACTTTAGTGTCCTCTGTCTTGTTATATGGATCACAATTTTTTCTTTAAATGACATGAGGCATGTATTTGCTTAGCTTTAAACTTCGTCTGCGTATTGTAAGATGATGGTCAAACTATTAATCTCGGGATACATTGAACCATTTTTTAGATTCCGTATACATCTTAATTTACTTCGTAAATAAGGGTATGAGATAAAATAGACTAGACGACTTATTTGAGTCAGGATATTTATATGTATAGCCATACATATATATATATATATGCATATATATTTCCTTTTTAGCTTGAAAAGATATACAATCTGAAATAAAGTCTACTTTAAAAAAAATAAAAAAAAATAGAAGTCATGTCCATTTAGAGATTTTAGAGCCTACGTTTGCTTGGAAGTTGAATATTTTTCAAAAGAAAAAGTTGTTTATTAAAGGAAAAATGTCATAAATTTCCCATGAACTTTATCACTAGTATTAATATGTTTTTTGAACTATGAAATATACCTATTGTGTCGCATGAACTTTAACATGTGCGTCAAGTTGCTTCCTCTGTTAGTTTCCGTTAGTTTTTCAATTATCTTTAATGTTAAAATGCCCCATGAACTTTGTTTTAGTGTCAAAATACCTCCTTATCTTTGTGTTTGTATCAAAATGCCTCTTGGTCTTTGATATCTATGTCAAACAACCCTCTGCTCTTTAGTATTTGTATTAAACTGCCAACATTTTTCGTATTTTAATTATCTAGTATTGTATGATTGCCTAATAAGTATTAACTTTTTTTAGAATAGGTAATATATATATATATATATATATATATATTATTCTAATAAAGTGGTATGCATCTTTTTTTAACACATTTTTTTATCTTACTTATTTTAATTCAAGTTTATTTAGGTTATGGGTTTACTTATGCATAACTATAGTTGGTAGGACTCATATGCAGGATTTGGATTTCAAATACACTATTTACTTGGCCTACTTAATTTGAAATCATAGTTATAACAAATTTCATTAATGTGTTTGCTTAAACCTAAAATGAGAATAAGTATTATAAATTTACTTTGATACCCATTCCTAGTTATATTTTTTTAATTTAAAAAATGATTGGTTTGCATATTTTAATACAGTAGTATCAGTCATAATTAAACTAAAATTTGTAATATTAGGACAATAAAATTATAAATATAAGTTGTATAATTAATTTTGTTTAAGAGAATTAAAATGAATATAAATTTGAATTAAAATAAGCAAAATAAAAAATAGTGAGTCAAAAAAGATGCACACCACTTTATAAGAACTATTATAAAAAAGCTAATAATTATTAGACAATTACATAATATTAGACAATTAAAATAAGATAAATGAGATAGTTTGATACAAATATTAAAGATCGGGGGATAGTTTGACATAAATATTAAAAATCAAAGGCATTTTGACACAAATGCAAATATTAGAGCGAATTTTGACACAAAAGCAAAGTTCAGGGGGCATTTTGACATTAAAGATAACAAAAAAACTAACGGAAAGTTAACAGAGAGAGTAACTTGACACACATGTTAAAATTTAGGGGGTATAATATATACATTTCATAATTTTTTAGGTATATTGACATTAATGATAAAGTTCACGGGGAATTTATGAAAATTTTCCTTTATTAAAACACTCGTGGCCTGTATTACAAGGCAAGTAAACTGGCACGAGGCAGTATTTTGGATGCGATACCGAATTCACTCTCACAAATTCTTACTGCCAACACGGACATTGATGTAATATTGGGATGGTTTATTTAAGCGCAAGAATATTAAAAAGCTTATTTAGGTTCATATGGAGCGGAACACGGATTATTAATTTGAAGTAAGTTTGTGGAACTGAAGGCAAGTATCTGCTCGGAGTACGTCAATTGAACCAATTAGGGCAACAAGCTGTGCAAGCATGAGGCTTGCAAAAAAAAAAAAAAAAAAAAAAAAAAAAAAAAGGTGGTAGCTTGGTGAGTTCAGGAGTGATTTTTAGTGTTTGGTGACACTTATAATTTCCAAGTGTAAATATAATTTGAAGCCAACTAATCTCATCTTTCAAGCGGATGTCGTTCTAAATGTTTTTTTTTTTTTGCTATAAGCTTGAGTCAAGTGAAAACTCTACACTCATTTTAAAATTAAAGTATTGATCAGGATCTGTTGAATCAAAAGTTCAAAGTTATAATTCAAACAACAAATTTAAATTTTTCTTAGAGAAAATTTTGTAACAAAAAAAAAAGTGTTTAAAACTGAGTGTGAAACGAGAATTGAGATTTTAAACCTCACTAATTCCAAAAATTGGCATCTAAATAAAAGTACATATACATTATGTATTTACATACGCCTATATTTGATGTTAATACATATATACTTTATGTGTAATTGAGTATAAAATATTGCGAATGTTAAATTCAATCGCTTTTTTAATTTATTTTTACTGGATTTCGGTCACTTATTTTAGGATTAGGTTTTGGTTTATTTTGATATTTTACATATAAAGTGGAATTTATCTTTAGGATTTTATTTAAAATTATGTTCATCTATTAGGATTTTTTTTTGAGGAACTCTTAGGACTTTTTTTTTTTTTTTTTTTTTGAGCTAACTCTTAGGATTGTGATTAGAATTGTTTAGGATTTATTAGAATCAGAGTTGATTCAGCATTTGCCATCTAGGCATTTATGTTAAGTTTATTTTTAGAGTACTTGATTGTTTGATAATACATAGATTTATTTTTTCTTTTCTATTTTTCCCCCCTTACTCTTGAGATCTTATTGTTCTCCTATGATTCTATTTCTATTTCGAGTGAATTGGTAAAATGACTTATTAACTTCCTTTTATTTGTAAAATGACTTTTCAAAAAATTTTATTAGTAAAATGGCCACCAACGACCGTGGTTGTTCCTATATTAAAATGAAATAAGGTTATTTTGCTAATTTCAATTTTTTAGGTTGTCGTTTTGGCAAATTTTCCTAGAAATCTCATTGGTAATTTTTCTCCGCCTCTATTCTCTTTTTCCCTTCTAACGGGTCCTAAATCATATACTTTTGCCTTTTTATTCTAGATCTTACAACTCTAGCTACTGGGGGGAAAAAAAAAGAAAAGAAAAAAAAAGGGTAAACATAGCATCTAAAATATAGTTTTATTGTAGTTGGAATATAAAATATCATCCCATGTCAAACTTTATGTTATATTAACAATTTTGTTTATAATAAAGTATTGATAATTATAATTTTGTTGAAGATGGTGTAACCTCTTCGTCCTCTTCCTACCTATCACTGATCAAACTTTTGACGTCTTATTTTTTTCGAATTAAAATTATATTCAACTAAACGAGGGAAACAAAATTGACGTTCTAGAAAATCTACTAGAATGGCTTGGTTGGATTTTATCCGTAAATGCATTCAAAGGTCATTTTTCATACAACCCAACGGTCAACTTGTTCATTAAATATTATTGCTCCAAAATATTAAACAAACATTTACGGATAAAAAAATCCATCACGAAAAAAATTATTGTATTGGATGAAATAATTACCTATGCATAAATCAGGGACGGAGCCAGACTTTAACTTTAGTGGGGGTATAAATGGACACAAAATCACTAAACTAAGAAAATATGAAAATTAATAAATTTAAATATTTCTCACTAAAAAATAATAGGTAACACAATAATGCAATTGGTCTTAGCGCATTAATCAAGTTGTAATTTGGATCTCAAAACTAATAAAGCAAAGAATAAAATATGCTAAAAAAAAAAAAAAAAAAAAAGAAGCAAAGAATAAAATAATTTGAAAAATTGAAAACCAGGGGAAAGAATACAGAGAGAGGTATACAAATAGGCACCCTTGATTAGAGAAAGAAGCAGAATAGTCAATTGAGAAAAGGATAAGAATCGAGTGAAAGAAATCAACGGAGAAGCAAAAGTAGAATGGCAAAGCTAAACTAAAGAATTTAGAAAGCATTAAATAATAATAATAATAATAAAAAAGAACAATAGTGATATTACAGAAAATAAATGTGAATTTTCCTTTTAAAAAACAGTGTGAATTAAATAAAAAAAAAGCATATGAATTTTAAAAGGGTAATTAGTATTCCCAACAAAATAAGTTAAGAAAAGCTCAAAATGAAATGACTTTAGAGTCCAAAGACTATCAGTGGGGGATTAAACCCTTCTAAAACACTGATCTCAGTAATTATATACAACTAAATGGGTGTTTGTAGATTAATCAGTGGGGGCATATGCCCCCACTACGCCCTCCACCCTCCATCCATGGCATAAATACAAACTATATATATTATTATTATATATACACCGCATTTTAGTGTCTTTTTTTATTTATGATAGAAACATGAAATAGTAGGTGCACGAAAACATTCCGAATAAATAGATATCTTTTTAGCACGCTCATCATTTACACATCACATGAGAAATTAAAAGTAAAAACTAAAATACAAAGGAGTTTCACCGAAAAACAAAACCACTCTAAAAGAAAGATAATACCCAAAAACTACTACTATATTACCATCCCGCATTTTTGTGTCTAATATTTACTATATGTCTAAAAACAAACCCGACGAACAAATGTTTTTTCCCACATTACTACGTACAAAATGGTTATAGTTGGCAATTGAAGAAGTTCTGGAGTTTCAAGATTAATTCTTTACAAATCTTTTCAAACATCCTTGGCCTCTTCAAACGATACAGGGACAAAGGGTATAAGTTGGGAAAAAAAATTAAAACAAAAAAGCATATAAGTCCTTTTCGAATAATTTTAGAAGTAAATAGTGGTTAAAAAGCATATTTGTTAGTAAATAAATTTATTTATGAAGAAGAATAATTTACTCATTAGTAAATATTTAAAACATAAATAAATTACTCATTATTTACTTTAAATATTTAAAATATGTTATTTATTTATTAAAATAAAAACATGACATTTAGCTCTTTCGCAAAAAAAAAAAAAAAAAAAAAAAAAGTGAAATTAAAACATTAGAATACGTGAGAGGAAGAAAATTATCCTAGAAATAAGTACACAGTTTGCTGAATGAGAATTCAACTTTGACCAAAATTTTAGTCGGATGAATATTAATTAGAACCAGAAAAAAAAAATATATATATATATATATATATATATATATATATAGTCAAGTCTTAAGTCAACCAAATCGACTCACCACAAAGTACTTGTGGAGTTGGTATGGACTTTAAATGGAGTCAATTCTTTTGAGTTTTAAAAGAAAACTTTTAACATGATATTAACAAATTATCATTTTTTTTTTAACATGTTGACTCTATTTACATTGAAGTGTTCCAAAAGCTCTAAAACACTATAAGAGTTAAAAAGCAAAACAATATGTTATATAAATATTTACAGATAGTAGAATATTTTAAATGTTGAGAATTTTAATGGAGTACAATAGAGAAATATATAGATATATATGTTTCCTTTTTTTTTTTTTTTAATAAATATATATATGCTTTCTACTTATATAGATGTTATTTAAGTTAAGTATCTTTGAAGAATTGGCTAAGTACTTTTACCTAGAATATAAACAATAAAAAATACTGTGATTACAAGCATAATCTAAGAGTAATACCACACCTAGCTTTACTTAAAAGACCCTCACCCCAAGTTTAAAAAGAAAAAAATAGTAACATTTAAAAACAAAAAGGAAACCAAAAAAAAAAAACTATACATTATCTTATTTATTTGATTTGTATTAATCAATGCAAACAAACAGAGACCGCCCATATATATCATTTTCTTTTACGTATATATATATACACATCAATATCTTGTTAGTTTGAATAGTTTAAAAGTCAGACCTACTTAAATGGTATTCCCATTGAAGTTTGGAGTTAACACATATGTTTCGGGGCTGACTTCTGTCTATGGACCACAATTGTGCTTGGCCATATCCACTATATTTATTAAAATTTGCTAAATTGAGGTATTGATTAATTATATATCTCCACATTCAATAACTTTCTAGAGGAATGCCCCTCACTAGATCTGGCGAATAAATATTTTTAAATATTATAAGATTTTGTCTTTCTCATATTATATATCAATTTACAAAAGGGAAAAATTACAAAAGAACACAAATGAAAAAACCAAAAGAAGTTAATCAAGCGACAAATTTATGGCTCATTTGATATTGTTTTTGTTTTTAATCAGTGAAAAAAAGAGAAAGAAAAAACTACTATTTTTTAATAAATATTTAGAATTACATTCTCAGAAAAGCTAATGAGTCGCACTAATTTTTTTTATTTATAATAAACAACAAAAAGTTCAAATGCAATTTATAACGTCTTATTAAAACTTATATAAGAGTTTTAAAATATACTCATAAAAGCTTTTTAGGAGTGCAAATTTTTGTGAATTTGAATGTTTAAATCTTTTTTATTATTATTTAAATTTCTGGCATATTATTTCAATATACTTTCATAAGTTTTTAAATTCATAAAGTCAAAAACACCTTCAATAAAACTCTGTAATGTAGCGCTTATTAATTTGCTCAACTTCTTTGGTTGTTTTTTGGTACACAACTTGCATATAGCAAAACACACAGTTGAAAGTTTCATAAACATTAAACAATGTCCCATCATGTACACAAGCGGGATCTACTGAATAATTTCTTTAATTGCAGTATATTAATCCTAACTTTAAAGAACAATGGGTTAGGGAGGAAAACAATATATGCATACATATAATATTTTTAAAAAGAAAAGAGAGAGAGGGAGAGAGATGAATAATTTAGGGGGTGTTTGGTGTGTAAGTTTGAGTTAAGATTTGTAAGTTTAAATAGTAAATTTTTTTGAATTTTTTTGAATTTTCAGAAAAGACAAACAACTTTTTTGGGAAAAAGACAAAAAACATGATGAAAAAAGTACAGTTTAGTTTAAACTAAACTTATGGCCAAACAAGACCTTAAATAATGAACTTTTTTTGCTAGAAGGAAAAAAAAAAAAAAAAGACTTGTTGAGGGGCTAGTTGGACAGTGGAGGAATCTTGTAGGGAGAGTATAAGAAGAAATTAGGGAGAGACACATCGACAGCAATCCCACCAAACCCCATTTGGGCATGTGATTAGCCAGATCAAGAAGCACCCATTTTAAGGTCACACACATCACCATGCATCTTCTTATATTCCTATTTCTCAACGTGTGGGGTCTTTCACGTTCTTCTTTAAGATTAAACAAAATTATTAAAATAATTATTAGTCAAGAGATTCTTAATCTTATTTTTGTTTGAAATTAGGAGAATTGATCTATGGCATGACACTAGGTATATTACATAAAAAGAATTATCTTGTTTAGGTAATGTTTCGTTAATTATTAGTATTTTGTTAACCTAGTATGTTTAGAATGTAACGTGATGATAAAAATTATATGCGGCAAGCATTGAAGAAAAACTTCTGAGTATTAATTTTAACTTTTGCGAAATTTAATAGTATTTCAACTCCCATTCTTAATTTTTTTTTATCTTTAATTTTGCATAAAATATGTAATTATAACCATTAAGGTGGATTAATATATTTTCCCTAAAAGAAAACCCACAATTAACCCATTAAAAGTTGATTAGTTGAATAATACCCAAAAAAAAAAAAAAAGATTCTATTTGTATATACCCATTCTACCTTGATAATAAATATTTAGAGAGACAAATATCCTAAACCTAGTCTCCCACCAACCAACGGCTTCCTAACCCTAGGGAACTGAAATTCTGGTGTCTATCTAGCTTGACAATTATTGATTTGTCTATTGGATAAGAAAATAAACGAAGCAATATTGACCTACAAAGAAAAAAGAAGGGTAAAATACTTCTCCATCTCAAAAGATGGGGGGGGGGGGGGGGGGGGGGGGGGGGGGGGGGAAAGAAGTTGAAAATTTATAATCATTTTCACCCCCTCCGTCTAATATAATTTTCCCTCTCATACCAACAAGTAAATGTAACTTTCAGCTATCCATGTAGAAGGGTAAAAGACACAAATGTCGTAGAAGGGTAAAAGACACAAATGTCGTAGAAGGGTAAAAGACACAAATGTTGGACAGGGTTGATAACTTGATATGTACCCTTCTCAAGATGGGAGGAAAAAAAAAAAAAGAACTAATATGTATAATCAGGGTAAAACATCTTTTTTATATTATTTTTTAGCATAAATCTTTTTTTTTTAACATACTTTTTTAGTTTGATATATTTTTAAGGAGATTTAAGATCGGTTTATTTATTTATACTTTTTTTTTTTTTGAAACTGTAGAAAGCTGTTAAGTTGAAACTAGCGGCTTTTAACGAAATCATACTAGAGTTCTTGATTGAAGTGTTTTACTTTATTTTATTTTATAGTTTGTGAAATCAAAACCATTTTTGATACCAACTTTGATAGTGTAATATTATACCAGAGCTCGTACATTGAAGTGTTAAATATATATATATATATATATATATAATTCAGATCAAAGCAATTCTTGAATTCCAACTCAATATACCAAAAATGTGCAAGATAGATTTAAGAAAATTATGAAAGGAATTTTATTAATCATCATCGAAACTTAACTACAAAATAACTAAGAAGCAAAATCCTAATTTTTTAATCCTATCTAGATTTGAAAATTAAAAAATAACGATTAAAATTCAAAGTTTCTAAAATAATTCGTATACAAATAATTTGTTAGAAATTCAGATTAAATAAAATATTCATCATTTTTGTTAAGTAACAAAATATTAAAACAAGTTTTTAATTTATGTTTTCTTGATTTAATGCAAAACAAATGGTATGAAAATCTCTCTCTCTCTCTCTCTCTCTCTCTCTCTCTCTTTAAACAATTTTAAATGTGAATGTGAAGCATGTTTTTAAAACAATATTAAACAAATCCGAAATACTCATGTTTACATTTTTACTTGTACCGAATACTGATATTTTCTCTCTTTCTTTTTTATATTTCTCATATATTAGGGTTTCTCTTTGAGTAGGGCTTCCGCCGTCGTCGTGGTTGTTAAGGGTGATCGGCGGTTCGATGGTATCAATGGGGATGGAGTCGGATGGTCCTAGTTGGGTGTTTTTTGATCAGATCTAACTCGATGAGCTTCCAGCAGTTTGAGATCCAGCGAAACCTTAATGATTCGATGGTTGGTGCACGATCTCTTACCTCTACTAGAGCCAATTGATTTCCCTTGAGTTGTGACGTGCGGCGGAGTGGTTGTTCCACATGGGACGAGAATTTTGTGGTCTTTGTTATTTTATATTCATACTTTGCTTTTGAATTTTAGTTTAAATTTTCTAATAAAGGAGATAGTTTCCCTACTTGCAGTTTGTTTTTACTTGTGTGTTCTGCTAGAGTTGTTTTCTGGCAGTGTATAGTTATTAGTTCCGTTAGTATTATGGTTATGTGGAGTTTGTTTCAGTCTCTGTACTGCGAGTGACTGTCTCTCGATCAATCGAAATATTCCATTGATTGTAGATGTTTTCAAAAAGAGCTTTTTACATGCTCGATTGTAGGATTGCCGAAAAATTCAACGAATTTTTCCATCACTGGAGCTCAACTTATGTCTTCCACACTAAATTTTATCATATTTTACTAATGAAATCGATTTTAATCGAGAATTATGTCTTTATATCATAGGATTATTTATTTTTGATATTTGTGTTTATATTTAATTTTAATTTAATGATAATTTCATTTTAAAAAGAAATACTGATATTTTTATATTTGATTATATACATGGTTCTTAAAACATAAACATTTACTGTTGAGATAATCGAGGTGAGAATTTGTATTATTACATGAAAAAGGCGCAGGATAACAAATAGATTGGGACGCGTGATTACGCGTATGTGAGAACAGAAAGACGCCAATGACCCTGACGCGGCTTGACCGTCCAAATTATTTATTTATTTATTTATTATTATTATTATTTTTTGCTGCTGTTGCTTGCTACTTGCTTCGTACTCCTTTACTAACACCCTAATTTAAAAACTTTTTTTTTTTTTTTTTTTTTTTGGAAATTTGCTTGTATTTAATTGGTCCATTCTTTTGAGTTTGCTCAACATTATAACCTGTCTAACTTGTGGTTAGAGTGTGATTCCTTCTACATGGTTCAGCTTTTACGTAATTGTAACATTGTCGTCTCTTGGAATTGGCAAGCAAAATGGTCTAGAACCTTGAATTATCTCTCCAATATTTGTTATTGCGTCTCTCATATTTACAGGAAAGGAAATCATGTTGCCGATCGCTTGGTTGCTCATGCTATTAACCTTGAAGACAGTGTTTGGTGGTTCAATTGCCCAGATTTTTGCTTTGAAGCTGTTAGGAGGGAAATAGCCGGTTTTCCTTGTTATGAATTTACTAGATAGCCGATTTTGCAAGTAAATATGTACTCTTTTTTCCTTTTAATCTTGTTCCCATTAGGTTTTAGTTAGAGGGTTTTTAACGAGGCATATTTGAAGTCTTGTTCAAGGTGCAAGTTCAAACTTAATCTTTTGAACCTGGCTTCCGGCTTTTGTATTTTTCCATATTTTGGTTTGTTAGGATTTCCTCTTTGGATTGTTTGACTCTCGTTAATCCTCTGTTACATTCGTTATTTAATTATTAATTTTTATTAAATCAATGGATTACGAAAATGAAGAGGATACTAACGAGGTGTCGACTTAGTCAGGATGTTTGGGTGCATCTGCTAATTTGGATATCCATTATTCATTCTAAAAAAAAAAAAAATTTGGTCCACTCTAATTAAATTTTTCCAAATTTTTTTTTGTCTTTTTTAGAATGTAAACCAATTTCATTATTTATTGTCAGATCTCAAATCTCTCTCAAAAATTCAAATTTTAAAAGTTCATAACTTTCTTATTTAAGTCGAAACGAGATTATTATTTATTCTTAAATTCCATAGAATGGCGGCAATAATGAAACATACTCTATATTGCTTTTTTTTTTTTTTTTTGAGCAATTTCAATTTTATATACTCTTTTAACTCCAAACAGTTTATTTTCAACTAAATACATAATTCAAAATATCAACTCAAATTCAATCAAAATATCTCCAAAATATCTTTCTTCTTTCACAGCAAAGAAAGCCAAACACTTCTTTCCTACCAATACTGATTGTAAGTAATGTGCTTGATGCTAAGATTTGGATTGTAAAATTTGAGTTTGTTTTGATTGTGTGTTGATCGAGGCGTTTGAATTACTGAAGTTAAAAAGTGTAAAAACTTGAAATGTGTTCGGAATAAATATCAATATGGAGCTTGATTTGTTCATCTCGAAATTCTATGTAATTTATGAAAAAAAATTCATCTCATTTGGACTTACTTATGCAAAGTTATGGACTTTTAAAGTTTGAGTTATAAAACTGTGTAAATAGTAAAAATAAGGAAAAAGACAAAAATTGAATTGCAATTATAAGATTTGGATTGTAGCACCAAACAAATCCTAAATATTATATATTATACAACACTTGTCACCATAGAGAGTTGATTATTTAATCACGATTAGATAAAAAAGAAGTAATTTATTAAAGTAGTTTTTTCTTTATTAATTTATTCATGGGTTACACGAGATCATAGCCCTAATGATGAACCCAAGATTCGGACATACTTTTGATTTACATAATAAATTTAAAGAATTTTTGCTTAAAGTAAGGAGAGCTTTCTTTTATCACAAGTCGTGTTCAATACAACTAATGTACACTATATATGTATATTATCTCATTATATCTTTTGTTGTGTTTTCATAAGACGCGTAATTATATCCTCTCCCTCGCATAAATAAAAATAAAATAAATAAAAAAAGGAAGAAAAAGTATATAGTCTCACATCAGACATTGCAAATACAAATTAAAACTTTTCATTTTTTTTAACTAAATGTTATCACATGATTATCATTTAAAAAAAAAAAAAAAACTTCAGGTAGAGAATTCGTACTTTATAATTTATGATGGAATCATGTGTAAAATTATCGTTAGACTATATCTATAACCACATTATTATCTATTTACGAGTACAAATATAAGCAAAATAGAAAATCAATTCGTCTTAAGTAACTTACTTTAGTTTTGTGTCTTTTACTTTTAGAAATTTGCCCTTTGAAATTGATATATAATTAAACGAAGTGATAACAGAATCTTATAGTGTTTTAAAAGGTTTACATATCTTTAGACTCTTCTGAGTTCTGATGCGGGTCATTTCCTCTAAATTTCCAAGAAATATTCATTTATACTTATAAGGACCTTTTAAAAACATTTTATTACATGCTAAGACACAAGAAGAGTCTAAATATTTTAAAAAGTTTTAAAACATTTTAAAACATAATATATATATGTGTGTGTGTGTGTGTGTGTGTGTATAAGAGTCACGGTAGGATCCTGAATCTCTAAAGCTCAACATTAAAAGTGAATGTGGCTTCCTCTTACTAAGTCTGCAAGTGTTAATATTAAACAAGGGAAAATACTAAAAAAAAAAAAAAAAAAAAGGCCCCTTATGATTAGCCTAGATATTTCTTTTGTCCTTCTTGTTATTAAAAGGCCCAAAATATCCCATGTGGATATAAAATCAATCGTAAAATGCCTTTTGAGCAGTGATAAATAAAATATCAAATTATTCTTCACGACCTATATTAAATACAATATAAAACAATAATTAAATTAAGCTATTAAACTCAAAACAATTGAAATAATTGTTTGATCATTTTAAAGCTTTTTAGTTAAGTTAAAATTAAAATAATAATTAATCTAAATTAGGGAGTTAGTCTTGGTATTTTTAACAACTGAATCACTTCAAGGGTACTTTGTGATTTTTGTAAATAATGGGGATATTTTAGGCATTTCAACTATAAAATCAGCAAAAATGGCATTTAGGTTAATACAAAGACTAGTACTTTGGATATTTTTCCTATTAAATTATTTCAAAATATAATATTATAATTCAAACTGTAATAAATCATATAGGAAAAAATTTCCCTATCTGATTTTACCTATCATACCCCTGATTCTTGTCATAGCCACAAAACATATACAACAGAAACAAATTGCCTTATTTGGATCAGGGATGACAATATTCCTTGTGAGTACAGGCCCCTCTATTTAGACTAGTTTACATTTTATGTCCCTTCTTCCCTTTGACAAAGCAGTTATTGTCCCTAACACATAGGCTAACCCATATTTAGTTATGACACGTGTCTTTGGGCTTCAGCATTCCTAGTCCTTAGTTGTTTTTTAGCAGTTATGCTTCTGCATCTTTAGTGGGATAGTGGCTCTTCATCGAGATTTCGGAAGTCCTGACGTCGTCCGATGGAGTTGGAAGGAATAGCCTCTGTTGCTATTTTTTTTTTAAATGTCTTCAGAGTTAGCCTCGACGTATGGATCTCGTCTGATAACACCTCACGGTAGAGGACATCTCAAGCATTTTCAGCTCTCATAGTAGAGGAGATTTTCTCCTCAACTGGAGTGTAACAGTTAATAACCTTAATTGGCTGATACTATTAGTATGTTTTATTTAGTTTTGAACTCTGTAATTTTTTTTATGAGTCATTTGTGTGGCTTCATTAGTAAGATATAATTTGTATTTGTTTAGAACTTGATTAGTTTTGTGAAACTTTTGATTTTGGTCTAAATTCATTGTTAGTTTTCATTTTCTTCTTTGTTCCAAGTTGTGTAATTTCCGAAATACATAATCATATTAACGATATTGGGAGTGAGTATGGGAAAAATTCCCCTGACAGGGAACCTCTATCCCCGATGCTGTCCCTTTTTAGACGGGAATAAGGACATAGATGAGGATGGTTTAAGGATCTCAGGAATGGAGATGGTAAAGCAATACTCGTTCCGGCCTCATTGTCATCCTAGGGGCACCATGGTGTACCACTGCAGTAGAACAAATTTCCATCACTACATTGTTTTTGCTTATCAATAGGCATCCCTACTTGAAAACATAGACAAAAATTTCTTTAATGCTTTCTGAATTTTAAAGGTCTCTCTTCTTCTTCTTCTTTTTTTTTTTCTTTTTTTCTTTTTTTTTTTTTTTGTGGAGGAAGTCCTAAATATCTTTTGTGTTATGAAATTTCCACTGAAAATTTTGAAGGTTCCAAAATTATTCTGTTTGGCAAATATTGGAAAATCTTAGTAAAAATATAAATTTTGATGAGGTTGTAACGTATTATTTATATAATTTTGAAAAAAATATTGGAGAAACATCAAAGAAATATTGAAAAAATATCGAAAACAGTAAAATATAAATTTCGATGAGGTTGTAATGTATTGTTTACATACTCTTGATAAAATATTGGAGAAACATTAGAGAAGTATTGAAAACAATATCGAACACAGTAAAAATATAATTTTCGATGAGGTTGTAATATATTATTTACATACTCTTGAAAAAATATTGGAGAAACATCAGAGAAATATCAAAAAAATTCCAAGGAATTTTGAATACAAGCAATCAATGTATTGCTATTATTATTAATATTTCATTTACTTGTATATTGTGTACTTTAAGATTGTAGGATTTTAATAGTACTTAAATTATAATACCATAATACTAATGTTTCGTTTGACATTTAAATTTAATTTTAATTTTTTATCTCAGTTTTTTTTATTATAAAAAAAACAATAAAAATTATAATAAATTTTTGAAAAGTCAATCAATTTAAATTTAAGATTTTTATTTTTATAGGTATAAAGTTTAAGGTGGTAAAGTTCTTAGTTTGTAGTTGTGTTTATAGTTTAACAAATGATATTTCAGTATTTGATTTTCTAAAATTTCTATTAATATCAATATTTTTCTAAAAAAAAAATTAATATAAAAGATCGATATTTTTACAGTACCGATATTTTTATATAACCTGAAACAGTGCTAAAAACAGTGATAAAGAAAAAAAAAAAAAGCCTTTAGCTTAATTAAGCTGAGCTTGGTAAGCTTTCTATCCTCCGTACAAACAACTGACGCGTGTCCCTATCCTTGTCCTCCTCTGAACAACGCGGTTTCTTCCTCTCTTCTCTGCCCCACCCCAAAAAAAAAAAAAAAAAAAAAAAAGGGTGTCCCACACTCTCTCTCCTCTCTCTTTCTCTCTCCTCTCTCTCTCTCTCTCTCTCTCATCTCCACCGTCCTATTTAATCCCCCTCGCCCTCTTCCTCTCCTCCCCCATTTAATTCCTTCTCTTATCTCACCACCCCCAAAACAATACAACACTCTAATTTCCGATATGCTCTAATTCCATTTTTTCCTTCTGTTTCAACTCTTTTAGTGAAAAAAACAAAAAGAACAAAAAAAAAAAGAACAAAAATGACTTCGTCGGAGAACTTGGCGGCCAGTATCGACCCATGGGCGTTCAGGCCAGCTTTCAACGACTGTTGGCTCTCCGAGCTCTTCGCTCGCGATACCGAAACCCTAACCAAAGCCCTCCAGAAGTCTCTCGAGCCGGTCGTCTCCGTCGCTCCTATTCCCGACGCCGCCGCGATCTCCGCCTTCTCCGGAGATTTCTTCAGTCCCGAGCCGGTCCAGACCCCGACGCCGACCGTCTCCGGCCTCTCCGGCTCCGATCCCGACACGCCGTCGTCGGTCGCCGTGGCCGCTTCGAAGCGGCAGCAGCGTGGCGCGATCCCTCCCGGCGTCGCCGGAGGCAAGGTCTCGAAGAGGAAGTCCAGGGCGACGAAGCGGTCGCAGACGACGTTCATCACCGCTGACCCGGCCAACTTCCGCCAGATGGTGCAGCAGGTCACCGGCGTCAGATTCGGCGGTGGCGCTGCCGCGGTGCAGTTCGGCTCCGCGCCGATCCTCAAGCCGGAGCCGCAGAGAGCCTGCGGCGCCGCTAGATTCCCCCTCTCCGCCGCCGTCGCGTGCCTCCCGACTCTTGACACGTCGGCTCTGCTTCTCGACCATCACAACATCAACAACGACAACAACAACAACCAGCAGACTCCAGTGGGGTCCACGACGGCGATTACTTCACTTGTCGGAGTCGGCGCGGGCTCGATGCCGGCGATCGGCTCCACTTTCACTGAAGCCGGTGCTGGTGGTTTGGACTTCGACGCTTTCCCGAGCTTTCCCACTCTCGAGTCGTGGAAAGTGATGTGATACATGATTTTCTGTTTTTTTTTTTTTTTTTTTTTTCGTTTTTTGTTTTTTTTTTTTTTGTGGGAAGCTAATTTTATGAATATGTTTTTTTTTTTTTTTTTCCTTTCTTTCTTGAGGGCCAAGGAAATTACTCTTTTGTAATACTAATTAGAGGATATGGTATTGGGGGATGTATGAATCTCTGTTTATATTTTTAGTGGAAAAGTTCTTTTTTTTATATATATATAATTTCTTATCCTTCTGTTATGGTGGTGTATATTTTTGTTATATGGAAAAACTTTTTTAAGTTTCACTTGTTTATGCACTAAACTAAGCAACTTCTAGTTTTGTTTTGGCTAGATTTGGTTCAAACTCGAAGAATATGACCGAATCGTCTTGACTTGCCAACTTGGTTCGGTTCGGCTTAATGATTTTTTTTACTCGAATCTTGTAAGCTTAAGACGAGAATAGCATTGTTGATTAGTAAGTCAAAAAAGGAGTTTTTCCATTCAAAGTTTTTACATCCAAAATGGGGTGAACATGTTTTGCCCTCAGAAGTGTTGTAAACGGCAGTGTATTTAATGGTTTTTTGCTCCTTTTTGTACCCTCGTTACCCAAGTGGGGTTCAAACGACACGTTCTCTCAGATGACAATTTCGTTCAAATTTCATCTTCAATGCGTTTTGTTTTTGTCCTTTTTTTTTTTTTTTTTTTTTTTTTTTTTTGTTTTTTATCGAACTTGCCCAAATTGCACCGTCTTTTTTTTTTTTTTCCTTCTTTGAGATAGCCTCGTTAGTGGTTACCAAAGACAGCGAAAAAGAACTATAGCTTGATTTGGTTGTGTTGTGGCGTTTTCTTTGCAAGAGAGAGTTGAAATTTTGGGCATGCTTTCTTTCTAGATCAATCCTTACATGATACATATATGATACTTATCGTAAGTGAAAATGTTGACAATGAATGCTTCATTAGATTAAAAAAAAATAATTGAAAATAAATAAATAAAATTAAAAAGAAAAAAAAGAAAATTTCAGATTCCATGTCAATATTAGGCGGTAAACGTGCAGAAAACGTTACAAATATGTTCTGTAAAAGATTTAGCATAGTTGTAATATATGCATATTCCTATCAAGTGTCAAAAATGACATCATCTACTTTTGTATCTTATCACATGTGATCTGTCATCTAACTTTAGGGTCAATTAATGTAATACACAGAATATAATTTATTTAAAACAGTTTACAATTTGTAATATTCGGACAAATATGAATTTTTATGATTGTTTAGAGGATGACTGTAATACCATTCATATTTTGGATTCCGTCTTATTTTTCTGATCGTATTTGACATATAACCTGTTTTAACTGCTGGATTAGAGTTAAAACAATTTGGACAGTTGAAATTTTTGTTCTTTTTTCAGGTAATGCAAAAAAAAACCGTCTCATTTTCAGTGGTCTAGATTTTTTTAAACCTCATTTCATTCTGGCTATGCATGCTTATTATTTCAGTTGAGATTTTGCAACTTATATTCACTATTGATTGGTGTGGGACCATTTTATTTCGGAATAAATAAATAAATAAATAAATTCTAAATTCACTGCAGCTTCTTTATTTTTTATTATTTATTTATTTTTTTGAACTTGCTCCCGAAGAATTAGGTAGGAAAGCTGGGCAAGTCAGTCTAGTCTAGACCAAAATTAACGTTATAAAATTTATATGTAATAATTTTGCTGCGCAAAACTGGAATTTGTTTAATATTATATATTAAAGTAGCAATCATATCTATCAAGAGTTGCGTTTGATAGCGAGCTAGACTATCTCTCAGACATCATCTAAATACTCGACTAGTTTGAAATTTTGGTGTAAAACTTCTTGAATCAAGAAATTTTCCACAAATCGGGCGTTATTTTGTGGCTTAGTTTGGAACCAGAGAAAAATTCCACCAGAAAAATAATAGGACTGAATATATATATATATATATATATATATAATTCTGAAAGATAGATATCTGTCTGCCTTTTAGACCACACAGATTTTCTACTCATTTGAAAGCTATTGCAATCTGTTTTCTGTAATTGCTATTTTTTCACCTTTCAAGTGACGTCATTTTATTCTAGCAAAAACCAAAAAAATAGCAGTAATATTTTTTCTTCCAATTTTGTATTTGACTTACTTCTCATCACAGTTCCTGAATATAACATATATAACCGATTATATTCTTATTATTGGTAACTAAAAGTTACACAAGAAGATAGTGTTGTATCATATGATAATTTTGAGGCCGGTGTTGTGTTTGATGAGTTGTAACTTTCTGTTTAATAACTTGTAAAAACTATTTCATTTATATGTAAATTTCTATTAAGAATAATGTAATAGGGTACTCTTAATATAAATGACAAGTATCACTGAAAAATATCATTTTGAAATCACTTGGTCCCATAAAAAAGGTTACAAGCACCGTTTTGTAAGGATATCATATATCAACTCATCCCTATCTATATATAAATGTATATATATACACACAATTTTTTTTTATCGGTTGGTAAAAATAAATTTTGGTAAATAGCTAGGGTGATTAATAAACTTGGTAAGTAGAACATTCCTAGTGTTGTAGTTTATAGCTAGCAAACTTCGTTGACTTGGTAAATGACTTGTTTGCTTCTAGATTTCAACTACACTATTCAATAAAAAGCTGTGGTTGTTTATAGTGCAAGTCACCTATTAAAACATTATTCTCGAATAAAAAAGGGAATAAAATTCATAGTGATCTAGGAGCTGTACATCTCATGCTTCATTTCGTAATACTAAAAACCATAATTAAATTCATGTTCAACAAATTGCTATTTATAAGTTTTAATAGGGCTAAGCGTTTACTCAAGTCAAAAAGGTTCGATTTAAAAAAATTATATTTCGATCAAACCAACAATGTGTTAGGTGATTAGCACATATATTAAATACATAGGCTGACTTGGGTTCTATTTTTTTTTTTTTTTTCCATTTATTTTGGTTGTTTCGAAGAGGTAAATTGAAAATTGGGAAACTTATAATTAAAAAAAGAAAAAGAAAAAGTGGAACCAATTTGAACAAGATAATATTCTTGCTTTAAGATTAACCAAAATACATGAATGTTAAAAGGGAGCTGTAGTTTGACCAATCAAATAACACGATATATGGCTCAATCAATTGCCAAAGGGGGGTTTTGTGAGATTGATATATTTGCCGTGATTGGACTTCTCATCACATTCATATTTCTAAGACATAATATTGTTCCATCAATCGTTTTCGCAAGCTTAATTGACAGGTGTTTTTAGGCAAAACTTGCTTATTTGCTTCGTATTATTTGGGTAAGATTTGCCTCCTCCATGTAGGAAGGAAAATAGAATCCAATGGAGTGGGATAATACTAATAATGTATTTAGCAAGATAGGGGAAAAAGGGGAAGGAGAGAAAACATGCAAGTGATTTGAAATAAGAGTTCTTTTGAAATGGTGATGGATCGTTCATGAAATTTCCTATGTTTGGGGGTTTTTTTTTTTCAAATGGCAATTGCCTATATTTGGTTGTGTTGATTTGAGTATTAAAAAAAAAAAAAAAAAAAAACTTGTATTTGCAATAATTTTTCTCTCCAAAAATATCTCCACTTTTAAAAGGATAAAAAAATGGTGAGACCCGTGGATTTGTTTGTCCCTACACTTTTCTGTTCTTCACTTTTCACTTTGACTAAACAACATACAATGCGTCTAGATCTATTGTTTTTTTCCCCTTTCTTTTTGTGTCATTAGATGTCTTCCCAATAATATTTTGACAACTCATTTAATTTATTATAAGAATTGCAACAAGGCAGGACATACAGTAGAGAATGATTTTCATATCTTGACCCCTCAAAACCATCTTCATCCCTGCCGCCATTACAGCCTAAGGAGGGATGGGGCTAAGGTTAGAGACGCCATTACAGCCTAAGGAGGGATGGGGGCTAAGGTTAGAGACTCTCCGTCAGGTGAGACTTTACATACCCGTCTCATTCCCTAATTTATACAATTATGCAGGTTAAAATTCTACTTAGAATTTAAAAAAAATAAAGTTGAAATTTTTTGTAACTTTAGACCAAAATCAAAGTGTCGCAAAATAAATAAAATTCTAAACATTTGCAAATTATTAAATCTTAGTAACAAAGTAACAAAAATGCCTAATCAAAACATAATAAAATCCAAAAAGTAAAACAATCAATAACACATATAACAAAGCAATCAATATCATATATAATGAGTATTTGCCAACTAAGATTACTAAATAAAATTACCTTTTCTACACCTTTTTTTCTTTTTTTTTTCCTCTAGCAAAAAAAAAGTGGTCAGTACATACCCTTCTTTTACTAAAACAATCTAATTAAGTTTTAAAAGTTAAATATTACATATACATATTTAGCATATATTTATAAATATTTATCAGGACATGCATATATTTATAAATATTTATCAGGACATGGACAGGGTGAAGTTACTTCTTTGTCCCCGCTCCGCTTCCAATTTGGAAAAAGACTTCATTCACATTTCTGAATATTGTTCACCATCCCGCCCTATTCAAAGCACATTCATTGTCATCTCTAATAGTATAAATATTTTGAGTAATTAGTATTAATTATGGGGTCAAAATCATAAGTTTTAGATGACACGACAAAATAGTATTAGAAGGAAAATAAATAAAACAAAAAATTAAGGACAACATATATATATATATATATATATATATATGTTTTTGATTATAGGACAACATATTTGAACTCACTTAGGCCTTGTTTGGCAAAAAGCTCTGTTTAAACTAAACTGTACTTTTTTCATCATGTTTTTTGTCTTTTTTCCCAAAAAGTTGTTTGTCTTTTCTGAAAATTCAAAAAAATTTACTATTTAAACTTACAAATCTTAACTCAAACTTACACACCAAACACCCCCTTATATTTCTGTTATCTGTTAAAAAATCCATCTATATTTCTTTCCCACTAATTTTTCAGCTCTATCAAATTGTTTTAAAAAAAATAGAAATTTATGATTAGGCCTAAAAAAATGTATCAGTTTTGAACTTTAAAAGATCACATTAAATTAAAAAATTATTTTAAATTTAACAAAAATTGATAAAAACATTATAGTTCAAAATTGTTGGAAAGGCTGTGGTAGAGTCGTTTTTATATACCCTATTGGTAGAGCCCCTTTTAAAACCGTTAAGATACAATCATATGGTTGAGATGCTGTTCGTGTATGATAGTTATAATACACCTTATTTCGTACTAATATAGACTTAAAGAATTTAAAAAATAAACTAAAAAAAAACTCCACCCAGTGGAGTCAAGAAAGGCCCCCCCCCCCCCCCCCCCCCGTGTTGAGGGGAAGGGGGCGTGACAAGGCTCTTTGGGGCGGGGGTGGGGGCCTTGTCGCTAATCACCGGTGTCGTTGGGGGGAGGGAGGGGGGGGGGGGGGCTCGTCGCAGATCGTCGGTATCGGTCGGGGGGGCTTCATCGGATTGGGGGGATTTGTTTTATATATTATTTTTTATTTTTTTAGTCTATACTAGTATGAGGTAATGTGCATTATAATTATCATATACGAATATCTTAATCATTTGATTATATTTTAACAGTTTAAAATGGGACTTTATCGATAAGGTGTATAAAAGGGAATTTATAACAGCCTTTTCCCAGAACTGCTCCTTTCCTTTGTCTCTCTCTCTCTCTTTTTAATGCGTACCACAGAATTTTCTAAGTAAAATATAAGAAGTAAAATACTGCGTATAAAGTACTTGGCCGCAATTTATGCTAGCTCAATACCATTTATTAGTTGTCTAACTATGAAGAGAGTTTGATTCAAGGAACAATCATGAGTAACAAGAAAGTAAAAATAGCTAGCTAGCTAATCAAGCAACAGAATGAATGAATTGAATATCAGTTTGTTATTTGATTCAGCTCTCACATATGCTACTTCTAACAAGACAAATTATATGCATAAATATTCATGAATTTGTGAGAGAAACCCTAATTAATCCATTTACAGATCTCGGGAAATTCATCCGAATTTCAAAACGTTAACATTCGCCCTCTTTGAATTTTAAACCGTTAACAAAAAAGGTCCTTAGCCTAACAAAAATAACACATGTCATCTAAATAAAAGCCGATATTAAATAATCTTATATACAATTATTCTTTTACCCATTCATACTAATTTCAAATAATATAACCACAGGTGAAGGTTGGATTTCAAATATATAATAATACTTTAAGGGTCACCACTCACCACAGCATAATTCATATGCTTTTAGAAGTAATGTATGTAGTTTAATTATGAACACATTAATACTTGTACGGTATGATGTCCTTTTTTTGCATAATATAGTTTGACATATATAGCTTATATAAGAGGGTAAGAAAAATGAGCTCATCTTGGTTTTATATATATATATATATATATATATATATATTAAATTTTAAATATTGTGTTTTTTTATTGTTTCTTTATTAAATATTTTTTAAATATTTTCTCTCAAATAACTTTTGTCACTATATTACTCTACTTAGAAATTTGATCAGACAGTCCGATAAAATTATTTTCTTCGATATTATCTTTAATAAATACTTTTTTTAACTAATTGCCTTTTCACAATATTTTTATCAAATGTATCTACAGTTCGTTTTTAAATCTTTCATTTATTGTTTAAGTGTTTCCATGGTAACAAAATATTTCTTTTATTTCAGCCCTAAACACATGCTTGCTTAGTGTTTTTTTTTTTTTTTTCCCAGAGATCTCGTATTTTAAAGTGTTCTAAGTATTAGAATTTTTTTTAATTGATTTCGTTTTAATATAATATCTTTCAAATCTGTCCCTATTCATCCTTTTTTTTTTTTTTTCCTGCAGTCGTTTAATTTTTTTTTTCCTCGACTACCTAATTGCTCCATTGAAATAATTTTTCTCAAAAGTATCCAAAGAATTTTAAATATCCTATTTTTTTTTTTCATTTTCATAAATATTTAACTTATAAATCTCTCTACTGCGTATTATATATGTATTATGTATAGTAGAGTGAATTAAGAAGGAATAACTTTGCTCGTTCATTTTTTTGTTATTTTTATTTTTCTTTTAATTTTTTTTTTTTGCATAACATAGTTTGACAAAGCTAGAATTCCTAAAGAAGATGTTTTCCATCATTAGCCACAGCCTTGAATAAGTTGAGCAAACAATAAGTATCTGTCAAAGGGGGAATTTTTTTTTTTTTTTTTTTTTTTTTGAAAAGGTGTAAAACGAATCAAGTGGGAAAGGGGCGTTTGTACTCTGTACGACATTATTGATTTGATGAGGTTTTTATATTCTATAAGGTAATAATCAGATAATAATACGTATGCATGTATACATATTTCACTTCTTAATCAATTAGTATTTGTTGAAAATCCTTTTATATAATAGAATTAGTTCAATGAGATAAATACCGTGTGCTCTAAATAAAGGCGGTTTCTTAGATCTAGGGGAACTGCACGGTTTGGAAGAAGAGTCAAAACTTATCTAGTCTTTCTGTCCATTAAAGTATTAATTAGTATGGGAAGCAAATATTAATGTTCAATGTAGTAACATGACCCTTGCTCAACCTTGGTCAAATGCTTATATTACTTGGCCTTGGAGGAATAATAAAATATGAAAAATGCTATGAACGTCAACTTTAATCTATGTGACATGTAAGTTATTAATCAGTATATAAAGTATTGTCATGTCGATTGATTGTATCTATCAATAAAAAGATGACAAGCGAGTTGATACTCAAAAGTTAATATTAGAGATGGTGTCCCTAACACTATTCATAAAATAATGACTCCTATAGATTAAGTATCGTGGAGAAAAAGAATTCCGTCGTTGAAATAAATTTTTTTTTTTTAAAGAATCTCTATATTAATTACTCTATTTAATCATGCTCACTCCATTTTTTTTTTTTCCTTTTGTCTAATATGTGAATCAATTTCTTGACTAGATTTTTTAAGGTAATAGATCTCACTTGTGCGTGATTCTAAGAGTTTCATAGACATCTACGTAAACATGTTTAGAAGATCCATCAATTATCGACTAAATTTTCCTAAATATGACAGATTTCATTTACTATTGGGATGACTCTAAGGCAACAATTACTTGTAAGTTTCGAAATCGAAATATTGACTACTTTCGACTAATTTAAGGACTTTAAATATGCTTTCTTTCTTTATTTTTAATTATGGGAATCTTTTTACTTATATGTTATTTCCATATAAATTAAAAAAAAAGTGAAGAATTTTCGATTAAAAACAAAAACAAAGTGAACAATTTTTCAAAACATATCTTGGGTAAGCTTGGATGGAAGGTGTAAACCTAAATTTTTAGGCTTATTTGTCTTTTCTTTAAAAAATCAATAAAAATTATAACTATGATTTTGAAAAGTCAACTAATTTCAACCTAAAAATTACTTCTCAAACCCGCGGTCTAAACGCATGCAATATATGTCTGTTTTGCACTTTAATAGTGTCATTTGTTTTAAATAAATTTGTCAGTTCCAAATATATGGTAAAGAAAAGCTTGCTACTTTTAATTAAGAGGTTTATTTTTCCATAAAATCAACTACAAAATTCTCCTAGAGTATAAGTACGTAGTCATTTTGTTGACAGAGGACCATGTAGAATACCATGAAACTAATGTGTAATAATTATTTTAGCCAAAAAAAAAAAAAAAAAAAACCCAGTCAACAAACAATAACGAGTTAGAATTTGATTTCAGTTGGTACACAAATACAAAAAAAGATTTTATAAAGGAGAATAATTAAAAATTGGAGATTGGATAAAACTTCTAATATTTTTAAGAATAAATTTTTACTTGAGTAAATCGTGTATATTTTAAGTTCTCGTTTGGATCATAAATTTAAAATGTAAATAAAAAATTTGTCATAGAAAACACTTTAGAAAACGATTTAAATAGTGTCAAAAAATAGTCTCTAAACAAAGTGTAAAACAAAGTCTAATTTAATTGAATGAATTTGATACCTCAAATTTACAAATTGCTTATTTTTGAAGTCAATAACTTGGAATAAATAAACATTTTATTTTAAAAAAAAATGGCAAAAAGTGGCATCTCCCCATAAAAGAAGACTGCACAAGGAAAACAACACGCTGCATCGACTGTGATCTCTAACGTACATTTAAACGCATTTTATTTGGAAAAATCTAGATAGCTCTAGGATAAGCTTTGTCGATAATATACGTTTTACAAAATTAAAATTGATCAAATATTTGTAATAAAAAAATAAAAAATTACGAAAAACGAGGATATGCTTTGTCGATAATATACGTTTTACAAAATTAAAATTAATAAAAAATAAAAAAATTACGAAAAACTAATACAAATGTAACATTTAATAAAAACAAGAGTTATAGTAAAAACAAAGATTATTTTCATCTATACTCTTGAATTTTAAGGTTATTTCCATTCTGTTTCATAAATTTTTATTTTCATTTATAATCATGAATTTTAAGGTTATTCCCA
Source organism: Ficus erecta (assembly GCA_008635985.1). Taxonomy (NCBI): domain Eukaryota; kingdom Viridiplantae; phylum Streptophyta; class Magnoliopsida; order Rosales; family Moraceae; genus Ficus; species Ficus erecta. Next base: position 267,255 of record BKCH01001760.1, on the reverse strand, counting down.
CTCTGTTTTATGTAATTTTAAAACATTCACTTTATCATCTGAACTTTAAATTTAACCTCATTTTATCTCATCTATTAGTATTTCGGTTTAAAATAGATAAAAATAAATAAGTTAAGTATAATTATGTGGTATTTTTTCATTTGTTTTTAATAGAAATCATAACAGAATGAACTTAGAAAGACTAATTGATTTTTTTTTTCCGCTTGATTTTAACCAAGGGTCTGATAAAGAGGGTTATGTGATTAAATTCAAAATAAATTAGGGGATAAAGTTAAAATGATTATTTTAAGGGGATAGATGAAAATAAAAATTTCACACCCAGCATAGAATACATATATATATATATATATTTTTTTTTTTCATTTGTTGATTTGTTTATTGTCATGCTGTGGGGTACGCGAAATTATTTCAAAAAGTGGCATGGTATTTTATGAGAATTGGGAGGTCATTGTCAAACCGTTCAGAAGGCGAATAATTGGAGAACAAGGAAAGGATTTTTGGGACAAAGTGACAGATGCCATAACGCCAGAGCTTGGAAAGCTAGACTAAGCTAACCCCACAAGAAAATTTGATGATAAGAAAAAGGGGGGAAAAAGTAATAATAAAAAAAGGTAGGCGCAATTGCAAAATGCAAATGCAAAATGTAAAATGCTTGCCTTACTCAATTGACGCCAATAATAGACGGTGTACCTGGGCATTTCAATTTTCAGTATTTCTCCAGCTATGGCAGCCATAATGTCTTCATCATTTTTTTGTCCTGTTTTTTAAAATTACTATTATTAATTTTTTCATCTATACCCTTTATTTTAGAATCACTCTCACTTTGACCTATATAATTTAAAAACTCCCACATCGTACAAAATTTAAAACCTTTCATTTAACTCATGAACTTTAATTTGACCTCACATAACCATTTCTATTAGAATTTCAATTTAAAACAGACAGAAAAAATAAAGTAATTAGTCTTACTAAGCCCATTTTATTAGGATTTTGTTTAAAACAAACTGAAAAATACCACATAACTGCACTTAGCTCATTTCCTTTTCGTCAACTTTTAAGTGAAATTTCAATAAAAGGAATTAAGTGGGCTTAAATTCAAATTTCAGAAGATAAAGTGAGAGGAGTGACCTTAAAGTAAAGGGGTCATAGATGAGAATAATTTTTATTTTTTTCTTTTCATAATTAGAATTTCTAATGATGAGATATTCTTAAATCCCATCAATAAAGCGTTTTTATGAACATTTAAAGAAATGTAAATTTAATTAAATATGATACAAAAAATTTAAAACCCTACTAAATGGATATCCAAGTCTACGACCTTATCATGTCAAGATCACATGAGTTAAAAATCACTCTCATTTTGAGAATTAAAAAATTTATAGTCGAAAATGAGATTTGACTTATAATCAAGGAACTTAAAGTAAAACTAACCATTTACATTATTGAGAATTTAGTGAGTAAAACGATTTGGGGCAAGTTGCGTGTAACACTACGGCTGTTAAATTAAATTGCCACGTCATTGCATGGTAAATCTTGGACAAATATAATTTGTTATAGTTGTCAACCATTTACAGTCACACGTACTCTTGCTAGCTAACTCAATTGTTGTGTGGTTTATAAGAGGTCACGTAAGTTAGCATCAAAAGTTAAGTCAAGAAATTGGTTCTTCTTGCATTTTTGCGTCATATTCATCATCGCAATAATTGGTGTTTCTCATTTTGATCTAAAAGTTGATGTGTTAGTGTGTTCGTTACTTAAAAGTTGAACTAGCGTGTTTGTGAATCAATGAAAAGTAAAATGCAAAAAATAAGTAAATATACACAATATCTCTTCAGGGGCTTTACATATAGTTGAATAAATGTAATAATTGATTCTTGAGAGCATGAATAATGAGGGGGGAAAAAAAATTTCAAGGAAAACTCGGAAAATAGAGAGAGTGCATAAAATTGGTGGTTGATTACTCACTAATGAGGTTTCCCTAATGTGTGAGATGCCCTATTATTTCTAAGAGAGGGTTAACCACCTTTGTTTCCTTAATATGGTGCAGATTTGGTCTTCGGAAGTGATGTCCTGTCAACTCAATTGTCGAACTTCCTTGTTGATTGATTATCCAAAGTCTTTTAATGATTCAAGTTGACACGTATATGGTTAGAAACAAGGTATGAATGATTCAATAAACATGTAAATACTGAAAGATGACGTAATCTTATTTTAAGACGAACTTCTATAAATGTTATGTATTTGTGTTTATTTTAAGATGAACTTTTATAAAGATTTTATTACTGTTGATAATATAGAACTAGGGTGTCTAATTCTTTACACAATTAATATTAGGTTGCTAGAAGAAAGCCACTTTATAGACATTTTAAATATTTCCAAACAAATTTATTAATTTTTTGATAGTAATATACTTTTTCTAGGTAACAATTACTTTGATAGCATACACGACTCTTACATAACTATATCACAATTTGTGATTACGTTGGATTTTAAAGTGAACTTCGCATGCTGTACTTTTCTTGTTTACCAAGAGAGAGAGAGAGAGAGAGAGAGAGAGAGAGAAAATAATACAAATGAAATAAACTAACAAAAATAAATTCCATTTCATTACTCACGTACACCATGTTCAAGAGTTCTCAACAGCCATTTAGGATAATTTGTTAGTCCATAACTTACTGTGTCATCTTTTTTTGAGTTTTCGCAATTTTACAGCACTAGTTACACCAAGTACAAAATGAAAATTCGTAATACAATTATATTTAAATTAATCTAACTATTTTGTAAAATTTTCAATTTTTGTATGATAAAATCTGATTGTCTCAATTAAACTTTAGAAATCCTTCCTAAAATTTAATATTAGGGAAAGTTTGCCAAAAAAAAAAAAAAAAAAAAATTCGCCGTGAAGTTTGTATTAAAAAAAATTAATAGTGTTAATAATCCCATTATTTAACATGGAAAAACAACAATCTAGTAGCTAATAATTTTTCATAAAAGACAAAAACTATACTATAAATCATTTATGTAAGCATTACTACAAATATATTTATTTACATTTATAGGCCCTTAATCCAAATATTTTCGAAACCCTTAACTTTAAAAAAAAAAAAAAAGAAAAGAAAAAAGAAAAGGGTTTGAATGTCCATAAAATGTCTCAAGCAAATTCATATTCAGTTCATTTCATTTTGGTTGGAGACTTGGTGGGTAAGTCAGAAAGGAAAGGTCAAAAATGGCGCGCTGTACTTGACTGTACAGTTTTGTCATCTTCTGCTTTGACTGACTACGACTTTTACTGTATAATGCTTCTATCATGAGACCTTGACATTTGGATTCTAATTTCCTTCTGGAAGTATTCCGTCAGATTATGCCACGTTTCCTTCATTTGAGAGTCTTCCCTTTAGCCTCCACCGTTTATTTTCATCAGACGAAAGTAAACAGCGTCAACGGCCACTTAAAGAAGCGGACAGAGGACCAGTGTAAGAATCTTTGAAGAGGTGATACGGTGGACTAGTCCACACACTAATATTCTTCGCTTTATCATATCACTGTTTCCAAGAAAAATCAAGGCACCAACATCTTCTTCGTAGGATATCAAAAAATATTTAATATATAAAAAAAAACATTTCCAATATAATATAGGTGTTTGCGAGAAATGCGTTAGGATTAAAAAAACTATAATTTGTATTTGAAACAGTAAAAAAAAAAGGTGTTATTTGCAGTGACGAAGCAAAAAAAAAAAAAACAAAAAAGAAAAAAAACTTTAGGTGGGTTAATAATTACATGGGAAAAATTGAGGAATATAATTAAACAGTAAAAAAAAAAATTTAGAAGGTAGAAAATTATAGCATTTTTTTAAGCTAAAAAATTTAAAAATCCCGAAATGCCCCCACAACTATTCCCTACCCAAAGGCTAGACTTGCCACGCTAGCACCGACGTCATCAACCTCAGTTGCGCGATGAGATCTCCGGCTCTACCTCGCCTGCGGCATCATCTTCTCCGGCAACGGATCCGTCTGCGTCTTCCCCGACAACGGAAACTGGTCTGATCAATCGCGACCCTCGAGCAACGGAAGGAATCAGGATCCCACCTCCACCGGCGCCTCGACTCGTCATCTTCTCCGGTGACCGCGCCTTGCTAATAGCGATTGTGGACCTCAGGCAACGGAAGGAATTGCGATCCGACCTCCGCCGGCGCCTCGAGCTCGTCTTCTTCTCCGGTGACAGCTGCTTGCCGATTGTGATTGTGGACCTCAGGCAACGGAAGGAATCGCGATCCCACCTCCGCCAGCACCCTCGAGCTCATCTTCTTCTCCGGTGAAGGTGCCTTGCCGATCGTGATCGTGGACCTCGGGCAACGGTAGGAATCACGATCCCACCTCCGTCGGTGCCTTGCTGATTGCGATCGTTGACCTCGCAAGCTTCGTCCTCTCCGGCGCGGCTTCCACTGCTGGCGTCTGGGTTTGGGTTAGGGTAGATTTAGGATTTTGAATAATTTGGGGCTAGTGTTAATTTAATATAAAAATTTAGGAAAACTTTGAAATGTATTTTGTAATTTAAGAAACTTTTCTAAAGTAAAAATTGTTAAATAAATTACTAATAAATATTTCAATTACAAATAAATACTGAATTTGAGGATTGTTTTTAGAGAAAATACCGTATTTACTTGTAAATATTAGATTTACTAAGAAAATACCGTATGCTCACCACCAAGTTTAAAAAGAGTAATTAATTAACTTACTAATATTGTATTTCTAAGTAAATCCAGCATTTTTAAATAAATCAGGTATTTTCAAGTAGATATGATATTTTTGAATTTTTGATATTTCATTATGATATTTCTAAGTAAATCCAATATTTTCAAGTAAAATATCGTATTTTCAAATAAATCCAGTATTTTCAAAATATTTCTAATTAATTTTTTTATTATATTTCATTGAAATACAATATTTTCAAGTAAATATGATATTTTCAAATTTTTTGATATTTGATTAATATATGATATTTACAAGTAAATCTGATATTTTCTAGATAATAACTTGTTTTTTTGTAAATCATTTTCAAGTAAATCGAGTATGTCCAAGATAATAACTTGTCTTCTTGTAAACATGATGCATAATTTTGTTTGTAATTAAATCCAGTATTTCTAAGTAAATCCGATATTTTCAAGATAATAAGTTGTTTTCTTGTGAATCATTTTCAAACAAATTTGGTATTTCCAAGATAATAACTTGTTTCATTTTCAAGAAATAAATCCGGTATTTCCAAAATAATAACTTGTTTTATTACAAATATGATGCATAATTTTTTTAATCAAATCTAGTATTTCCCTATAAATTTGGTATTTTCAAATAAATCCGATATTTTCTTGTAAATATGGTATTTACTTTATTTTTCAATTTGAAACAATAACTTAGTTTTTGTTAATATTACTCATATTTTGTTTGTAAATATGGTATTTCCTAATAAATATGATATTAATTTTATTTTGTATGAAATAATAACTTATTTTCTTATCAATATGACATATAAAAATTATTTGTAAAACTGATATTTCCTAGTAAATATGATATTTTTTTAGTAAAAAAATTAACGTTACTTTATTTGATAGTAGTAGGAAATAAAATAAATATTCATTAAAAAAATGGTAAATACTATTTAAAAATTCAAATTTAATTAAATATGTAACACTTTCTATAGTTAAAAATTGTGTGTAAAACCCCATAATTTTTGAAAACCCAAAACACACCTCAAAACCCTTATTTATTTACCCATAATATTAAAAAAATATTAATAACTTGTACCTACACCCAAATAAGCCCAAACCCTAGAGCCTAAATCCAAGCCACCGCCGCCACCGACGTAGTTGCAAAACAGCAAATCTCGACTTTTCGAACAAAACCCAAGGTCGTGACTCTCTCCTCATCGCCACGATGGAGTCCAATGTCACGAAACCATGGAGATTGTGTTGGCAATCCGCAAGACAATCCGTCGCCCACCCTACCTCAAGTTGAAAAAGGACCTGCCTATGACGAAGGGAGTGACCGCATGACGTATGGGGTGATTAGACCTGCTCGAGACGCAGAAATCAATTGCTATGTGACCGAGAAAACGCGAGAGAAACATAGAGAAATCTGAGAGAGAAAAAGAGAGAGAGACGAAATCCGGAGAGAAATCTAGTGATGATGTCTTCTTCGGTGATGATGTCCTCACCGACGCCGGAGAAGAACATTCTTAGAGGATGGGGAGAGAACAACAACACTGTCAAGGGAGAGAGAGAGATGAGAGAGAAGAGAGAGACATGTAAAAGAAGATAGAGATTGGGTGAAGGGTAAAGTTGGAAATAGATAATATATTTTAAATGAAGAAATTAAAATATGCTATAATTTATCAATGTTTTAAAAACATGCTATATATTTCAATATTACGTAGTAGATATGTTATATGATACAAGAGACCATCTACGACTGTTCCTGAATATGTCGGAAGAGCACTATGCGTTGAGTATCATCTTGCTCAAACCAAGCAAGAGAGGGCTAATTTTTTTGAAGAAGAGAAGAAAAAGAAGTCGCAGTCATAGCAAAATCAAGGAAATCAATAGATCAACCAGGGATGTTTGGAGGCTCTGCCAGCATCGAACGCTCATATTTTTGCCTACATCAAGAATGATGTTGAAGTTGGAACCTTGAATGTTATGACAAGTCAGCTCTCTGTGACCAACCAAGATACATATGTTTTGTTTAATTCTAGGGCAACTCATTCATTTGCATTACATATGTTTGCTAAGAAACTTATTCAATTTAGAGATAGAATCAGTCATACTTTTAAACGGCCATGCCTTCAAGACAAACCTTGTTGTCAAGTTATTGGTTACGTCATGTGCCAATAATTATTGTCGATAGAGAACTATTCGTTGATCTAGTTCTTCTAGAAATATTCAACTATAACGTCATCTTAGGGATGAACTTTCTAAGAAAATACAATGCGAACATTGACTGTCGGGCGCGTAAAGTACATTCAAACCTGATGGAGTGGAAGAATATGTCAACATTTCTGAGAAACAACTGAAGGTGATGATTTTTGCCATGAGAATGTGAAAGATACTACATAGTAGATGCGTTGGATACCTAACCATTATCGCAGACACGACGAAGGAAGAACAATCCAACTGGAAGATATGGTAGTAGTCAGAAACTTTGTTAAGGCCTTCCCATAAGACTTATCAGGAATATCTCTTGATCGTGATATCTCCCGTGAAATTGAATTGATGCCTGACACGGCTCCATACCGTATGGCCCTAGTCGAACTCAAGGAATTACAGACACAACTTCAGGTGCTTTTGGACAATGGATTCATACGTTCGAGTTACTCACCTTTGGGTGCACCTGTTTTGTTCGTCATGAAGAAGGATGGCACTTCAAGGATGTGTATTGACTACCATGAGCTCAACAAGACCACCATTAAGAATAAGTATCCCCTTCCACGAATTGACGACCTTTTCGATCAGCTTAAAGGAGCATCAGTCATCTCCAAGATTGACTTATACTTAGGTTATCACCAATTGAAGATCAAAGAAAGCGATATCCCAAATCAACATTTTGTACACGCTACGGTCACAACGAGTTCTTAGTCATGCCATTTGGATTGACGATTGCACCTGCAACTTTCATGGATTTGATGAATTGAGTGTTGAATGAATATTTGGACAAGTTAATCATTGTGTTCATTGATGATATTTTGATATACTCAAAGACCCGAGAAAAGCATGAAGTGGCATTTGAGGATCACTTTTCAAACTATGATGAACACCAGCTTTATGCAAAATTCTCTAAGTGTGAATTTTGGCTTGACAAGGTTCAATTTCTTGGACATGTGATCTCTACGGATGGGGTATCTGTTGACCCATCCATGATCCAGGCTGTGAGCAAGCTACATAAGATTCATTGAGGGATTGTGAAATTAGCCGCACCTCTCACCGCACTTACTTGGAAAGGAAAGAAGTATGAATGGACAGAGAAATATGAGGAGAATTTCCAAGAATTAAAGAAAAGACTCACTAGTGCTCCTATTCTCACGATTCCATTTAGACAGGGGGGAGTTTGACATCTAGAGTGATGCATCCAAAATGGGCTTAGAAGCAGTTTTGATACAGAACGAGAAAGTCGTAGCTTATGCCTCCCAACAGATGAAGAAGCATGAAAAGTTCTATCCAACCTGTGATTTGGATTTAGCAGCTATGGTGTTCGCCCTTAAGGTCTGGCGACAAGACCTTTATGGTGTCAAATGTCAAATTTTCACGGATCACAATAGTCTTAAGCACATCTTTACCTAAAAAGAACTCAACATGAGACAAAGAAGATAGTTAGAATTAGTTAAAGATTATGACTGTGAGATTCTTTATCATCCCGGAAAGGCCAACAAAGTGCTGGTGCACTAAGTCGGAAGTCGTATGCCACCCTCATGTCAATTCAAGCACTACCACAACTACTTCAAGAAGATATTTTCAATCTTGGAGTGGAGCTTATTACAAGAAAACTTTCCTCATCAACCCTCAAGCCTACAATTCTTGGTGAAATTAATGAAACTCAAGGGCTTGATCCTAGTTTAGTCATGATTAGAAAAAAAGTCACATAAGGAAAATAAATTGATTTTAGTATGTCAAATGAGGGGATTATTCATTTTTAAGGGTAAGTTGTGAGTGCCTAACAATGAAGAACTACAAAATCATATTTTATCTGAGGGCCCACGATACACCATACTCCATCCACCCCGGAGTGACTAAGATGTATAAGGACTTGAAGGAGCATTTTTGGTGGAACGAGATGAAGAACGACGTGGCTGAATTCGTGAGTAAATGCCTAACCTGTCGGATGTTAAAGCAAAACACAAGTGACCATCTGGAAATTGCAACCTGTTGAAGTCTTGGAGTGGAAATGGGAACAAATAACTATGGATTTTGTGGTTGGAGTGCCAAAAACCAGTGAAGGCTATGACGTCATCTGGTTAATTGTAGACCATCTGACTAAATCGACACATTTTATAGAGATCAAAGTGACTTATTCTCTACAAAAGTTGGCTGAATTATATGTGACAAATGTCATTACACTACAAAGCATTCCTTTAACAATTATTTCGGACCGACAACAGTTTTACCTCTACTTTTGAACAAATGTTCAGCGAGTGATAAGAACTGAGCTTAAGTTTAGTACTGCTTTTCACCCTCAGATGGAGGGTCAATCTGAGTGAACCATGCAAGCCTTGGAGGATATGCTTTGTGCTTGTATTATGGGACTTCAAAGGTGCATTGAATAAGAAGCAATCATTGATTGAATTCTCCTACAATAATAGTTATCAAGCAACTATTGGGATGGCACCCTATGAAGCGTTATATGGTAGGAAGTGACAATCACTGGTATAGTGGCAAGAGACAAGGAAGAAGCAATTGGAAACCAAAGATTTCATCATCGAGACCACCGAAGCAGTCAAGAAGATACGATGACGAATGGATGTAGCTCAATGTCGATAGAAAAGTTACGTCGATAAGCGAATGAGGCTCTTTGAATTTCAAGAAGGAGACTTAGTTTTCTTGAAGGTAGCACCGATGAAGGGGTATGATGCAATTCGGAAAAAAAGGCAAGTTGAGCCGGAGGTACATAGGACCCTTCGAGATCATAAAGCGCATTAGTAAGGTAGCTTATAGATTCGCATTACTGTCAAGTTGTCAATGGTGCACACTACGTCATTATGTCTCGATGCTAAAGAAATAGATCTTGGATTCATCTCACGTAATAGAGCATGAACCAATCTAAGTTCACAATGATCTCACTTACGAATAAAAGCCTGTGCAAATTCAGGCTCATGAAGAGAATATTCTTAGAAACAAGACCATATCCCTTGTGAAAGTGTTAAGGAAGAATCATAAGATCAAGGAAGCCACTTGGGAACGGTGAACATGAAATGAGGAAAAATTATTCATTTTTGTCCAAATTTTGAAGGACAAAAATTTTGTAAGGAGGGTAGATTGTGACGCCCTTGAAAATACCTAAACTTGATTTCATAAATTATTATCATGGATTTCATTTATTAGTAGACTTCTAATGAATTATTAAGATCAAATTTCTGAATTATGAATGATTTTATATGTATCATTCATACGATGATGTCGATGTTATAACAATATCAAATTTCTCTATTTAAGTGAGTAATTATAGGTACATAGAAAATATGTCGAATGATATATAATTTATGTGAACGGAAAATTTATTATGTCGTGCTATTGGCATAAATGTTAATTTTTAAGAAGGAACCCCAATTATTATTAGCAGGTCAATTTGATGACCTTAGTATTTACTTTGGTCATATTAATATTTGAATATTGAGAGTATGATTGGGAAAATTAAAGTGTCACATAGATATGAAATGAATGGTTAGGATTTACTCCTAGTAAATCCAAAGGTGGATGATTGATCATGAGTTGTGATTAAATTTGAAATCAAAGGTGTAGATTTTATGTGAAGGGATCCTAGGTAAATCAATGGCCAAGTTTTGGATACTAAGTGACTAATGAAAGTTAGTCAAGGATTGGTGTAGTGGATGATCAATTGGATGAGATCAAAGATGATAACCCTTGATCAATCGTTGGACAATTGGAAGAAAGGAAAACAAAAAACAAAAAATAAAACTGGAAGCCTTGAGGGAGGATCTAGAATTTTGAGTCGGAAAGCAGATGAGTTTGAATCATGATTAAAAAAAAAAAAAGGATGTTGTGCATGCAGGCAACATCAAACTAGAGATAAGCACGGTTTGTTTAGGCAATATGAACCAAACCAAGTACAAGTTGAAGGGGACCATTTGTCTTCCACTTTGTAGAACAAAATTTTCAAACCAACCATCCCTTCAAGTGGCAACAATGCAAGGTGAGAATCAACTAATATTTTTCACTTTAACCCCTAAAAATACAGCTCTTTTTAAAGCCTACATTGGCTAAAAATAACCACTAAGGTTTTATGTTCATGTCTCACATAAGTTAAGCTCAAAAACCTAGTTCCTCTAGCCACCACCAAGCCCTAAAAACCACCAACACTACCCTCATCCATTTCCCCTCCATTTTCAAGCTCTAAGCAACCACATTACTAAGTTCAAAGAAGTATGAAGCAGAGTTAGTGGATGTGTTACTAATGGTAATCTAGTGGTTCTCTTTGTGTTTTGGTCACTTTTGGAGAACTAAAGCATGTTTTGTAGTTAGAATCTTATTGTTAGAATTTTTTTTTTTTAACCTAGGATAAGATTTTGAGAAGAACATAGGAGGTCCGAGATCTTAGAGGATCCACGGAGCATTTTGGTAAGATCTACACTTTATTAGAGCTTGTGGTGGTTGTGATAATATGACATGAGTTAGAAACTTTGGTTTGAAAAATAAATTATATGGTAATATTAGACAGAGAATAAGCTTCATTTTAGGCTTTGGAATCACTTAGTTTACTTATGCATGTCTCAAGTTGTGTTCATTTGAAGTTGTGACACAAAACTAGAAAGAAAAGGAGTCACTGGTGTACATTATAGCCATGGGTTTTATGAAATCTGAAACCCTTAAACTCAAATATTTGGATTATAAGTTATAGATCTAAATAATAGGTTCTTTAAGCTTTCCAATAAGGTATCGTATGCTTCAAATGAATAAATATGCAATTTTTGGTGAATTTTACAAATTAAGACTATGAACCGAGACATTTTGCTAGAAAACTGTACAAGCCATGGATTTGTATGCTTTGGGTTAGTAAACCACAATATTTTGCTAAACTGTTTCAAGTTTATAAATAACGTCATAAGCTTTCTAATGACGAATTTTTCCTTATTTGGACTTGTAAGTGAATTGTTATGATTTTTCTAAGTTTAACCACAAAACTGGGCATATGGTACATATGTGAGACCAATAGTAACAAAACCCCCTTATACAGCTTGTAGAACTTATAAACTTAAACAAATAACTTTACATATGTTTAAAACCGATGTGTACATAATATTTAATAAATAACACAAAATTAGATTACAATATGGTAAATTGAGATACTACGGAAAACATCCATATTAAGATTTGAAACGCTTGAAATTTTAGAAAATAAATTAGAATGATTAAAACTAGATACTTTAAGCTTTCCAACGATTCATCAAGTGTCCAAAACGGAATTATACACAAATTTAAATAAATCTTACAAGTTAAGATCTCACACCGAACAAAACAATTGAACTCTAAAATGTAACATAATATGACTCATAACATAGATATATAATTATTGATGAAATTAATTGGCCATTAAGTGTATGATCAAATAAATGTGAAAAAACGCTAACTTTATAAAGTTAAATCACAAGTTTTTAGATGGACCAAGATACAAACCTAAAGGATTACTAGACATACACCAAGAGACTACCTTAGCCCAAATTAATGATAACTATTAGTGAAATTGGGTCTTAGAAGTCCAATAATCTATAAAGACAACTCACTTAGAGGTATACACTTAGGTGACTCCTTACCACTAAATGATGAAGATTAATTAATTAGTTAAGAAATAAATCAATAAACTAATAATATATAACAAAATAAATTTATATTAAGAAAGTTAATTAGTAATTAATTAATTAATTATAAGAGCTAATAAATGATTATTAGTTATGTAAGCAAGATGATTAACTATTAGTATAATCTAATTATTAATTATTATAATAATTAATAATTAATAATTAATATTTGATAATGATTATATGAGAAAGAATATTTAAGTAATATAATTATTAATTAGTCAATAAAAATTATGTAATTTATTTATAATCACTCAACTAAATAAAGTAATAATTAAGTAATATCTAATTAATTAATTAATCAATTAAATTAAATAAAATTAGATTAATTAATAATAATTAGTAGAAATTTTTTTAACATTTAATAATTAATATGAATTAATTATTAAGGTTAGTCATGATGCAAGTAAATTAAGTTCACATTTATTTATAAAACATATATATATATATATATAATCATGATTTGCTGTAATATCGAGGTATTGTTAAATTTTGATAATTTTCTGAACTTACATAGTTAGAGTTACAATTCTGGAAGTTTAAGCACATAAGATAAGCATGTACAAACCTTACCCACAACATAGAATAAAATGTTTTCCTTGTTGATGTTCTATATTGTTATGATTTTCCTTGAAAATATGATAATATGAGTTATATTATTACTTTGATTAAGAGTTTGACGTGCATAATTTCTCTTACACTAATATGATTGATATGTCTGACATATATTTATGCCATAACGATAGATGCATAGTAATATGTAAATCTACATATTATCACAGTTAATAAGAATGAGACTAACAAAATATAAGATTAAGTGTTGTACTAACTTCCAATTAGTGAGAGGATATGATAAGAACAAAAGTTATAAGTTATGACCTTGGAGGTTGTTGCAGGGTCGTTTCCCCAACTCCCCATTGGTTTCGCACATATGGGTACGACACAAGAACCCTTAAGTAGACAAGATATATATATATATATATACATATATATAATATAAACATAATTGAATACATGAAGATTACATATATTTTTGAACATTCAAGTTGTGACGTGTGATGATATGATCTATAAAAATTTTGTGTGATATAGTTTGTATTTGTTGAGCAAAAGCTCATATAGGTGTATGTTCGTGCTATAAGTAACGCGGGTAAACAGCCCGCCATTTAGATTTTTTTGACTGACGAAGCAGTACGGAGACGATGAAGGAAGGGAGTGGGATACCAACACGAATTTAATTTTCACATTTAGACTTCTTCAAATTTTTTTTATTGATTATCTTTATAACTATGTTTTCAATATTTGATACTACTAAATTAGTAGGAGTACTTTACGAGAAAAAGACTTTAGAGTCTTTCCTTTTAACTCACATGGCGTTATAGCTTTTTAAATATAATCTAAGTAAGAATTTGAATATGAAATTTATTATCTAGAAATTTCAATTTTCCCAGTTAAAATTTTAGTTTATTTAACTCTTTAAGTATAAATATGATTTGTTTTAAAAAGTAGTAAAAAAAACAAAAAAAAGTTTTGTATTTTTTGGAACCCAACTAAAATAAGTTTTAAGACTATATAAACTAAGAATAAATAAGTTAGTTAACGGACCGAAAGTTGGGTCATTACATTAATATTAAATATGAAAATTTACCAGTAAAAATGAATATTTAGCAGATACACTAGAAAGATAGTTCAAGATCATATACTAGGAAACATATATATTTACATATTGGAAATATTAGATTAACATCTAATATTAAGTAAATCCAAATATTTACTAAATTATTTGCAGTAATATATGGGTAAATAAAAATATTTCCAAGTAAAACCTTGGTTAATCTCTTTTTATTTGTAAGTAAATATATTTATTTACTGTTTAACTTAAATTTAATAAAACAAAAATTAACCGTTAAATTATTGACTAAAAATTTAGAATTCACTAAATAGTTGTAAATACATGAAAATTACAAAAATTGTCTATTATTTTATAATTTTACAATAAATCCCTCAAAACTAAAGGCTTATTTGGCCATGAGTTTAGTTTAAACTAAACTGTACTTTTTTTCATCATGTTTTTTGTCTTTTTCCCCAAAAAGTTGTTTTTCTTTTCTGAAAATTCAAAAAAATTTACTATTTAAACTTACAAATCTTAACTCAAACTTACACACCAAACACCCCCTAAATAATTTCAAAATCAGCCCCAAAATATACCTAAAATCAAATCTAACCCTAAGTCGCCATTACACCGGTGCCGAACATGAGGGAGATCGCGAGCTCAAGGAGGACTTGTTCTTCACGACCGAAGATCCTACTGAAGCTATCTGCCACAATCGGAAGTCAACCTGCAAAAGAAATTCAAAAACCCAGAAAAACAAAGAGTGGGAGGGCAATGGAATTGCTGCGGAGATCTGAGACCACTGGATCGCCACGGAGATCATGACGATGTTGTTGGTTTAACAATTGAATCACCTATCAAAGCCATCGGCCACAATCGGAAGTCGACATGCAAAAAAATCACAAACCCAGGCGGCGCGACAAGATCGTCAGATCTTCTTTATCGTTATAGAGTCCTGAAAACTACCGTCGTCATCATGAGCACGTCATGACAGTACTGACGGTTTCCATCTTCGGTCAACAAAGAGAGAGAAAGAGACAAGGGAGAGCGAGAGCCAGAGAAAGAGAGGGGAAAGAGAGAGAAGTGAGAGAAAGGTGAGAGAAGAAAGACATGGAGACTAAGCATCAAGGGTAAAAAGGAATTAAACATTTTCAGAAATATGAATATGATATAGTAATTTTTGTTGACTTTTTCAGAACCTGCACAAGTTGAGTTTGAGTTGAGTTGAAGTTTTTAAGTTTGAATAGTAATTTTGTTGACTTTTTCAGAAAAGACAAAAAACTTTTTCAGAAAAGACAAAAACATGATGAAAAAAGTACAGTTTAACTTGAGTTAAACCGGTGTGCCAAACGGGGCCATAATTTAATATGAATAATAAAATATTTTATATATTTAAAATAGATATAAATGATATGCTATTTAGTATATTTCTGAACAATTAAATTGAACCAAACAACAATGATTTGACAAAATTTAATGAGCATATGTTTTTATGAGGAATTAAGTTTTAAAATTGTACCTTATGGGAGAGTTATTATTCACAAAAAAAAAAAAAAAAAAAAAGAGGGAAAAAAACTGATACCAAAAAAAAAAAAAAAAAAAAAAAGAAACCGTCATATTTGTGTCTTGTGTTTTTATTGATATTTTTATATGAATATGTGCACGTAGTTTTTGCTTGTTTGTTCATCAACACCAACTCTATAATATTGTTTTTAAGATTTACGTTTAAAAAAAATTATGAACTCAAATAACGACAAATTGAGTTTTTATTTCTTTGAGTTTCTTTTTTCCTTTTTAATAGGAATTTCTTTGAGTTTCTAAAGTAGCAATAAAGTAGAATTAAATGATGAAGTGAGGGTATGATTGAACTCTCAAATTTTTTTATATAAAACTTTTTATTTTTTGAAATATTCTATATTAAATTTAAAATTATAATTTCAGCATATATAGATGAGTTTTTTTTTAAAAAAAAAAATCTTATTTGACACAATTTTAATGGAGCACAAGCTAGCTTTTTAAGTCCCTGTATGACACCACTCCTATAGAATTTGCACTTATGCAGCAGTATTGTGTTCAATTGTATCCCTGATTTTTACTAAAATTTATATCTATAAATAGATATATCCCCAATTTTACATCTAAAAAAAAATGTCTCCCTAATTTTGCAAGGGATGTTTTTCTGAGATATTACTTAACCTCTTTCTCTCTCTTTTCCCTTTCTCTCTCTAACGTATGAGGGCTAGGATTTCTAAATCATTTTTCTCTCTTGGGGCCTGATTCCTGGGGCAGCCTTTGGTTTGTCTCTGGTTTTCCAGACCTACAGATGAAGGTGAGAATCATTAGATGACGGTCTTGGCAAAGACGAGCCCGTGACAGGAGGATGGATGTTGGGGAAGGAGCAAGACATGAATGATAGTTGGTAGGGATACGTAGTTGTCATGCGCCGTGGAGGTCGTGGAGCAGCTCGGCTTCAGCAACCCAGTTTTTCCCGACGATGTGGTTCATTTTATCGGCAATGACTCTTTCTGAGTGATTGGTTGTTTTTTTTTTTTTTTTGGTGTCTAAGTTTGTATGTACTAATGACGATGTCTTCGTCGTATTTTCTTTTGGTATTTTATTTATTTTTGTTTTTTATAATAATGGATGTGGTTTCTCCACCTTTCGAGTTGGTTGTTTATCCGTTAGATTTGAGTCTTGACGGTGTTTTAGTTCCACTAGAGTTACTTCTATGTGGAGTTAGTAGTGACCCTAGTGCTACTAAGTCTTAGCTCACGATTAATTGGGAAAATCCATTGATTGTCGGGATTTTGTCAAAAAGAGCCTTATATGTGCTCAATTTCAGTGTGCCGAGGTATATTCCCATTATCGAGCCTCAAGCATATGTCTTTCCCTTTGAACGTTATCAAATTTTACTGGTGGATTCGTTTTTGTTGAAGGGTTTTGTCTTATGTAATACATGGTTTTTTATGTTTGATATTTTGTATCTCCTTAGTGAGTTTAATAAAATTTCCCTTTTCAATACATCAAAAAGCAAAAAGTTTTCTTTTTTGTAATAGATTATGCACATTTATGATTCTTTTTTTTTTTTTAAACTTGAAAATGTAGAGATTCGAACTCTATATCTTATAATAGAATCAAGTGTATACTATGCCCATATCCACTTTATGATACCTATTTAAGTATGATTATTCGTAAAATACTAGTTACTGTGCATCTTTTCTAATGTAAAGGTTTTGTCTCAATAATTAATATCATGATAATAACGTGCAATGCTAAGATAATTAATGAATGATATTTCTACGGATACATGTTATTTGCACTAAAAACTTAAAATATACACCTTGATACACACAAAGTTATATTAAATTACATGCTAATCAACAAGTAGTTAATGTATCTAAATAAAAAAGTTACATCTATCGAATGAGTATAATCGTCGGAAATGAAACTATTCCTATATATAATATATGAATGATAACGAGTTACTAGTATTGTTAGTCCATAACTTTTATTGTATTATTTTGGTTTTTTAATCTTTAAATCTGACGGATTGCCTTTTTTAAAAGTTTTAGCTATTAACATTAAAATTGACATTGACGAATGACTTTTAAAACTTAATAGAGATTATCATATAAACATCGCGTGATAACTTAATGTTTCACAGAAATAGTTACATATAGTGAAAAGTATTCTCTTTATTGTAGTTAAAGATAGGGGGAGTTTGGCACACCAGTCAAGCTTGGTTTTTTGAGTTCAGTTCGAACTCATGCCGTTTGGTATATTAGTCCAACTTGACTCGCCCTTTGAACCATTGCACAGTAAACCCAACTGGGTTCACTGTGCACCCAGTGATTCTTGCAACTCTGATGTTCTCGCGTGCCTCGGCTCCTGTTCATCCCTCTCGTGTTCCTCCCTACTGGTGCCCATGTGATGCTGCCAATTTCGCTATAGCCTCTGACCCCCATCCCCGCGACCATCTGCTGCTTAGCAGGAGGTCCGTTGACTGCTCGTTGTTCCTCTCTCCCAGGTAAGCTTATATCCTTTACCTTTTGGCCTCGCCCACCCCCACCGAAGCAGATGTGGCGCGGTGGGGATTTCAAACTGAAGACGAACCCTTGGGCTGATTACCGAATATTTCCGAGTTCGGGGATCTTCTCGGCGACCCGTTAAATCCTGCCCTAATCTGACGTCTTCCCCTGTATACTCATCCTCGGGCTCAAATTTCGTAAGCCTTGTATGTATTTCATCCTCAATTTCTGAAACGCAAACTAGTTTCATTCTCATATGTTGATCTTTTTTTTTTTTTTTTTTGTATTCAATCTCATATTGGTCTGTTTTGGGTTCGGCTGAACCATGTGTGGTGTTCCTAAACCACATTTTCTCACCATTGATGTAATTTGCAGGTTTGAAACTGTTATGTGTTGCATTTGTATTGTTTGACATGCCTAGGTGGTGTTAGGGTGAGAAAGTGGTCAATTGGTTGCTTGGGCTTGTTTTGGGTTCGGCTGAACCATGTGTTGTGTTCCTAGACCTCATTTTGTCACCATTGATCTAATTTGCAGGTTTCAAACTGTTTTGTGTTGCATTTTTGAATGTTTGACATGCCTAGGTGGTGTTTAGGGTGAGAAAGTGGTCAATTGGTTGCTTGGGCCTATTTTGGGTTCGGCTGAACCATGTGTGGTGTGCCTAAACCACAATTTGTGACCATTGATCTTATTTACAGGTTTCAAACTGTTTTGTGTTGCATTTGTGAATATTTGACATGCCTAGGTGGTGTTTAGGGTGAGAAAATGATCAATTGGTTGCTTGGGCCTATTTTGGGTTCGGCTGTACCATGTGTGGTGTTCCTAAACCATATTTTCTCACCATTGATGTAATTTGCAGGTTTTAAACTGGTTTTGGTTAGGTTCGGCTGAACCATGTGTTGTGTTCCCAAACCTCATTTTGTCACCATTAATCTAATTTACAGGTTTCAAACTGTTAGTGTTGCATTTGTGATTGTTTGACATGCCTAGGTGGTGTTTAGTGTGAGAAAGTTGTCAATTGGTTGCTTGGGCCTGTTTTGGGTTCGGCTGAACCATGTGTTGTGTTCCTAAACCTCATTTTGTCACCATTAATCTAATTTGCAGGTTTCAAACTGTTATGTGTTGCATTTGTGATTGTTTGACATGCCTAGGTGGTGTTTAGAGTGCGAAAGTTGTCAATTGGTTGCTTGGGCCTATTTTGGGTTTGGCTGAACCATGTGTGATGTGCCTAAACCACAATTTGTGACCATTGATCTTATTTGCAGGTTTCAAACTGTTATGTGTTGCATTTGTGATTGTTTGACATGCCTAGGTGGTGTTTACGGTGAGAAAGTTGTCAATTGGTTGCTTGGGCCTGTTTGGGGTTCGGCTGAACCATGTGTTGTGTTCCTAAACCTCATTTTGTCACCATTGATCTAATTTGCAGGTTTCAAACTGGTTTTGGTTGCATTTGTGATTCTTTGACATGCCTAGGTGGTGTTTAGGGTGAGAAAGTTGTCAATTGGTTGCTTGGGCCTGTTTTGGGCTCGGCTGAACCATGTGTTGTGGTCCTAAACCACATTTGTCTTACGTGCTGCCTTACCAAATTATTTTGTGTAAATTTTTCAACTACTTTAATTTATTGGGAATTCATACTTTAGGGGACTTCTTTCAGGTTCCAGTGTGTTTTTACAAGCAGACAACCCGGTTAATGTTCCACTTTCATCCCAAGTTGGTGATGATGTTTACAACAAATTTATATATCTTGTAATATATTCTGACTGGTGAGTTAGTTACCTGATATTTAATTTCAATTACCAGTATATAAGCACATGTTCGTTGTTACAGGGTGTAATTGAATGTTATGCTTGGCATAAACCTATTTTGCCCCTAACCCATGTTTACATGCCATGATAGCTATATATGTATCGGGTGCTTGACATGCCTCAGATCAGATATGTCAACCAATTTATACTAAGCCAACTCATCTGCCTTCGCATTTTTTGTTTGTTTGTTAAGTCTTTCTCTATGTTTTGGTTATCGCTTTTTTAAGGAAATGCCATGAAAGCATCGGGTGAGACGTACGTTTGGGATCCCGTGAAGGAAAAAAAAAATTCTAGAAAAAATTGATGACTACCTGGCTACCACTGGCAGCAAACAACCCCCCTAGCAATCCTCGATATTTGGGCCGCACAGTTTAATGCTGAGTTTGGAGGAGTACCTGCCTACGAAACAAGATTATCTCAAAAGAAGGAGAGGATGAAGAAAATTTATAGGGGCTGAAAGGTGTTGCAATCTCGGACAGGCCTAGTGTACGATCCGTCGACGGATCGAGTCATATGCTCTGATGATGCGTGACAAAGCTTTATTCAAGTAATCGTGTTGTCTAATATATGGCCTTACGTTATTTTGTTTGATCACATGATATTTAGATTTGTATGATGATAAAATTTCATATGCAGGTTTATAAGGAGTGCAAACATCTCAGGCACGAGGGACTTCGTAACAATGAGCTTTATTATAATGTTTTCGGGAAAATCATGCTGCAGGTGCCTCGGGGTATGGGTCCGTAATGATGCCAGATGAAAGTCCATCATACTTCGACTTTGAAGCTTCAATGGATAACTCAGCATACCAGCCGGTATTAGAAGAGGATGTAACGCCAACCACCGGTGCGTGCCATTGGAACAACATAAGATCGGGTACCGATGCAGGTCCGTCGCGGTCTAGGGGCAGTTCTGGTAAGAGTAAGCAAAGAGACGAAACGGATGAGATGACATCCATGGCAATGCAGGAAATTGTCACCCATTTCCGTGACCGATTGCAATCGGGAACAAGTAACGACCAATCAAGCCTCACGGATCACATGCTGATCTCTATGAATATTATGTCAGAGGTGGGTATTCCACCCAATCAGCGGACGATAATGTGGCACTACTTCGATGCTCATCCACGTCTACAATATACCTTCCACCAGCTACACGAGATGTCGATAGGCGGGAAATTATTGCATCTGTTGTTCAGTGCCAGTGACCCCCGGCCGATTGATTTTCTCGTTTTAATCAATTTTTTTAAGTTTAATTTTTAGGGATAGATTTGCCATTAATCTTCTAACTGGACTGTGTTTATTTATTTATTTCATTCATGTTTCTTAATTACGTTGAGCATGTTGGCAGTGAAATTTTATATTTTTATATAGCTGCATTTTTCAATTACGTTAACCATGTTTCATACCGGTCTTGGGGAAATATTTAGTTATCGAGAAGCTTGAAACGAATAGTTGATCGTCGAATGATGGTATTTAGTGTAAATAATTTAATACCAAATTGGCTAACATTTATTTTGTACCAAGTAAACCTTAAATTTTAGAGCAGATCTCAATCTATTATCAAAATGAACGAGTGTAGTTCCACATCCGACCAGGAAGAAGATGCCGTATACTTAGAAAACGAGTATAGCAACGATGACATTTATCTTGCGCAGGCAGTGGTAGCTGTGACAGCCAGCAGGCGTAATAGGCGAAGAGCTCCACAACCCATGCATAATTCAAGACTAACTGGCAGCATACGTGTGGAAGAGATATTAAATGACCATGAACAAATAATTCAAGGATTGATTAGTATGAAATCAGAAAGATTCAGATCACTTAATAACCTATTAGGTAGTCGGGAATTATTGACACCAACTTGTAACATGAATGTGAACGAGCAGTTGTTCATTTTTTTTATCCATATGTGCACAAGGCGCTACCAACCGACACATTTCGTATTTGTTCCAGCATTTTAGAGAGACAACTTCCCGTTGGTTCTTTAAAGTGTTGAAGGTTATTTGTGCGTTAAAGGACGAATTCATCAGACCACCCGACTACACAGCGGTTCAACATTTGATTCTGGAGCATTCGGACAAATATCGGCCATGGTTTGATGTACGTTATCAATGTAATCTAAGCACATTATCGTACGAAAGAGCTTTAATAAAAATCTCTTATTGTTAATGATGGAACTCATATTAAATAGTCTAATGTTTCATGCAGGGTTGTATTGGCACTATAGATGACACACACGTCCCATGTGTCCCCCGACGCGAAAATGCTAACGCTTGGATTAATCGTAAAGGGTTTTACTCACAGAATGTATTAGCAGCCTGTTCGTTTGACATGAAATTTACATATATGTTGGCCGGATATGAGGGATCTTGTCATGATGTCGGAATGTTGTTGGAAGAGGCAACAACATTCCATGGTTTCCCAATACTTCCACCAGGTAAGCATAATTATCAATTATAGCAGTATTTATATATAATAAATTAGTTAAAAAATATTGGACTTGTCTTCATATTGCGATGTTTATTTTGTAAGAAAATATTACTTAGCAGATTTGGACTACGCCAATAAGGATTGTTTCCTGAGCCCATATCGACGAGAGACGTATCACTTTCCGGAATATCGAAGACGTCGTGCTGGGCTAGGCAATCGCAGAGAAGTTTTTAACTACACACTCATCGCTGCAGAATTGTATTGAGCGAACATTTGGTGTCTGGAAGACAAGATTTAAAATACTTAAAGGCATCAACAGCTATCCAATGGAGAAACAAGTAATGATCCACGTGGCGTGTGCGGTCGTGCATAATTTTCATAAGGATGGTGTAGGTTGAGGATCTCTTTCTTGAAGAGTATGCGGCAGATTGTGTGCATGTAGGGGGAATGTCGATGTTAACGCGGATTACGTGTTTGACGACGGGATCGATGGTACTGGCCCAAGTACAGGAATGCAGCAACATGACTCGAGGAGGGGTGCAATGAATCAGATGAGAGATATGATAGTTGATGATATGTGGGACAGATATCAATCATCTCCATGGTATAAATCCACGTGAAAGCAAGCTCAATTTTATTTAGTTACGCTAGATTAGGATTGTAATTATTAATTTGTTTTTATCAATTTTTACTGACCAACTATGTACTTTTTGTTGGTGTATTTTATGGCTATGTAAGAAATTTTACAAAAGCTTTTGATGTTTCAAGTTGATTGGTGTTATTAATTACGTATATTCTAATTTTCCATTTTTCTTCTTCACTAAAAACTACAATAGAATGTTATAAAAATTTTTTTGTTAAACTCATATTTTTAACATCCAAACAGGGCCCTTGTTTTTTTTGTTTTTTAACTTTTTAACTCAAACTTTTTTACCAAATACTCTACTCGAGTTAAACTTTTCAACTCAAGTTTTTTTATCAAACACTCAACTTAACTTAACTCAAACTCAACTTAAAAATCTCAACTCAAATTCATTCACCAAACACCCCCTTTAAAAATAGAAAATTTTGCATTCAATTAATGTGGGGTCTAATTTATAACTAATATGTAACTATTATGGCCTTGTTTGGCAAAAAGCTCTGTTTAAACTAAACTGTACTTTTTTCATCATGTTTTTTGTCTTTTTCTCCAAAAAGTTGTTTGTCTTTTCTGAAAATTCAAAAAAATTCAACAAAATTTACTATTTAAATTTACAAATTTTAACTCAAACTTACACACCAAACCCCCTATATGTTTATGGGATCTAAATATTCAAGTAAAAAAAGGACTAGACCACCCTCAATAGTGGGCAACAAAACTGTCAAAATGATAATTTTGTTTTCAGTTACAACGGGTTTTGTAGTTTGAGAAGTTAATTTTAAAGAATTTTAGTATTTGTTTGAATTGCACGTGTGAACCTAAGTTTTTCGTTTTTTTTTTTTTGAAAAGTCGACAAAAATTAAAATTAATTTTTAAAAAATCAATCAATTTTAACCTAAAATTTTATCTCAAACCCACATTTCAATTTAGAAACTAATTTGCCAAATGCAAGAATTTTAGATTTTTTTTTTTTTTTTTTTGATCTCACGTACATTTTACCATATTATCAAATTATACACCGACTCAGTTCACATATCTTACACAACAGACAAGCCTTTTTTTTTTTTTTTTTTTTTTTTTCAGAGTGCTTTTCCCCCCGTGAACGTAAAAAAAGTTTTTCCGGCGAAAGAACATTGGAAAAGCCGGTGAATTTCACTTTCAGTCTCATTAATAAATGGAATTGAATTCACATAATATTAGCAAAAATAATAAAAAATAATGAGAGTGAGTGAGAGAAGAATGAATATAATAATAAGAACTATGAGAGAGAGAGAGGGAGGGTTTTGTTCTTGTTGGAGAAGTTGTTGACCTACGACTGCTGCGGTGGCCTATTCGGACCATGTGGAGATGACGTGTTGTCTGACTTTTTGTCAGCCATTGTCAAAAGAGAAATGTCTTCTCGGTGGTTTCCTCATTCAAAATCTTTTTTGTCTTTAATTACCCCCGCCACTTCCTC
Source organism: Ficus erecta (assembly GCA_008635985.1). NCBI lineage: Eukaryota > Viridiplantae > Streptophyta > Magnoliopsida > Rosales > Moraceae > Ficus > Ficus erecta. Next base: position 242,715 of record BKCH01001760.1, on the reverse strand, counting down.
CTCCCTCACATCATTCTTACGTTACTATCTCGTCATAATTCCTTCCTTCCATCATTTATCCTTTCCTTTTAATTTTTCTTGTTTTATTGACGGAATTTTCAGCCTCAATGTATTAAACGTGAAAATTCTACACCGTACAACATGTAGAACTGCTTACAATCACATATCTTATCATTTAATATATATATATAAATATATATTATGACTAAAAATAATAATCTATTTTATTCATAGTGAAAAATAGAATGTCATGTTTTGAACAATTTATTTTATTTATTTTGACTTAAAGGAGTTAATTCTCGAGTTTTAATCAATTCCTTGTGGATGTGCAACTAATTTTGTTAATTATTGTAATTATAATTATCGTTACTGTTAATATTATTTTTAATTTGCTACAAATGTATGTTTGTGGTTTGTGTAGAGGTAATTCATCTATAGTTGATATAAGATTTTTGAAAACGAAAGAAAACAAAATCTTTTAAGTGTTAATCTTTAGAAATTACACCATATAACATATTTAAAAGGTATTAATAAATATAATAGCAGGTTTTTAAAATGATGATAAATTATAGTAGTTTTTCTTTTACTTTTGTTCTATTTCAATTTTATAGTTTTCTTTGACGTCCTCTTTTCCCTCTCTCTCTCTCCCTCCCCCATCAACCAGAGATCAGGGCAAGATCAGGACAATGATAGCAACAAATCGCGACGGCAATGGGTCGTGATGTTCCTCTGGCAACAAGATTGCAATGGCCGTTGCGAATCTCGACCGCAATGTTCCTATAGCGACAAGGCTGTGTGGTTGCGATCGGTCTCCATCGCATTCTTCTTCTATTTGGGATTTGTTGGATTTTTTTTTTGTAGGGGAATTGGTCGTGATTTTATCTTCACTACTGGTTTGGTGCTGGTGACGTTCAAGATCTGGCGAAGCTACAAAGATGGCGGTTTGCGAGGTTGTTATTGGCTTTTGTTTCTTGCAGGTACTCCGTTGAGTTTGGTGGCTGCTCAGTTTGATGGTGGTGATGGTGGTTGGCAAATTTTGGGTATTTGGGTTAGGGTTTGTTGATTTGGAGCTATTTTGGGATTTTTGGAATTTGGATTTAGGGTTAGGGTTTAAGTGAATTTGGTGGTTTAATTTAGGAAAATTTTGGGGTGTAGTTGTATTTAGTTTCTCCCTCCTCCCTTTCTCCTCCCTTCCTGCTTCGCCCCTCCTTTCTTTCTTTCCTCCCCCCTCCCTTCTTTGTCTTTCCTGCCTCCTGTTTCCTCGAGCGCTTGTTTGGGTGTCCGTTTCCCCTTCCCCCTCCCCTCCCTTTTTCTCTTTTCTGCCCCAGTTTTTTGTCTTTTCTGCCCCCTTCCCCCACCCCTTCCTCTTTCCCCCTCTCCCTTTCCCCTCCCCCTTCCCCCCCCCCCCCCCTCGGATTTTCCTCCCTATCCAATTACATTCATACAAAACAGAGAATTTACACGTGATAATCATATTTTACTTAGTAAATGTGGATTTACTGTTAAATACATAAATAGTAGATTTAATTAAACAAATTTAAATTTAAATGAATAAAATACGAAAAAATTTACTTATTTATGGAAATTAACATATTTACATGTAATTACTAATATTTACTTAATAGATATTTAGATTTATTATTAATACGAAAAGTATAAAATACAAGAAACGTTAAGTATTTACATGTATATACTATTATGTTTTAGTAAATATTTAGATTCACAAGACAAATTAAAAACAGTAATTATTAAGCTGCGTTAATAACGTAAATACCAGTATTTCTTCGAAAATATTGAAATTTATTAGACAAACTAAAATTAAAAGCAATACATATTAAACGAAAAACAATGTAAATTTAATTTACACAGTAAATATCACATATATTAGTATATGAACTCAAAATTTTAAATAACTAATGTTGGATTTAGTAGTAAATACTGGATTTACTAATAACGAATTCACTAGTAAATATCCGGATTTACTAATACCAAATTTTTGTTTATAAATATTTGATTACTAAGAAATCGGATTTAATTCATAACTTGTTAGAGAATAAAAAAAATCTTCTAGAAAAATTATAAATTAAATGAAAACAAAAATGAAAGCAAAACTATGTATTAGTTTTAGATGATGTTTATCCATAGATTATGGATTTACAAGGAAAAATAAAATTATTTACTCTTTTTATATTGTTTAGTGTAATTAAAAAAAACCGCACATTTTATGACAACCCTAAGGGCAAGATTACTTTGCATCAAAGGGAAAGGGATAAGTGGATAATCATTTATTTTTTCACTTAATCATGTACTTGCTTACAAAATGGGGAATTAGATTTTAGTGAGTAGCACACGGATTGAATAAGGAGAATGTCAATCCTCACATCGCCCCTAGTATTGATTCCTTATCAAAGGGAATACATATCAAATTTACTCAGATACCCTTAATAAGTTTTCATGTGCTAATATATATTTTTAATATGTCAAATGATATTTTAATAATTACATTAATACGATTAACATTAATAAGGTTAGAAAACACTAAAAGGGAATGAAATTGTTTTCTTTTACACCATCTAATAGACAAATAAATACTAGAAATTCTCATTTCTATTCCATTACTTTACATTTTAATCCTATTACCTTTCTTATTGCATTCTTTTACGGTTTAGTAAACGCGTCCAAATCTACCCCTCCCCCAAAATTTTGATCTGAAAATCAGAACTTGAAGGCTACCATCGCCCCTAGATGATTCATGCTAGAGGACTCGCCGACAGAGACTGGAGATTTGTGCTCGTGGCAATCGTTGTTTCAAGTCCGGAAATTCGTGATCGTTGCCATTCTTCAGTGATTTTTTTGTTGCGATTTCTAATAATTTCAGGGTGATTCTCCCAGGACCTGGGTTGGAGGTCACCGTGATTATCGCGTTGTCTCACCATCGAATTTTTCGATGGGCCTCATTGTCATGGTCGTGATGTTTTTTGGACCTCTCCATCGCAGGTTTGTCAAATCCATCTCCAATTTTTGTTTGTCTTGCCATAGCGAAATTAGTCGTTGACGACGATGGGTAGGAGTATTTCCGTCAACTGCGTTTGCCGTTGGACGACGACTTTTGTCTAGCAAAATCATCTCGTTGTCGGTGCCGAAAACTACTTGATAAATCTGATTGGCTGGAGAACATTGGAGAGGGGGGTAAAATTGGAATTTCGAGAAAAAAAAGTAATATAGTAAAAATGCTATAATTTTTCACTTTTCAAAAACCTACTATTTTGTTAAATTTCAATCTTAATTTATCCTATTTGGCTCATTCTCCCTTTAATCTTTTTTACCACCAATATGTAACTAATGTGTTATGGTCGGGTTCTATCTTATTTACATGTAATATATAATTATTAGATCGAAACTCTAATGATACACTTTGTGTCTGATAGAGAACTTCCAAGTTTTCAACTTGGACACCGCTTATAACAAGCGCATTCTTTATTGTAATTCATAGTGGTTAGCCGTGAAGTATAACCTATTGGAGAATGAGAGTAGAACAGAACAATGGAGGCAAAAAAAAAAAAACTGAAAATAAAAATGGGCTTGAGGCATTTTTAGAGTACTTTCCTTTAAAGTTTTATCTGCCTTCACTACTAAGTTTGATGAAAAGTTTAATGGCAAATTATCCCCAAAATACAACAAACCCTTGAATACAATATCTAACGTAATATTGTATTCCAGAACAAAGATATGAAATCTATAAATTTATGGAGCTTTTAAAAGCATAGAAGTGTATTTTTATGAACCGTTACAACCATGATACTCCATGTAACCTTTTCCAAGAGGTGCCTTTTCATTGCAAATACATCTCTTTTTGTATCTATTCAATTATCAAAACTGATATATCAATCAGTGATAATAACTTAATTTTGTGTAAAAATTTATAACTAATAGATACAACGGTTCAAAACAACTCAAAGGACAAATTTGAAATTCTCAAACAGAACAAAATTGTGCAGTCGCGTGGCCCTCTTGGCCCAGAGAAGGTGTGCTCGTGCATCTGCGCGCCTGTGTGACATGCCCGCACCGCTTTCTCAGCTTGCTGGGCAGGCTACAAGGAGTGTGGCTGCCCGCCTGTGTGGCATAGCCTCGCTGCCCTCTTGGTTTGTTGGGCAGGCTGTAGGTGGAGCACCCGTGCGGCCGAGCACTTGTGTGGCGTGATCGTGCCGCCCTCTCGGTTCGCTGGGCAGGCTGTAGGAAGAGTGCCTGCGTGGCCGCACGCCTGTGTGGTGCAGCCAAGCAGCTCTCTCGGCCCTCGCGACCCTATAGTGTCTTTTGATCTTATGTCAAATGAGAGATATATTACAATCTCTCTTACATAACCAATAAACTCACTCCTACTTATAATTTTAAGGTAATAAGAGTATGAATTCCCACATCATTTATAGTGGTTACAATGGTTACAAGTACAGATTAACGAAAAATAAATTTGAATTCCCCACCTCAACTTTAGTTGGTTTATATATATATATAATATATATATATATATTAAAGATGTATCTAGTTTTCTCCTAAAAAAATAATCCTAACTTCATACATATATATTTCCTTTTTTTAAAAGATGTATTTAGTTTTTCCCATAAAAAAAATCCTAACTTCATATATATATATATATATATATATATATAATGGGACCCTAAATTAATAGACTTGCGGGTGGTGGCATTCGCATTCTCTAATTTACAAGTATATATAGCCAGTTTGCAAGCAGTCAATACGATTAGATTTAGGAAATGGAGTGTTAAGAATTAGCGCCTTTTAAGTGTATATTATTGAGAGTAATAAAACATAAGAAGAAAAAAATATATTATAAAACACATAAATTTTTATACAAGTGTCTTAATATGAGATTACATAATGTTTCAGTTACTATAATAATTCACTATGATAATCAAAAAGTTTACAAAAGAAATTCACATCTTCATATTCTCTGTGTTTTTTTCTCTAACCTCTCATGATTGAAACCTAATTACAGCGCCTCCCTTTTTACAAAAAAATATAGGGCAACCGAAATTACATGTGAAATCTTCAAAATGCCTTTAAAGAAACGACTAGCAAATATTGTAGACTTTTTTGGGGAGGGTGGGCTTCCCACCCCCTTCCACCCCCATGACGACCTTACCACGAAGGGTGGTCCGCGTGTTGTCTTTATGTAAGGCATTTATTCATAGGACATTAATTAGGTTGCATAACTTAACATCGAGTATAGAGTGCAAGAACAGCTTGGTAAATGCTGTATGTATGCAATGTTTTTTATTTTTTATTTTTATTTTGAATTTGATTTTTTTTTTAACACGCGAATGAGAGGTTCGAACTTTGCACCTTATGGTGGAGTCAGGTGCAAAATTATCATTATAGATAATGTTTGGGTTTTATAGTCTGTTTTTTTTTTTTTTTTTTTTTTTTTTTGGGAAATCCACTTGAGTTTTTGTTCGTGAAAAAATACAGAAAGAGATTACTCTCATCTATGCATCTTGAACTTTAGAATCACTCGTATTTTGCCATCTAAACTTTGAATACTCCCACTTAACCCCACTTTATCCCTTATATCAAAATTTCAGTTAAAAATAGAAGTAAAAAAAGTGAATTAAAAGTGTAGTCATGTAGTAATTTTTTGTTTGTTTTTAATAGATCCCAGTAAAATAGATTTAGTACGACAAATTTCCTTATTTTTTCAGCATAATAGACTTAGTAAGATAAATTTCTTTTTTCTAAATCCTTCCATTTTCTTTCTAATAATAAGCACACACACATATATATATATATATAATATATATATATATACACAAAAGAAAAGTCTGTCTTTGTTTTTTTTTTCCCCCCTCCACGACCAGGAGAAATATTTGTCCGAATTTCTTTCCTTGTATTCAACTTTTGTTTCCTTTTTACCTACTCGATTTCGTCTTCTCTTGTTCTTTTGACCTTTAAGTAGTTGTATTTGGACATACAATGATGTATTTAAATGGGATGACCATAAGTTTTTTTTAGGCAAAATGGTGTATTGGTTGACTTGCAAAAAGTGTGGAGGTCCTTATCTCTGTTGTCTTTTGTTATTCCAATCTAAAATTGGACACAAATAAGTCTAGAATTAATTTCATATTCGGTCACTAAACTATAGGTCCAATAATATTTCAGTCATTAAACTTTAAAATGTTCCAGAACAAGTCCTCAAACTATAAAACTGCAACTAATAAATAGTAGTTACATCAAGATCACGTGCTTTTTGAGAATTTGGATATTCCAAAATTGAAATCCAAATTTATCATGAAAACATGAAAATGACAAAATTAATCATGGCTAAAACGTACTTTTTTTCCTTCACGTGATAATTAAAATCTTTTTTTTTTTTTAAGTGTTTTAGTTGGAAGAACACTTTAAGACAAATTAATAGTCCAATGACATTTTAAAGTTCAGGTACTAAAATAAAATTGGATCTATATCCCAAAGAAAACAAATTTATCTTTCTTTGTGTGTTAATTTTTTTTTTTAAATAGACAGACTTGCCCACCTTATATTGTAAGACAGAAAATGCAATTGTGGGGTCTAAAATTCAGAAGATTGAAAATTCAGATATCAAAAAACGGCTCCAAGTTCACGTCACGTCAGGCACGGCGAACATTCTAATGGAAATACAAGCCAAGTCTATTTTCTTCTTAAAAGCAAATACAGTTCAACTTTTGTTTTTTTTTTGTTTTTTGTTTTTTTTTAATCATATATATCTATACACATATATTGTGTATTGCTTGTAAAAGACTACTCGAGTGAACTAAAGCTTGTGCTTCACAGCTTAGAATGAAGACGAAATTGTGAGACTTCACATCCCATTAAATATGCACATGTATTTGCCGGCCTACCATGAGGTCCTTGAAACAGGTAATCACAAACATATAGGCCTAAATCACAAGATAATGCAGATTACGTTTAACTCCCTTGACCGAGTAATTTCAAGTAATGCCCACATAACCTCCAGCGACCCATCATACATCCGAGTTATCGATGAACTTCATCCGAATAAATTTTATCTGTTCACATGTACGAAGTCCAACATAATTTTTTTCCATTCTTAGCCAAGTATAGTTTTCATCCAACCAAAATGGGAGATCGAAGGGGGTTGGCCACACACCAGTTGAAATGCTAGACACCCTCAACCAGATATTTGAAAAGCAAACAAAGAAATTGGTTGTGACTAAGTATATCCACATACAAGTTTAAGTGCACAGCCAAAACACAAAAAGGAAAGATGGGGGACGAAAAACCTCTAGAAGAGCAAAAAATAAATTGACAGAAGCTTCAAACTCATGGCTTCGACATTTTCTGTAGCAAGAGTTACACCTTTGATAAGACAGATAGCACAAATGTTAGAATCAAACAGTAAGACCCGTAGTCGACTTTCATAAGTGTTGGATATTTCTCTTCTCTTTTTCTCTCGATGGGAATTCTATAGACGTATACAAATGTTTACAGCAGTTAAGCTTTTGGTTCTTGCATTCCAAATTTTGAAAACTCCTACATGTACAAAATACATTAACATATCAGAAGATCCTACAGTGCCAATTACTGGCCAAGTCTGAAGAAGCTTATTAATGGAACTTTGTATTGGCAACAACAGTCTCAAAGCCTAAAACAATGGCGGAAACTCTGATTCCGATTTGTTTTATAGGTGGGGTAAGACAAAATGGAATCTTCTAAAGACGACCCAAGAGAGGATTTGTATCAGCATTGCCATTGTAATAGCTCTTTTCCCATCTCACATCATATTCAATAAGCATTCTTTATCTTACTTAGGATGGCACTTAATATTCCAATTTATCTAAATAAAACTATATGAATTTGTAGCATTTATCAGCCCCAATGAGGTGATGCTTTTCGAAAGGTGCGAATAATAAATTTCAAGCCGTAAGGTACATGATAAGAGCACTTCATTAAGCAGATCAAATTGTACAGGCTTAAAATAACATGACCAAGTGGCGAGTCCCGTGCCTCTATGTAAACTTTAACATACCTTTTTAGGAAGGATTTCTTTGTGAGCTTTAAATGAGAGTATAACATTCCAGATCAAAGCAATAAAGTTAGCAGCAAGCACCTGAAATTCAGAGTGGTAAAAAATTAGGACAACAAAGTAAACAGAGAGAATAGAAACATGAAAGCAAATGGCTAGTAAAATAAATAATTAATGTGGGCAATCATCGACTTAAACTGTTTTTTTCTCCCCTACTATTTCTGACTCAATGTCAAGAAATGCGCATGCAAACCTCAAACACATGGTACCCATAAGTCCCGGGGTCCATCTTCAACACAAGCCTCAAGAGACATGGGTACCAAAATGAGCTGACACACGCATGGCCTGGCATGGGGCTACATGTCAAACAATGATTGAGGGCTGCTTCTTTCATGGTTCAGATTAATTAGAGTTTAGAGATGAGACTAATCATAATGGAAAGGTAAACGAGGACTGGTAGGGAAATGAGATAAAAGCAAGGAAAAAAGTTGAATGTAACTTGCTAAAAAAAAAACAAAAGTGTCTTGTCTTAGGGATTAAGCTTGTGCCAGGATTGCCAGTTTAAACCATAATTTTACTTTTTTTATTTTTTGAAAAGTCAACAAAAATTTTAACTAGTTTTTGAAAAGTGAAATTACAACCTAAATATTTCAACTCAAACTAGCCAACCAAACGAAAGCTAAGACTAGATAGAGAAACATAAAAATCTGCATCTGAGAAGATATAACCAATACAACTTTAAACTATGAGAAATGACAATTCATTTCAACAGCCCTGATAGGAAGGTCATACCCAATGTTTAAAATTGCGGAATCGGGTACAAAGGCGTTTTCAGTTTGCAAGTTAAGGCGTAGCCTCAACACGTTTTGAAGTGTAAGCCTCAACATAAGACAATCAATGTATATATATAAAAAAAATATTTAAAAAAAAAGGAAAAAAAAAGTAGTTGGTAGAAATCCTAACTTAAATTCATGAAAAATCTAAAATAAACAAGTTTCATGAGCAACAAGTTGAAAAGAAACAAGTTCAACAAGAAGTCTAAAAGAAAGATATCCTAAAATAAACTAGTTAGGACTTCTTAACTCAAAAGTCATTCCCACTCTCATCACTCAGAGGGTCTTCAACAGAATCATCATGATAGTTGATGGTTGTCTCATCTTCCTTATCCTCACTTGAATTAACATCTATTGAGTTTTCATCATCATCCTCAATCTCTATCAATTTCCTCTTCCCTAGTCAATAACATCCAAGATAAAACAACGGAGGATTTTCGAACAAGGAGGAGCAGCCAACAATGACAAACGTTTGTCTCTTTATGAGTTCTTTTCTTCTAGGGTTTCTTTCAACACCAAAAAAAATAATAATAATAATAATGAAGGACGGGCTTATCTAGGCTTTTTGTTATTATTACTATTTTTTTCCCTGAAAAATCCAGTTTTTGGACCTTTGGGCTGAAAACTTCTAAACATTGAGGCTACGCCTATACCATTGCGCAATAATACACGCAATTCCTTATGCCTCAATTTAGAGAGGCGTATGCAATTTTTTCGGCTCTGAGACTTAGGCCTTATTACTTTGTTTCTTTTCTTTTATTTTTCATTTTTTATTTTTTTTTTTTAATTGCAATGCATTGAGGTGGGCCTAAATGCGCGCCTCTTATTGAACATTGCATATGCTAAGGCAAGAAACCTCTCTGGTATTTCCAACTTCAGATATACAAATTATCGAGAAACCAGTCAACAAAACTCCTTACCCTCAAGGGTATGCCTAAGATGCAGGAACCGCCAAGGATTTATCACCATTTACAGCTTCAATATTACTAAAAAGCCAAAACATTAAATTAAAAAAGCATACAACAAACACACAGTGTTCAAACCTGAAACTGCTGTGGCACAAATCGGAAGTTTAGAAATTGGAAAGGTATCCAAAGCTGCCAATTAGCGACAACAGCAGAAAACCACTCCTACAAAAAGCCAGTTGCATACAAGCAAAAAATACTTAGAAAAAAAGAGTTCATACAAAAAATTCGGGAAAAAGGTGCTGATGGTACTCGAGTAAGGATACTTTAATCACCTGTTGAAGCTTTGGTACAACTTGTGAAGGCCTTCCTTCAAGTGTCACCAATGTTGACAAGAAAATCCAATGAACATAGGAGAAAAGAGAAACTGCAAGAACATTATATCACATTCAAAACCAGCACCTAGTTTTAGTATCATCTGATGGCAAGTTAAAAACTTTTACTCATCCAACCACAAATACCCAGAAGCTCTAGAAGGTCACCTGATCGAGAAGAAGGCGCAAAAATGCACCTGATGCTCCTGGCACGGTAACCAATTTGCTTAGGTACAAATACCTGTGGATACATCAATAGTAGTAAATCAAAACTCACAGAGATTTGGAAGAAAAATTTTATGGATATAAGCACTTTATTTGATTTGAGAGAAAAACAGAGTCTAAGAGGCATGAGGTATGTGATTTCTCTTGTTATCTTATTCTTTACCATAGTGGAATTCTATAGAAACTCTAACATTGAGGGTGAACCACTATAAATCTTGTATTTGCTTGTTTGTTTGCTATTTTCGATTTATTGCTATTCATAGTGAAGGTTTAGGGAGTCTAATTCTTAACAATTTTTTCATTTCTGTGACATTGAATCAGTATTGGTTTTTCCCACCCATGCATATGAAGGTACATTTACCAACCAGTCTATTCTTGCACTTGATGACCCAAAATTAAGACAGCGAAGAATTAAAACACCCAACCTTTCTACATTTTCTCATAGAACTATGCACACAATATATGAATCCAAATATTTTGAAAAAGATTCACCAAAACAAGGATGGTGAAAATAAAAAATATGCTTCATAATATTGCAGCAAATATGTATATTCCAATTACTTCGGTAACAATAATGTTAAAGTGCAGAGAGCTAAAAGGTTTAAGGGTGGCTATAGTTATATAGCCAACTACAAACACGATACATGGAATTACAAGCATTACCAGAAATGTAAGGTCGGACCAACTAACACAAGCCCCAATAGAGTAAACAGGAACGTCCTTTTTAGGTCTAGTGATGGCACCTGGTCGATCACAATCTGATACAAAAAAAAAAAAAAAAAAAAAAAAATCAATAAAACTAGATTTTTTTTATTTGTTTTATCACGATAAGGACCTGAGATTTTCCCTGATTACCACCTATATAAATAGGTAAACATATGTACCCACGCACACCATAAGAAACCATGTTTTTTTTTTTTTTTTTTAATTACACAGAGCATGAAGATAGAAGGGTTCAACCAAAAAGTAACAAGAACAAAACATCTAGCCAAACCATGCCACGTCAATACACATGACCGATAAGACCATAGAAATCTAGAAGCACAATTAAAGACCATAGTCTCTCATTTTCCGCAAACTGTTAAGGAGAGTTTACCTGGCAGATCAAGTCTCCAATTAAAGTTAAGAACGCAGATGTGATTGCTTTTGTTGTCACAGGGTATCTTGCAAGCAGACCCAAGTACCTGGATGTTACAAAGATCCAATATAGAATTGCAGGATGAGGATCTCAACTTTCTCATACAAATACACACACACACACACACACACACGCACACGCACACATATAATGAGGCATGAAAGTGCTGACAGAAAATTTCATACACTAAAGTTAAGGATTACAAACTCATTTGGCATTTAGCATCTCCAGTGTGGATTTATTACAACAAAGTATGATGACACAACATTATTTCATCATGTTTATTTGCAAGAAACAACAACATAATTAGCTTTCTTGTAATCCAAGTTGCAATTCATGGACTTTTCTGATAATCTGCTCTACATATCAACCGAACAAGACCATGAATATTATTATTAGATTTAAAAAATGTCGAGCCTAGAGATGTCAAGCAAATAATCATGAAAGATACACACACACATATACAACACACCCATATATAATATCGAACAAGAACAACATAGACAAGCGAAGTAGAAGAATCCCATTTCTTATTTTCCTTTCGAAAGGATGGCAATGTAGTTCAAAGACACTGAAAGAATATTACCATGAAAGCAAAGACCAGTTGTTCCGACCACCTTGCCCTTGACCTTCACCTCCGCCACCGCCGGAATTCCCATAACCAGAGCCGCCATATCCGCCAGCTCCGCCGTCCGAAACTGCGGAAACTCGAAAACGAAGAAACCAAATTGACCAAAATCCTTAAACCCGGAATTGGGGGGTTTTACGTAGGACCCACAAAAGGAACAGCTCCTGAACTCCCTTATCTGCGATGGAATTCGAGAAGCCGAAATGGGTTTGCGAGAAAACCCCAAGAGGCGGGATAAGAGTTGGGATTTGGGCGCTATTGGGATAGAGAGAGGTTGTTGCGGCCATTTTTGGTCTGAATGCTACAAAACTTGGAAAGGGTTTAATCGTTTTGTTAGCTTGTGCCTTTCGTGGTAAAGTTTGCCGATTGCATACAATTTTTTCATTTACATGATTTGCAAATGTCTATCAATAAAAAATGTCATAAATTCCCCTTACTCTCGAAGTGTAAAATGTACTTATTATACTCTTGAATTGTAGTATATACATCAAGTTATCTATTCAATTAGTTATAGTTAGTTTTTTCCTTATCTTTAATATCAAACTATTTCTTAAACTTTGTTTTTGTATCAAAATACCTTCTAATTTTTATTTATGTTAAAATACCTGATGATCTTTTTTATTTGTGTCAAGTATCTCATGATCTTTAATATTTATATTAAACTGTCTCATATATCATATTTTATTTATCTAATATTATATAGTTACCTAAATTTTTTAGAATAGGTAAACAATTATTTTTTCTACTCAAAGAAAATGTATCTTTTTTTACCCGCTTTTTTTTTTTAATTTATTTTGCTTATTTTAATTCAAATTTATATGCACTTGATTTTCTTAAACAAAAATAATAGCACAACTTATATCATTTATTTCATTAACTTAATATTACAATTTTTAGTTTAATTAAGATGGATAATATTGTATCAAAATATTCAAACTAATTATTTTTTAAATTAAAAAATATAACTAAATTTTTCTACTGAAAAATTTTTTAGAATAGGTAAAAATTATTTTTCTACTGAAAGAAAAATGTATCTTTTTTACCCCGCTTTTTTTTTTTTTTTTTTTTTTTGCTTATTTTAATTCAAATTTATATTCACTTTGATTTTCTTAAACAAAAATAATAGCACAACTTATGTCATTTATTTTATTAACTAATATTACAATTTTTAGTTTAATTAAGATGGATAATATTGTAATCAAATATGCAAACTAATTATTCTTAAATTAAAAATATAACTAAGAGTGGATATCAAAGTCAATTTATAATACTTATTCTTATTATAGATTAAGAAAATTCGTTATGACTATGATTTCAAATTATGTAGGCTAAGTAAATAGTGTATTTGAAATCCAAATCCTACATCTGAGTCCTACCAACAATGATTATGCATAAGCTAACCCATAACCCAAATAAATTTGAATTAAAATGTAAGTAAAAGAAAAAAAAAGTGTGATAAAAAAAAAGATGCATATTACTTTATTATAATAAAAAATATATATATTACATTTTACATGTTTTAAAAAGTTAATAATTATTAGATAATTATACACTACTCGACAATTAAAATAATATTAATGGGACACTTGACAATAAATAATAAAGAGCAGGGGGGTCTTTTAACATAAATACAAATATCATTGAGCATTTTGACATAAAAGAAAAGTTCATGGGGCATTTGACATTAAAAATGATTAAAAAACTAATGGTAACTAGCTGATGGCTAACTTGACGCACATGTTAAAATTTAAGGACACAATAGGTACATTTCATAATTTATATAATATATTAATATTAGTGACAAAGTTCGAAGAGAATTTATGATATTTTTCCTTCATTTTGGACAACTCAAAATAAGCAATAGTACTGGAACTTAAGCAATGAGGTTTGATTTGGACTTATTTTACGAAACCAATTACGTAAATAATAATATTTCAAAGTATTTGAAATAAATAGTAAATTTGTTAAGTAAAAGAAAAATTTATCAGATATATAGCAAATTTATTAACTGAATAACATATTTACATGACGCAAATAATAAAGTGAAAGTTCGGGTTCGGTTATCACGGTTTTAGCCTTGGTCGGTTACCAAACCGCAATTTTGGTTTTTGTCAAAATCTCGAACTGAAACCGTCCGCCCGAAGAACTGGAACCGCAGCCAATCCCCTGCATCACTGTCAGTCAGTTTCTGGCTTGGTTTGGATCCCTTGCAAGCCAACAACAACACATTTTTTTAGCTGAGAACAACAACAATTTTGGGTGGCGACGGTGATGGTGTGAGGTCGATCTTGGAGAAGAGGTTTGAGTTTGTTGTCATAGAGCGCTTCTTGATGGAATGAAGTAGATGGACCAGGCTTGGGCAACCAGCTTGAAGGCCTGATTAGTGAAGGCGAACTTGTTCTTGTCTGGGTGGAAGACGAAGGCGAGGGTGGCAACCTGGAGGGTAAGATTAGTTCTACAGAAGATTCTGGGAGAGTCCCAGCTGTCGCTCTGGCCTCCACTTAGTTGGTGTTCGGTTCCATTTTTCTCTCTCACACTTTCCCAGTGGAGGAGTGTTTGGTTGGCGTGAAAATATTTTGAGAATTCCTTTTCTCCATTTTCAAGTTCACGAATACTGAAGTGAAGATGAAGGCGGAGCGCTAGGGTTTCTCTAAATTTTTGGTCCTTTTTTTTTTAACATCTTTGATGCGGTACGATTGCTGCCCAAACCCAATCCGCAAAAATTGCAAACTGCCTACAGCTTGTTCCTATGGTTCAGTTAACCACCCCTGCCCGTCAGTGCTTGTGTGTCACTAACTATATGGGCGTTTTTGGGCAGTCACAACGGTTGCCATTGGTTTGCAGTTCTCTGTTTAGCCTTAGTAAATAAATTATTAACATGTTAAATTTGTATATTATTGTGTTTATGCTAAATATTTTACTATTTACTTCAATATTTTCTGAAAGCTACTATTTACATAATTCTACCTAATAATAATTACTATTTGAATGTAATACCTCATTGCGATTTATAACTAAATGGCCTTTTTTAAATAAAATTTTAATTAGTGATCAAAGTTTGAAAATGAAAATAATTGTTTTTTCTAAAATTGTCAATCAATTAACGGTGAAGAATGAAAAATATCTATATTTGTGAAAGGTATCGTTACTTGACTTTCAGTGGAAATTGATGTAAAATACTGAAATTCATCCTAAAACACTAAATTTTTAAATGAAACTTTAAAAAACTTAAAAAATAGTTAATAATACATAAATTAGATGAAACTCTAAATTATAATATAAGTATCTGATAAAAATGCATGTTAAGAAGTGATAATAGTACATGATAAGCATGCATTCACCAATTAAGTAAAATAATTGAAAGTTAATCTGACATAGATACATTACATCTATAGTTTCATACATGATAATAAAATATCAATATCAAAATAAGCTTTTAGGATATTCGAAGGTATTTACAATGCCTGATTAGTTTTTGAAATTTATTGATCAGAAGACATGACATTTGAAAAGTTTCTTCTAAAAATTTTTTATATGTCATGTATATATCTCTTTATCTCTACGAACTATCTTTTCATATATAATAAATAGTAGATGAAAGTTAAGAAAAAAAAAAAAAAAAAAGTCATGACTTTTCCTACATTTAAACTAAAGTTAAAATTATGAAGGACTCATATTTTATGGATATTTTGTTGTTTAATAATACACTTTTTTTTTTTAATGGACATCGATATTTTCATAAAAAAAAAAAAAAAAAAGTATTTAGAGAAATTTCTTCTTTTTCCATGGCTATTGCGTGGACATTCTATGAAAAAAGAAACTACAACCTTAGTTAGGAACTAACATCCTCTGTCCAACTTGGTATCTCAAATAGTGTCTAACCAATTCTATTTTGACACATCATTAAATGGAGTTAGTTTTTAAGATATCAAAAAATCAACTATAAAGTATTTCAAATTTTTTAACATGACGTGACGTAATACTACTGAATAGATACCATCTGATGTACCAAAAACTAAACAGAAGATTTGAATCCCTTTTTACATATCGATACTTCTAAAATATCAAAATTTTCTATAGGGTTAATTTCAAAATAGCACTTATGGGAAAAATATTATTAAAACCTAGCCACCACTTTTGTTTCCTTTATTCTTAGCACTGCCACGTCATCACCAATCAATTGAAAGTGGCTGAAAAAAGTCAGAAGAATTCCCTCAACCCAACCCTAACCCTATATTTTTCCCACTTTTCTGCCGAGCCACCCCCCCCCCCCCCCCCCCCCACCATCTCAAACCCACAATATATAAGTCCTCTCTCTATATCTCTTTTTTTTTTCCCCTCGTTTTCCACTCACCCTGGCCTCCCGCACTCTCCCTTCACCATTGTTGAAGATCTGAGCTCAGCTATTTCATTCTAGGTCCAACAAAATCTCTCCCCATCCTTGTTCACTTTATTCACCTCACCCTCTCTATCCTCACCATAGTTGAAGAAGGTTGCAGCTCATCTCCTGGTCCACTTGCAGCTTTTCCCACTCTGCATCAGACTCATTCTAGCTTAGATTAGGTACAGATATGAGGTAATACTGCTTGTTCTTTGGTTTTATTTGTTTCTATATGCTTTAAATAGGTTTATGTTTTGAATTATAATTTAAAAATGACTATGTTAAACTTTTGAGGGTAAAATCTTGCAACATCTGTTGTCTCCTGCAGCACCTGTGAGTAGTAAGATACATTTTTTGTGTTTTTTTGGTCTTTTACTGTAATATTTCCCGTTCTGAAAAATTTTCAACGGTACTAATGGTAAACAACATAATGATCTTTTGGTCATAATTATGATGACCAAACCGGTCAATAATATTTTGACCAAACGGTAATTATGATATTGACTATAATGAAAAAAAATATAGATTTGCATAATATTTGACAGTTTAAACCCCAAATGGTCATTTTCATAATGACCAACAGGTCAATATCATTATGACCTTCTCAGTGCTAACGGTTGTGATACATATATCTTGATATTGACGTAATAACATAGATTTTAAAACACAAATAAGAGTTGTCATATGTTGTCTATAATGGAAAAATAATTAGATTTGCATAACATTTGACAGTTTAATACAGATGGTCATTTTCACAATGACCAACAAGTCAATTTCATTATGATTTTCTCAGTACTAATAGTGTGATATATATATGTTAACATTCACTTAACAACAGGGGTTCTAAAACACAAATGAGAGTTGTCATCTGTTGTCTATAATTGAAAAATAATTATATTTGCATAACATTTAATTGTTTAGTACAAATGGTCATTTTCATAATGACCAACAGGTCAATTTCACTATAACCTTCTCAGTGCTAATGGTGTGATACATATATGTTGACGACATAATTACCGTTGGTCATTATTAGGATGACCTATTTAGTCAATAATATATTGACCCAAATGTAATTATTATATTGACTAACATCTTATTATTTCGTTTAGGAATGGTTGCTGGCTTGCGTTTTCATCAAGTATAATGGTTAGTGAGACCGTGCATTGAGACACGTTGGTGGTGGAATGAAGGGAATAATGATGCCCTTACCGCAACTTATATTGGTCTTCTTGAGTTGGTGAGGAATGTCATTAGATTCAAGTGGATCAAATATCTTGTCCTCATGCTATAGCCATCTGTAACCTCCCAGCAACAAGGTCACAGAGATCTTCCACAGCTCAGAGCACCGTTATATGATGGTTTTTGTCTATATTTATTATTTTGTGTCTATTAAAACTTTGAGCCTACCATTTTATTTCTCGTGCTTTTGTAGTACTATAACTTTTTATTAGTACTTTTAAGTACTAGGTTTTCTCGATTTGGTATTTAGGTGTTATTATTGTTTGTGATTGGTAATCTGTTTTTGTATGACAATGTCTGATTGGCGTTGTTGAATTGAAGTACCAATGTTCCTATTTTATAATCGTGTTTGCATATAATTTTATAAATGACCAATGGGTCATTTGCATAATGACCTATTCAGTAGTTAGTTTCATTTATCGATGCAAGAAAAAGTTTTAAAACACATAATACGGGTCAGCCTGACTTATTTTTAATGTCAATATTTGTAACGACTAGCTTTACGTAGGCCGTTATCATACTTACCCTCACTTAAAAACTTACTCTTATCTTATGTAAAAATACGGAAATATTATTTTTAAACTTACTTTAAATCCCAATTTAATTTCATACTCATATGTGTGTACTTGATTAAGGAAAAGTACTAAGTTTTTAAACCATCTTAACACATCTACAAAGTATGCTAATTACTAGATATTAGTACCATCAAACTATCATAACATAATGCCGACATTTCTATACATTTTTTTTTTCAAAACGCGTGGCGGTGTCCAGCCCAGAGTTTCACAATCCATTGTGCCCCTCTTCCACAATCTTGCATCACACATTACCAGTAGGCTGCTTACCTATATATAAACATAAGTTATGAGCTTTCACCCAGTAAGTACAACTTTTTTTTTTCCCCGCAAAACAATTCTTAATAAACAATGCATGCACCAATTATGCTTTCTTATGTTAACATATTTTTGGGCCCTTACATAACATGAGTGTACATACCGTGACACGCAGCCATGGAGTGGTTGGGGAGGCAAGCCCAGTCCAACTCAAACCATGGACAAAACCTGCCCTCGTGGTAGGTCGGTACGACACGAGAAAACTTTCTTATCATCATTCTTGAAAACAGTTTATTACTTGAAAACAGTTTCTTTCTTAAAAACAGTTTCTTAAAAACAGTTTCTTACTTGAAACTTGATCTTATTCTTACCATGTGATTTATCATTAGCGAGCATGCTTAAATGATGCCACAATAATAAAACATAAATCATATGCATCACATACATTAATGCATGAGCTTTGAAAAACATGCAAAGTAGTAAAATATTTTGCCTATGCTGTGGCGGAGTTGTACTTACAAGTTGTCCTACGTTCTTGGTCTATCGTTCAACGAGGCACAACAACAGGTTACACTCATGTTTCCAAACAGGACGTAAGATAAGAATCGTTCTATCTTAACATAAACCATGACATACTTAATTGGTATCCAATCCGATTACTCTTGGTAATCATAGATACAAACCTTATTATAATAAATTGGTATTCTATCCGATTACCTTTAGTCATGTAATTATTACCATATTCTAAGTGACTTGGGCTTATTATTTCATTTCCTTGGATCCTAGTTTGGTTTTTAAACTGATTACTATCCGTCATAGAATTGTTAGTTACATTTTTAAGTAACTTTGGCCCATCTTATCCTTTTTTCTTAAAATACCTTGTTTTCTTGAAAAATATATTAACTTCATGAATCAAGTATTATCTTGATTTATTACTTAAAATTGCCTTTTAAAAATTACTTGTGAACTTTCCAACGGATTGAAACCCTTTAAAAACTGTTTTTCGTAAAACTGTAGTTTCTTTGTAAAAGAAGTTGTAAAACTGTAAATCTTTGAAAACTATTTTTTAATTTGGTTGAAAGTACGTGTGCATGAATTTCCTGTCTCCTGTACAGTTTTAAAAATCTAGTTTTATCTTTAAATCGGTTCAGAATTTAAAAAATCTTTCTTCATGAAAGTTTTAGATCTCATTGAAACCTACAACTTTTGTTCTTTACCCAAAACTTAAATCTATCTTTAACTTATCCATTTTTCCATTTGAAAGTTACTAGCCATATATAAAACTAGGACCAGCCAGGTTTGAAAACTCAATAAAACAGAGGCCTTTGAAACCTCTTTTTCAAAACTGTTCACGTTGACCCCTAGGGTTTTCCATTTTCTACAACTTTATAGTTTTTACTTTTTCTATATTCGGCCTCTAAGGGGCTCAAAATCAGGTTTCCCGAAAACTATCCAATTTATTTTTGAAAACTGGCAAGTTGTATTTTGTTGGTTTTCGTTTAAAGTTTCGCACACACTACCTCAAACGGTCGAAACTGTGAGCCTACATCAACATGCAGCGTGTCGGATTCGTTCTTAACATTCAACCATACACTTATCTTCTTACTTGAAAAACACAATATAGATAATCTTACTAGCTTACCAAGTTGTGTTTTTTAGGTTAATTTCTTAACCCACATACACACACATCATCATCATCATCATCATCATCAAAAATTTTCCCTACTCAAACATGTGAAGACATATCCACAAACACTTGATGAGCACATGTAACCTTAAAACCCATTCAAGAGCATAAAATTAAATTCATGCTTAGGGCTAGTATTCAAGATATCCTAAGCATAAATCTATCATCACCAACCATATAAAAACCATAACATTAAAAAAAAAAAAAAATAAGAGATGTGAGCTTATGTTCTTACAACCCATACTTGAAATACACATAAATCCTCAAACTAAAATTTAATGAAATTCTTAGTTAGAGGATCAAGAGTAGTACATCTAAAGCTTGGAAGGTTGTTCTAGATCTTGGAATGAGAACAATTTTGCTCTACCACCACTATACCCACAACCGGGCACCTTGCTCTTTCTCTCTCTCGCTCTCTCTCTCTCTCTTTTTTTTCCTAAGGCTAGAGAGAAAAAGTTGAAAGAGAACCAAAAATTTGGGGGTCCAACTAAATGGTTTTATGAAATGGATCTTTCTTAGGTCTTGAAACTACTTAGTCCGCTTTGCTCCAAATATTATTCCTAATTTTTCTAAGGTGATCCCATTCCTTATTTTTCATTCTGTATCTGCAATAACGGTCAGACACAGTATAATTCTCATACTGCTTATTACACTGCATTATCATCCTATTCAAGTCATGAGTTATCCTAGTCGTACATAGGCCAGAACAAAGTCATAAATCATGATTCCGCCTCCTCGCCAAAAGGCCTCATACTAACATTGAGTCTTATAACTTATAAGAACTCAAACATATTCTGATAAATCAGATCATACATTTCACACAGGCATGCATAGTACATACTTAGATTTCCTTGGTATCAAAGGAAATCACGAGTTCGTGAAAAAGTTGGTCATTACAATCATTGTTGCAATAAGTTTGGCATTCGACCGAAATACAATTTAAGGGTTAGTAATGAGGACATGTAATTATATACATGACCAGTGGGTCATTTCCATAATGACCTACTCATTAATTTGTTCCATTATTGATGTAAAATAAGAGTTGGATTAACTTATTTTTAACGTCACTATTATTGTTGTAAAAAATTTGGCATTCGAGCTGATTTCTTGAGTCGCTGGGCCTCGGCTCGACCTGACAAGGTCTCGGGTCGATCAGGCTCTCGAGTCGACCTGATGAGTTGTGGGTTGATTCGTGAGTTGATCTCCTTGATTTGCGTTGCCACGTGGACGGTGAGAGATAAGATACGAAATCTGACCTTAACAAAAAGCATTCAATAAAACAATTAAAAACATTATGAAAAAGATATTTAAATTAGGCATATTTTAAAAGAATTATTTTAATTGGCTAATTTAAAAAGTAGTCTTGAAGATCGCATATAAGAAGATATAGTTATATATATATATATGTTTTAAAAGATTGTAAGAAAAATATTAAGAAAATTATTTTGATGAGACCCATTCTTAATACAAGATTTTAAAGGGAAAAAAGGCTTTCTCAAATATAAAAAAATAAAAAAAAGGTCATAAAAAGTAATGTGCATTCATATATATATATATATAAATGTGAGTATATGATATGTCTGACTATATAAAAAAGTGAGAATAGTCTTTTACTCAACCTAAAATTAAGCCAAATCCAATGGTTCAAAACAGATCTATCTTTTACCTTAATTCAATTCTACTGATCTAGTCTTAGTTCACATGTCTTGTTATTTTCTTACACCTCACACCCTTCATATGTTTAATATATATTGCTTGCTTTTAACTAATTAATTGCTTTATTTTTAATATAAATATCTCCCCCCTCCCCCCTTTCTTTTCAACCTTTTGCTTTTTCCGTTTTTTTTTTCTTTATTTTTCTTAACATTTGACTTCGTTTGAATCACGTGTCTATTTTCGAAAAGGAAAATTTTCTTATTTTAAATGAGAAAGTCTTTTCATTTTGAGATAAAATAGTGTTTAGATGTGTAAAAAATTTTATTCTTGAAAACAAAATGTTCATTGGAATGAGAAAAAATGATGTTGGGAATAATGCATTGTAAGAAGATTTTAAAAAGATTTCTTTTCTTTTTCCAAAAGAGTATTGTGCAAAATAAGTTTAAAATGAGATAGTTTTTTTATTTTTTTATTTTTATTTTTTCAAAATGAGAGAATGATAAAAAAAAAAAAAAAAAAAAGTTAAAACAAACATTTTTTTGGAAAAAATTTCCAATATTGGAAATTGGACATTCCATCCGAACAAAGTGATACATATTCTCAAGTTATATATAAATTTTTTTTTAAGTATGACCTCGCTTAAATATTTTTTCACACAATTTTCTAAAATATTATTCCTTTTACAGATTTTTTTTTCTCAAATATACCATCATATTAAAAAAGAAAAAAAAAATCCTATATTCTAGAATTCAGAATATCTCATATATATATATATATATAAAGTTGTCATAACTCAACTACTTGTGTGGTTGCTTTTACGTTAATTTCTTGCTTGTTTGTTTTGCTCTTTTCATTTGAAATATTGTATAGTTTTTCAACTCTGATAATAACAAATTAAGTGTTTTGTCCAAAACTCATTTTCTGGTTTTCAAATCAAAAGTTTACGACGATAAATAAGTAAAGTCCTACTCCTACTTTCTTATTGTTTTTCTTTGTTTTTGTTAATATTCCAGCTTATAGATCTCTATACACGATATTTTAGACAATATATAGAAGAGAAAATGCACTTAATTTACTGTTTTCTTTTTCTCAATTGTGATAATCTACGTAACACGAGTTTGTTGATTTTCATGACATCATCATTTTATACATGTTAAATTTTAAAACTTCTAACACCCTTTAATATCGTGAAAAGATTTATTAATTTTTTTTAATCTAAACAATAACTATTGACTATATTTGTTCATGTTTTCATTTTATATCTTGAGACATAAATGCTATATATGTTCGATTTTGACTCAAATTCAAAGTTGAATTCTTAACATATTTATTTACTTTTTCATCTAGAAATAATTATAAAAAAATGATTCCATGATAAATTAGAATTTTAATTCTAAAAAACTGTAAAAAAAAATTCTGAATCATAGATTTGAACTTCTCATTCAAATGGAGATATTATAACTACAGCTAAATTTTTTTTCAAACCAAAAAAACACTCATATGGGACGTGCCTCAAGCTCGTCCTCTCGGGCAAGTATATTAAGATATGGTAAAGGGGAACAAAACGGTGACTAATAGAAATGCACAAAAGACAAAATAGTATAATAAGGCAAAAGAAACAATGACTTAAATTTTTTTTTTTTTTTTTTTGTCAGAATAGTCCACTAATACATGTTTAGGATTTTAGTGCCACTATTTGAATTTTTGTCTAATTGGTCACTTTTTATTTGATTTTATGAAAGGGTAAAAATCTCATGGAAAGATCTGCTATCCGGTAGCCGGACATTCGGCAGGACAACCTGAGGAAGAGAGAGAGAGAGAGAGAGATGGTTGGTGATTTACATGGCGGGAGTGGGAGTGGGAGTGGGAGTGGGAGTGTGCGAAGGCGAAGGCGATGGTAATGTCAATGAGCTCGCAGGGTATTACAATCCCTAACTCATCCCAAAAGGCACCTTGTGAAATGAGGTTTGGACCCATATATAAAGAGGATCTTGGCACTGTCCACAACCGATGTGGGATCTAACACACCCCCTCACGCACAGCGTGGACAAAGCCAAACAACTGTGGGAACATGGGGGGGCCGGGGGAAACCCGGTCCCAACAACGGGGGAAATTGGCCTTGGCTCTGATACTATATTACAATCCCTAACTCATCCCAAAAGGCACCTTGAGAAATGAGGTTTGGACCCATATATAAAGAGGATCTTGGCACTGTCCACAACCGATGTGGGATCTAACACAACCCCTCACGCACAGCGTGGACAAAGCCAAACAACTGTGGGAACATGGGGGGCCGGGGGAAACCCGGTCCCAACAACGGGGGAAATTGGCCTTGGCTCTGATACCATATTACAATCCCTAACTCATCCCAAAAGGCACCTTGAGAAATGAGGTTTGGACCCATATATAAAGAGGATCTTGGCATTGTCCACAACCGATGTGGGATCTAACTGGGTCCAAACCTCATTTCTCAAGGTGCCTTTTAGGATGAGTTAGGGATTGTAATATGGTATCAGAGCCAAGGCCAATTTCCCCCGTTGTTGGGACCGGGTTTCCCCCGGCCCCCCATGTTCCCACAGTTGTTTGGCTTTGTCCACGCTGTGCGTGAGGGGGTGTGTTAGATCCCACATCGGTTGTGGACAGTGCCAAGATCCTCTTTATATATGGGTCCAAACCTCATTTCTCAAGGTGCCTTTTGGGATGAGTTAGGGATTGTAATACAGGGACAGGGGCCCACAGTGGTTGGGGGACTGCTGAGGCTTGTCTGCAAAACTTACTGCGATCTTCTCTATTCTTCCAGGCTCTTCTTCTTCCAGCTCGCTCACATAGCCGCCGGAGATCATCATCACAACAACAACATCAACAACAGCAGCATCAGAGGCCCATTCGGTAAACATGACGAAGCCGCCGGAAAGCATGGCGAAGTCGCCGGAACTCATGGCTAAGTCGCTAGAGCTCATTGCGAGGCGGACGGTGAGGATGATGAGAGCCGGATGTTGTGTTTCGAGGAGGCCGAACTCTCTCTCTCTCTCTGGTGACTCTCTCTCTCCAATGATTCTCTCTCTCCGGCGACTCTCTCTCTCTCGGGTCGTATTCCAGCCCATGTTTTTTTGGCATCTCTCCCCTTCTCATCACAGCCCTCCACTTTGCATCCAAGGGCTCCGATGAGTTGTCGTTCGTATCCAGCAAAAGATAAGTGCCAGACACAAGAACTTTCGAAAGCTATTATATGGGAGAATTTTTCAAAGATGCGTTCTTCTGGGACTGTTGAGAGTGTAATTGTAATTAGTTAAGTTCTTGTAATTAGCAATAACTAATTACACAGTTTGTTTTAACTAACTGTGCTGATTGTTATATCAACTTATACTCTCTGTAATGCAGAGCCTTTGAGTGCTCTATTGAGCCATTTTCCCAAATTCTCTCTTTTTTCTGTTTTTTCTAATTGGGACATTTCTCGAAAAACTCCCTGAGAAAAAGAGATAAAAGGACAAATAAAAAATAAGCATAAAAGACAAAAAAAAATTGGTGGTGTGTTTTAACGGTATAGAAAGGAAACTCAGCTTTATAATATAGTAATGGATAGTAAACAGATAGATAAATAAATAGAAACAGATATACTAAATGAAATTATATATCTTTTTAAAAAAAAACTAAATAAAATAGAATAAATCCATACGCACACCTCTAACTTTTTTTTGTAATCTTATTATTACAAGAACTGGAGATTGCTTATTTTTTAAATAACAAAAAATATTTCAAAGGGTGATTATACTGGTATGCCAATCTGTTATTAGTTAAGAAGGAAATAAAAATTGTTAATTTTTCTTGCGTGAGAAATTTCTTGAATTTCTAAATTGATAGAGCAATTAAAATTGAGTGATCCTTTGATTTTCCATATCAAAAGAGTGATTATACTGCCATTCCGTATTTAACTCTCTTCTCGCCTCTTCTAAAGAAAATATGTATGACAAAAATATTATTTTACGTTTAATTATTAAAAAAATAAAGGTAAATTACTCATTTAGTCCTTAAATTTTTAAATTCGAATAACTTTGATCCCTAATATTTTTTTCTATCGCTTGAATGATTCTATGTAATTAAAATTCTTACTACAGTAGTCATATCTATTAATTTGTGGACAATAGTAATTTGATCAAAATTTAATGCTAACTAACAGATTTTGTCCAAAAAATAACAGAAATGACTACTATAATAATGTTTTTAATCATTTAGGGTTACTCTAATTACGAAAAAAAAGAACATGCACCAAATTGTACAAACTTAAAAGTTTATATATCAGCCTAACAATTTTATCAAGGAAAACAAAAAAAAAAAAACAAAAAAGACTGGCAATTTTTTTAAAGCACATCCCCAATACAAGAGAAAAAGAAAGTGTTTGTCTCGCTTATGATTGACTAAGTTTGAGAACAATTTAGTAGAAGGTATTACAGGCAAAAATTAAGTTAATAGGTAGTTTAAAAACATTTATTCAAATAAAATGATCATTTTTTTTAATTTAAGAAAATGATCGTTAATCACATATTAAATTTGTCTAATTTTATAAAATTTCGGTCATTGATTTAAAAAACTTCTTAAAAAACGCAGGTCATATACCCATATATTCCTAATTACACCTTAGTAGTTTAATGAGAGAAGTATTTTTCCTTATAAAATATTATCAAAACAAAGAATTTAATACAATTATAGATATTGTTAATTAAGCACTAAGTTATAAATAGTCCAAACAGAATGTTTCTTATTTCTTTTCTAGTTCATGACTTAGAAAGTGTTTCAACAGTCTATTTGAATTGCCCATCAACTAAGCTAACAAAGTCCAAGTCAAGTCAATACAAATAGTTGAGAGCATATTTCATTGCGGAAGACTTGCAAGAGTGTGTTGCTTTTCGACTTTTGGGGTCTTCCTTCACGACTTCTCTATTTACGTAAGTTTCCTGGCAAGTGAGTAAATCATGTTAGGGAAGTGGAGGCTTATACTCTCAATGATTTATTATTATTATTATTATTATTATTTTTTATGAATTTTACTTTTAGAAATTTCACATTTTTCTCGTTTTGCATCTACCAAAATTGAGTATCCCTATATTAGTCTAGTAAAACTTTCATCCTTTATTCTACGTTCACACTGAAACAATAGGGTAGTTCCACCACTGCTTGTGCATTCTTGGTTAAGTCATTTTACACCCAAAAACCTTGCCTCCAAAATTGAGCTCTGTTTCTTGCATTGTGACCCAATCATGGAGCTCTCAGCAGGCAATGGTTTGGCCATGTTTTGGTCCTTTTTCGTGCAACTCTTTCTGTTCACATCTGGCTTCTCCAAACTCCCAGGAAACGTTACGGATAGGCTCTCCTTGCTTGAATTCAAGGCTAAAGCAATCGATCATCTTGGAGTACTGAATTCTTGGAATGAATCTCGACATTTCTGCGAGTGGCATGGCGTTACATGTGGTCGTCGACACCGGAGGGTCACTAAGTTAGAACTGCTTTCGAGTAATCTTGGAGGCTATCTATCTCCTCATATTGGAAATTTGAGCTTTATGAGAAGATTAGATCTTCAAGAGAATAGCTTCAACCGTGCAATTCCAGAAGAAATTGGCCGTTTGTTTCGGCTTCGATGGTTACTCCTCCACAACAATTCCTTCAGCGGCGAGATTCCGATCAATATTACAGGTTGCTCTAATCTCTTGTACCTTTTTCTACATTACAATCATCTTAGTGGACAAATTCCTAACGACATAGGTTCACTATCCAATCTTGAGAAACTAGTTTTGGATTCGAACAATTTACATGGTGAAGTTCCGAGCTCTGTTGCTAATATTTCCAATTCACTTGAGGTTTTCTCTGTTTTTCGGAACAAATTGCGTGGAAGCATTCCAAACAACTTTGGTCAGTTGAAAAGGCTGAAATCCCTTTTTTTGGGTGAAAACGATCTGACTGGAAGAATCCCTCCTTCAATGTACAATCTCTCATCGATTCGTGAGTTTTATGTTCAAATAAACAGACTCGAAGGAAATCTTCCTCCAAACTTGTTCCTTCCGAACCTCGAAACCTTCTTATTTCACACGAACCAATTCAGTGGAAATGTTCCTGTTATCTCCAATGCCTCAAACCTCATTGAATTTCAAATAGGAGGAAACAACTTTACTGGAAAAGTTCCTGATTTTGCAAGCTTACCCAATTTGAAAAATTTATTACTCGACGAGAATAATCTCGGACATCAGAAGGATGATGACTTGGATTTTCTATTTTCGCTCGTCAATTGCACGAATTTAGAAGAATTGAGCGTCAATGACAACAATTTCGGAGGAGTATTGCCGGATAGTATAAGCAACTTCTCAACGAAGCTTTTGTACATGACATTCGGAAGGAATCAGATTATGGGAAGCATTCCAACTGGGATTGAGAATCTTGTCAATTTACTACAATTAGGTTTAGAAGATAATCAATTGGTTGGTCCCATACCAAGCTCAATCGGTAAGCTGCAAAAATTGAATGAACTTCTTATATACGCAAATGAGCTCTCGGGCGCCATCCCATCTTCTCTAGGGAATCTTACATCATTGATTGAGCTACTTCTCAACTTGAACAATTTACAAGGAAGGCTGCCGTCGGAACTTGGACAATGTAGGAATTTGGCGTTATTGGATCTTTCTCAAAACAATCTTAGCGGTCCCATTCCCAAAGAGGTGATTGGTTTGTCATCCCTTTCTCGATATTTGGATTTATCGTATAACTATTTTAAAGGTTCCATCCCCAATGAAGTCGGAAAATTGGTGAATCTCGGCGAGTTGACTATATCGGAGAATAAGCTGTCTGGAGAAATTCCTAAAAATCTTGGTAGCTGCGAAAGCTTGGAGTTATTGTATTTACAGGGAAACTTGCTGCAGGGGACCATTCCTCAATCCTTTGATTCCTTGAAAGGGATCCTAGAAATTGACCTTTCTCACAACAACCTGTCTGGTGAAATTCCGACCTATTTGGAGCGTTTAGACTTGCAAATATTGAATTTATCGTTCAACAATTTTGAAGGACAGGTGCCTACCCAAGGAGTTTTCACAAACACAAGTGTCGTTTCTGTCCGGGGAAATGTGAGGCTTTGCGGAGGTATACCTCAACTAAATCTGTCGAAATGCCCCTCCGGTTTGAATAAGAAAGCAGGAGTATCTAGTAAGCAGAAGTTAACCATCTCAGTTGTATGTGGAATTGTTGCAATAATGCTTTTAGCTCTGCTTCTAATGCTTCATTGCTGGACAAGGAAAAGAAAAGGCAAATCGATTTTAGGATCGCTACTTGGAATTTCATTCTTGGAAGTATCGTATGGAGATCTTCTTAAAACAACTGATGGCTTTTCGTCAACAAACATGATTGGTGTTGGCAGTTTTGGGTCTGTTTTCAAGGGAATCCTAAATCGCGAAGGACGACTAGAGGTTGCCGTGAAAGTATTAAATCTTCAAACCTCAAGGGCGTTGAAAAGTTTCCTCGCAGAATGCAAAGTCCTGAAGAGCATAAAGCATCGAAATCTCGTCAAACTTTTGACAGCTTGTTCAAGTATTGATTTTCAAGGGAATGATTTCAAAGCTCTGGTGTATGAGTTTATGGTCAACGGGAGTCTAGAAGAATGGTTGCATCCTAGTCATGGAGTAATGTCGGAACAAGCGAGGCATTTGACTCTTATCCAAAGAATAAACATTGCTATTGATGTGGCGAATGCTCTCGATTACCTGCACCATCATTGCCATGTGCCTGTAGTTCATTCCGACTTAAAGCCAAGTAACGTTCTCTTGGATGGTGACATGACTGCTCGTGTTGGAGATTTCGGATTGGCAAGGTTCCTCGGCGATCCTTCTCGTTCAAGTTCTTCATTTCAAAGCAGCTCCATTGGAATCAGAGGTTCCATCGGCTATATTGCCCCAGGTAACATCAAAACTATTATCTTCTAACATTATTTCTCGGGATCAATTTTTCTTTTCAACTAACTATAATTATTCGTTATTTACATCTATCATATGTCATGTGAAATATGATGCGGGATTGTTTACAGTACTCAATTTTCATGCGATTTTTTTTAATCCAATTGTTTCAAACCATTTCATGCATCTATGACAACTATGTCCCTTAGTTGCTCTCGATTGTGCTCGCAAGCTTTTTTTTTTTTTCTTCTTCTTCTTCTTCTTCTCTTATGTTATTTGCATAATGAAATTATAAAAGTTCGCCAACGGACCACACAATTAAAAACTTTCAAAGAAAATTGTAACATTCAAATGAACATAACATTAATAAGTAGTGGTACAAATTTGCAGCCATATGTAGATCGGACACTATACAGAATTTTTAACTAAGATGTTTATGATTTACAGAGTACGTAATGGGCAGTGAGCTATCGAGAGAGGGGGATGTGTATAGCTATGGGATACTTTTGTTGGAGATGTTCACTGGAAAGCGACCAACGGATGAAATGTTCAAAGATGATTTCAATCTCCATAACTTTGTGAAAATATCGTTATCAAATAACCTTCCTCAAGTAGTGCACTCTGCTCTTCTGATGGGAACCGTTCAAGCAGAAGAAAGAACAACAACAAGCGAAGTTAGTGAAATTGAGATTGATCATGTTGGACAAAACAACGGTAACAACTTCCGGAGAACACAGAATTACCCGCTCGTCATGGACACTAATCTTGGGAAGTGCTTGCATTCAATCCTCAAGATTGGAATTTCTTGTTCAGAAGAGGATCCAAGAGAAAGGTTGAATATGGACGATGTTGTCAAAGAGCTACTACATATAAAGAATACTTACATGGCTGAATAGTAACAGGTAACTATTTTTTTATGCTTTTTCTGAGGTGCATTTTATAATCATAGTTAATAATT
This sequence comes from Ficus erecta, assembly GCA_008635985.1. Lineage (NCBI taxonomy): Eukaryota > Viridiplantae > Streptophyta > Magnoliopsida > Rosales > Moraceae > Ficus > Ficus erecta. The sequence continues at coordinate 211,892 of BKCH01001760.1, read as the reverse complement.
TCTATGATACGTTACATTTTTTTCCAAGAAAAAAAAAAATTGAACATATAAATTTTAAACATGAATATATACTATAGATAGCTTTATTTAATCTATTTTTACTAATAGGCATTTTATATTCCTAGTTTAATAATCTCTAAGATACATTTTTTTCCAAGAAAAAAAAACACATATTTTAAATTTATATATCTAATATGTTTTCCCTATGGTAGCTTTAAATCTCTTCAAAACTAACTATTATATGACAATATAAGATTGAACCAAGAACAATGATGGTGTTTTTCTGTATTGTTCATGGTAGCTGATTCATCCTAAGCATATAGTGTCTAACTAAAGAATAATATCAAGAGGATGATTATGTTCAATTAGCACTAAAATTTTGAAGATATAAAACCGAAATTTATGCATGGTTTTAATCTTGAATAATCTAGTTGACGTTATGATAACTTTAATTTATGAACCGAGAAATTAAAAAAACATGAAACAAAAAAGAAGTACAAAAAAACAATACATGCTCTTGTTTGTACTTTTATCTTTTACTTTATACCAACTCTAATGCAATAAGTTTTAATGTACTTATCGAATGGTTGATAACTGGATATTTAATGTTTCAACGTCTGAACTTTTTGTTAATCAACAAGTTGCCTACTAAACTTTTAATTCTTTCGTATCCTTTTAATTTAGTACAAAGTGTTGTAAAATTCTACCAAGTTGATAATGATTTTTAAATCTTGTTTTGGAAGGCTCCTATGCACATCATGTAAGTTCGATTAATACAAAGTTTGAAACTCATCACATCATATGAATGAAGGTATTTTCGTTCGAATTCTAACACCACTTATTGAGTAGGAAGCAGTCTACGACAAATTATTAAAATTTGGTTTATTGGTTTAGTTTGTAACAATTAAAAAATTTAAGCAGATATTTTCCGATTAATTAAAAAATTTAGAGAGCAAAGCTCCAAAAATTCAATACTAAGTAGAGTTTCTTCTCATTGGAGTTCCATATATGTCTCCTTATTTATATTGTGTATGCTTTATTTATGCTTTTCTGTCAGTTTAGGGCCCGATTGGGGGGTTTGGAGATATTTGAATTGAAATTTTGGAAATGCATGTTATGTTGAAAAAAAAAAGTTTGGACTAAAAAAGTGTAAAAACTTAAAATGTGCTCGGAAAAAGAAAATCAATATAGATCTTGTTTCCTTATTCTCGAAATTCTATGCATTTAACGAAAAAAATCATCTCAATTGGACTTGAAATAACGAAATTATGGACTCTTAAAGTTTACTATAAACATTAGAAGATGCTAAAAGTGAAAAGTAGTCTTGAGTTGAGGAAAAAGAAATAATATGAGAGATAATTAATACATGTTGCATTGTGATATTCTACTAAAATTTGTGCAATATATTTGCAAAATAACTGGATCCCATGACTAAGACTTTTTTTCTTTTTTGCAGATAATCTTGCAGGATTTGATGGAGAAGGAAAGATTGCCCAGAAGACTTGCTAAATAAAGAATGAAAGAGCAATTGTTGTAGAAAATCTGGACAAATTATGCAATACTGTTATGTGCGTCTAGTCGAATAAGCAGTCTCGGAAACTGTATGAAGTTGTTAAATATTATTAAGTTCATTAATTTGGGGATGCTAAAATTTTCTCTTGTATATTAAGGAAATTGATAAAATTTTCTCTTGATCTTCATTGGGCACTTTAGAGAAATGCTAAAAAATCATGCTTTGGATTGATTTTTGCCATATAAAAAAAAACTCTTACATGAAATATCATAACCTGACATCATTAACATTTATTTATTTAATTATGTATTTATTTAAAATACCAATTACAATTATTAGTTGGTATCAGTGACTTTGCCAACGAGTAGCCAGCTGGTTACTTTCGCCAGCAGGTTATCGACAAGTAACTACCACCCCTGGCAGGTTACCAGTTGATTACCAACTGGCTACCAGTTAGTTACTGTCACTGACTAACCACCATCGCCAACAGGTTACCAATTGATTACCCACCGCCACTACCAGGTTGTAGTTGGTTACCAATATAATAACCCAAATTTTTGACAAACTTGTGATTTCCTTAGATACAAGGAAAATCTAAGTCTGAACCATGTATGTCAATATGAAGCTCATGATCTAATTTGATTATCAGAGTATGTTTGAGTTCTTATAAGTATTATGAGACTCAATGATAATCTATTAAGTCAAGAATAAGGCTTTATGATGAAAAAGGCCGAACCATGAATTATGATTTTTGTTCGGGCCAATGAATAACCAGGATAATTTATGACATGATTAAGACGGTACTGCCGTATAATAAGCACTATTGAAATTATACTACAGCCGACCGTTATTAGGGATGCAGAGTTAAGAATAAGGTATGGGATCACTTTAGAAAAATCAGGAATAATATTTGGAGTAAGGAGGACTAAGTAGTTTCAAGTCCTAAGAAAAATCCATACGCAGTCCAGTTAAGTGTAGATGAATTCTGGACTGCTATCTAATATTACAGTACTGTTTATAGTTAAAATAGTATTGGTTTTATCTGGATTATTAAGGAAATAGATTGCATGTTAGGAGCAAGTGCCAAACATGACCCTAATTGGGAGACACCTCATCATGGATAAATATATAATTTTTGAGAATTTTTGAAATTATGGGGAAATGAATAATTATGAAAGGATTTTAGCCCAAAATTTCTCCACATGGCCGGCCACCTCATACGACCAAAGGGCAAATATGTTGAAAATTAGGTATTTTTCACCTATAAATAGGTGATGCTGGGTTGTTGGTGAACCATTTAGTTGAACCTCAAAACTTTTGGTTCTTTTCCAACTTCTCCTCTAGCCCTTAGAAACCAAAAAAAAAAAATGAGAGTGAGCAAGAGTGGCCGGTTGTGTTAGTGATGTGAGGAGGAAAATTTTTTCTCATCCCAGAGTCTAGATCCACCGCTCAAGCTTTAGAGGTATTCCTCTTAACCCTCTAAGAATTTCATTAAGTTTTGATAAAGGATTTATGTGTATTTCAAGCTTGGGTTGTAAGAGCATAAGCTTATGTCTCTTATTTTTCCCTATGTTATGATTTTATATGATTGGTTATGCCTAGATCTATGTTTAGGTTAATTTGATTTCTATTTGATTTCTAGATCTAAGCATGGGTTTGAATTTTGCTCTAGAATGAGTGTTATAGTTATGGTTGCTCACCTAGTGTTTATGAATATGCTTTTACATGTTTGAATGTGGATAATTTATGCATGATGGATATGTGAATGCCATATGTGTGTTGGCTAAAGAATTAACCTAAAAACACAATTTGGTAAACTTGAAAGTTATCAAATATTGTGTTTTCATAAAGACGAAACAAGCGTATGATTGACTGTTAAGAACGAATCCAACGCGCTGCATGTTGATGTAGGTTCACGGCTTTGTCCGTTTGAGGTAGTGTGCACATATTTTTAAACAAAAACCAACAAATTTCAAAAATGTCAATTTTCAGATTAAACTGGACAGTTTTCTGAAAACTGAATTTTGAGCCCCTTAGAGACCGAATTTGGAAAAAGTCATAACTACAAAGTTGTAGAGAATTGAAAATCCTAGGGGACATCATGAACAATTTTTGAAAATAAGACTCCAAAGGCTTCTGTTTTTATCAAAATCCGAGACTGGCATGTACAGACAGTGTACACGGGCAGAATTTTTCAAAAGGAGAAACGAGCATGTTAAAGGCAGATTCATGTTTTTGATAAAAACAAAAGTTGTAGGGTTCGATGAGATCTACAACTTTCATAAAGAAAACTTTTTCAAATTCTAAACCAATTTAAAGATAAAACTAGATATTCAAAACTATGCAGGGTACAAGAAATTCCTGCACATGATTTTTAAACTGTGCATGGTACAAGAAATTCCTGCATATGCACCTTCAGTCAAACTACAAGGCTGTTTTCAAAAGCAGTTTTCAAAGTTTTATGATTTTATAATTCCGATTAAAAAGAAATCACGGTTTTACAAAGAAAACAGTTTTAAAAGGATTTAAAAAGTGGTTTTAAAAAGTAATTTCAAGTATTAAATCAAGATAATACTTGAAATTATGAAAACAATGTATTTTTTTTAGAAAATAAGAGAAGGCCCAAGATTTCTTAAATGTTAACAGTTTTATGACGAATGGTAGTTGGGTTGGAGACCGACTAATTAATCGATGTGTATGTTAAGATTTGTTAAGTAATATGGTAACAAGTGTATGACCTATGATAATTGGATGGGATACTGATTTGTTATTGACAAGAAACTTGGAAAGAAATTTTCTCTATAATATTTCATTATGCACAATAGTGGGTATATATACAATGTACACTGACTATAGAAACCATAAAAATAGGAAACTAAAATATTCTGTTTCTAAACTAGTTTCCTTTTTCCTAATAATTACAAAATCAGAAACTATCCTAAAAAATAGCTGTCGGCTTTCCAATACTCCCCCTCAAGCTGGTGAGTAGATATTATCCATTCCCAGCTTGGATATAATCGTTGAGAAGTTGTGACCATTAAGTCCTTTTGTAAACACATCCGCAAGTTGCTCCTTTGTAGGCACATAGGGAGTACAAAAAACTTGTTGTCTAACTTCTCCTTTATAAAGTGTCTATCGACCTCGATGTGCTTCGTCCTGTCATGCTGTACCGGATTATGAGCAATATTTATGGCTGACTTGTTGTCGCAGTATAGTCTCATAGGCTCTTCCCACTTTATCTTGAGATCTTCAAGGATGATCTTCAACCACAGTAGCTCACACACACCTTGAGCCATAGCCTTGAACTCCGCTTCTGCACTTGACCGAGCTACTACGTTTTGTTTCTTACTCCTCCATGTGACCAGGTTGCCACCTAAAAACGTGCAGTAACCGGTTGTGGAACGTCTATCAACCACATACTAATTTACCAGTTTCCTTCAAGAGGTCAACCACATACTTCTGTTGGGAGATGAAGATTCCTTGCCGAGATCGAGCTACTTCTATCCCAGGGAAGTATTTCAACCTCCCCAAGTCTTTGATATCAAATTCCTTTGCCAAGTGGTTTTTCAAGGCCTCCTTTTCTTTCTCATCATTCCCAGTAACAATTATGTCATCAACATACACCAGAAGAGCAGTAACTCCCCCTGAAACCGTGTGCTTGATGAATAACGTATAATCACCTTGACTCTGCTTATACCCAGTATTGAGCATCACCTTTGTAAACCTGTCGAACCAAGCTCTCGGAGACTGCTTGAGTCCGTATAATGCCTTTTTCAGTTTGCAAACCTTGTTCCCTTTGATCTCTCCTCCAAAGCCCGGTGGAATCTCCATGTATATCTCTTCCTCTAAGTCACCATGAAGGAAGGCATTCTTCACATCAAACTGTTGTAAATCCCAATTGAAATTAGCAGCCAAGGACAATATAACCCTCACCGTATTCATCTTAGCCACCGGTGCAAATGTCTCTTAATAGTCCACTCCATAGGTTTGTGTGTAGCCCTTAGCAACCAACCTTGCCTTGTATCTCTCTAAAGACCCGGCTGATCTGTACTTCATGGCAAACACCCATTTGCATCCCACTGCTCTTTTATTTTGTGGCAGCTCCACGATATCCCACGTTCTGTTCTTCTCAAGTGCCTCCATTTCTACTCTCATAGCTTCTCTCCACTTCTCATCAGATAAAGCCTTAGATAAGGTATTAGGAATTGGAATGGAGTTTAAGTTTGCCAAGAAACTTCTGTGTGATGGAGAAAATATGTGAAAAGACACTGATTTGGCCAATGGATACCTTGGATGTTTAGTGCACTATCTTGTCCCTTTTCTTAAGGCAATAGGCAAATCATAATCAGATGGAATAGGAGAGGAAATGGGTTTGTGCATACCTCATTTTCAAGAATAGGAGTTGAGTTTTGGACTTGCTCAGGATCGGGTTCCGGATCTCTCCTTCTCGAGTACACCTGTACATATCTCCTACTGTCAAGCCTGTCATTGATAGGGACTGGTTCGACTGTTTCATGGTTTCGTTCTTGTGGAGACAATTTGGGCTGCAAGGATGGTTCATGTGAAGAGTAAGGTTGTGAGATGGGTAGGTCAAGGAAGGGTAGATCTTCTGCCTTATCTTCTCCAATAAAGCTAGACTCCCCCTGAAGATAAGGCTGAGAGAAAAAAGATTGCCCTTCCTCAAAAGTGACATCAACAGAGATATAAAATTTTCGAGTAGATGGGTGATAGCACTTGTTGCCTTTCTGTGTTGGAGAATACCCGACAAACACACACTTGATTGCTCTTGGATCTAATTTACCTCTGTTATGGCTAGACACATGAACAAAAGCAGGACAACCAAAGACTCGAGGAGTGAGATTATTTGTGGGTCGAATGTTGGGATAAAACTTATGGAGGAGTTACATAGGGGTTTGATTTCCCAAGGCTTTGGAGGGTAGTCGATTTATAATGTGGGCTGCAGTAAGGACAGCTTCCACCCAGTATGTTTTTGGAACTCGATTTTGGAAGAGCAAAGCTCGGGTTGTGACAAGTAAGTGACCATTTTTTCTCTCAACAACCCCATTCGATTGAGGAGTATCTATGCAGGATGACTCATGAACTACCCCTTCTTTTAGAAAATAAGGTGAAAGAAATTGGTTAAAATAATCCCTGGCATTATCAGACCGGAACCTTTTTACTTTGACACCAAATTGGTTATGTATCATGGCAATGAAGTTTGGAAGGATAGTGGTCACATCGGATTTATGTTTGAGAAGGAAAATCCACGAGACTCTAGTGCAATCATCGATAAAAGAAACAAACCACCGAGCTCTAGTAACATTAGGAATATATCAGTGTGGATCAAATAAAAAGGAAAGGAACTTCTATTACTGCTTATGGGAAAATTTATGTTTGGAAAATTCACATATATCACAATGAAAATCTTCAACATGGACATTCTTAAACAAAGAAGGGAACATTGTCTTTAAAATAGTAAACGAAGGATGACCAAAACAAAAATGGTGACGCCAAATGTCATCATTATTTGAAACAGAAAAACAAGACTCTGAGAAAACATGCTTGACAATAGGTGAGTGTGTGGCTGATACATCGAGATAGTAGAGGCCGCCCTTTTCCTTAGCATGTCCAATCCTCTTCCCCGAAACCTGATCTTGAAATACACAATGAGAGGGATAAAACAAAACATTACAGTTCATATCACGGGTTAGTTTGTGAATAGACAGGAGACTAGTGGACAATTTCGGAACATGGAGTACATCTTTTAATAACAAGGACGGACTCAACTGAATGTGACCAACACCAGCCACTGTTGTAACAGAACCATCGGCAACAACAATTTTCTTATTGCTAGGACAAGGTGAATATGTTGTAAAATGGGCTGAGGAAGCCATCATATGATCTGTGGCTCCTGAGTCAATAATCCAAGAGTCTTGTATAAATCGATCCGAGGCATGTAATCCATGAGAGAGGGACTTACCAGAGAATGCGAATGAACAGAAGCTACTGGGCTGGCCCAACGACCCCAATAAACTTCGAATCTTCTCAATCTCGGCCTGATTAAAGTGGCTGGAAGTAGTCTCTCTAGGAGGCTGTGGAGCGGATTTGTGGTGGAGGCTTGATGAGCTTGTTGCTGAATTTTTTGATCGCCCCGCTGGCCCCATTCTCAGCTGGAAGTAGGAGATTTTGTCACTCCTTCATCAGATTGAGGAGGGTTGTTTGTTTCAGCAATCTTAGACATCGCAGACTATGAAAAAAACAGCTGTGAAAGGCCGGCACAGCAGGAAGAAGGAAGAAAGAGTGTCGGCAATGAAGGCCAACAATAAATCGGCAATGAAGGCCAAAAAGGAACTGCAATGAAGGCAAATCAGAAAAAATGGTTATGAGGGCTGATACACGGCAATGAAGGCCAGCAGAAAGAAGACTGAATTGGCTGAACAGAAACTTTGCAAAATACTCTGTTTTGGACTCAAAAAACAGAGTAAAAATAGGGCATAAAGAAACAACAGCATGAAGGCCAAAAAAATAAAAAATAAAAAACGTTTTACTTCTAGAGAAAACCTGGCTCTGATACCATGACAAGAAGCTTGGAAAGAAATTTTCTCTCTAATATTTCATTATGCACAATAGTGGGTATATATATAATGTACACTGACTATAGAAACCATAAAAATAGGAAACTAAAATATTATGTTTCTAAACTAGTTTCCTTTTTCCTAATAATTACAAAATCAGAAACTATCCTAAAAAATAGCTGTCGGCTTTCCAACAGTTATGTTAGGGCATGTATCCATGATTACCATTGGTAACCGGATAGGATACCGGTTTACTATGTTAAGGTATCACTGGTAATCAGATAGGATACCAGTTTACTATGATAGGATTTGTATCTATGATTACCAAAGCTAATCGGATTGGATATCGTTCTAGTATGTTATGGTTCATAGTAAGATAGAACGACTCTTATCTTATGCCTTGTTTGAAACAAGAATATGACCCGTTGTCGTGCCTTGATGGAACGATAGACCAAGAACATAGGACGACTTGTAAGTACAACTCTGCCTACAGCATGGGCAAAATGTTTTTGTTGCTTTGCATGTTTTTCAAAAACTCATGTATTGATTTAAATGTTTTTACTGCTTTACATGTTTTTCAAAGCATCATGTGTTAATATGATTTATGTTTTATTATTGTGATATCATGTAAGCGTGCTCACTAATAATAAATCACATGACAAGACTAAGACTAAACCAAGACAATAAAGTGTCGTACCAACCTCCTGCAGATCGTGGAGGATTATGTATGTTTAAAAAAAAATTCTCAGACTTTCCATAGATTGTGAAGGGTTATGTATATGATTCCCAGAATTATTAGGGACCTTGCAAACCCTAACTTTCTGTGGATTGCGCGCATTTGGTACGTACACAAAGGGCCCATATGTTAAGCAAGATAATAAGTTTATAATGGAAGCATAATCGATTCATAAGAAAGCATAATTGGTTCATGCATTATCAATTCATATATTCTGTTACCAAAATGTTTTTACAGAATAGAAAATTATACTTACTGGGCATAAGCTCATAACTTACATTCATGCTGTAGATAAGCAACCTACCGGCAATGCTTCATGCAAGACTGTGGAGATATGGCACTACAGACTGTGAAATTTGGGTTGGATACCACCACAGGTTTTGGAAATATATTATGTAAAATGTTTTTTTATTATGTTATGATAAGTCGATGGTACTAGTATATGAATAATTATGAGTATAAGTTAAGTTTTAAATTGAATTTTAAAAAGAAAGAATAAAGAAAAAAAAACGTTTCCGTATTTTTACGTAAAGCAAAAGTAAGTTTTAAGATAAAGTATGTTTAAGTAAGCATGATAAGGTAACGGCTCCATGAAATCGGGTCGTTGCAAAGTTAAGTATTTAAGTTAAGTAAGTACGAAGTCACGACCCTACGTAGGTCGGGTCTGGTTACCAATTGGTTACTTTCACCGACTAGTTATCAAGCGATAACCGCACTGTCGGCAGGTTATCAGTTGGTGTAACGACTAGACTTTTTGGACTGTTAATTAACTTACTTATTCTTAAATTAATGTAGTCTTAACACTTATTTATATTTGATTAAAAAATATAACTTTATTTATTTTTATTTTTTACTTTTTAAAACAATTTTTTTTGAATAAACGTTGATGACAAAAATCAGTAGGTATATAAGACATCTCAACTAGGTCGGCGCCCCTTTAGCACCTTCATCACTTTTCTATCACTCTAAGAATATTATTAATAGAAGAAAATTAGAAAAGAGTCTGAAATGAAAGGGAACATGAAAACGTATAAAAAAAACAAAAAAAAAAACCAACTAGACTAACCCATAAAGGACAAAAGCCGGAAGACAGTCTCATAGGATAAAGCCTAAACTCTCTCCTTGAGAGTAGCCTTCAAATATGCTTCGTTAATAACCCTATAGGCAAAATGCAAAGGAAAAAACCTAGAGTGAAAAAATAGTACATATTTACCAAAATGAATTGGTTAGCTAGATATAGCTAATGGGCTATTCCAAAGGAAAAAAAATGCAATCTCAAGAAGAAATTAATTGCCAAATTTATAACAAGGAAGACCAGCCATATCCTTTGCCACCGCAGCATCACAAAATTGAGGAGCATTAAACCACCATGTTGGTTGTGTCATATGTACAGCTTGAGCTACCAGCTTGTCTACAACATGATTTGTGTGAAACATGATAAGTGATGGATTCTAGATAATTGATTGCTTGATTCCAGCAACCTACAAAATGCCATGGTACCATCCTACTTTTTGATTTGATGAGATTAACCACATATACTGAATCACACTCGAGCCAGAGCTAGTTCCAATGATGTTGCGTAGCATACTCCATAGCGCAGATAACCCCCATCAATTCTGCTTCATAAACAAATAAAACATCGAGAGGAACAGAAAAGCAACCATACTAAATCGTCTATAAGTGCAAAATATTCCCCCACAACCTGCCATTTCAAGAGATCCATTTGCTGCGGCGTCTATAAACTTTCAGCCATTTCAACGGTGGTGGAACTCATTGAACTTCAATGAATTTTGGAGCTTTAACCGACTTGCTTGGTACCTAAAACATATTAAGAATCAACAAGTTTGACACAGAATTGTGCATAGTTCCAGTATCAAGAGCATCCGCTTCTTTTATGCAATGCCAGAGAGAAAGAAAATCCTTTTGTGTGATGGTAGTTTTATCTTGAAAAACTGTTTCATTATGTATTTTCCAAATCTACCAAAACACTGAATTACTCCTGATATCCAAAGATTGAAAACCTGTTTGCTCATGCGACATTTGAATGCAAAATCCAGAAGATCTCTGATATTATCTCTGTGAATTTTGACATGAAAAACCTCTTCAAGACGACTCCAAATAGTCTAGGCAAAGTTCCATTGGAAGAAGAGGTGGACAATAGTTTCTTCCGCGTTGAAGCATATTCAGCAGCAAGAAGGGATAGAAAACCCTTATATTTGAAGCGTTTTTTTAGTTGGTAGTTTGTTGTGAATGACTTTCCAAAGAGTCAAAGATCTTCTCGGTTGGATCGAATTCCTCCAGATTTTGTCACCTAACTCACTGTAGCATATCTAGGCCGAATAAACCCATAGAAATCTCAGACTTTTGGCAAACTGTCTACACAATGTCTCCATCTATGCTCATTTGAAGTCTTCTCAGCAATTGAAATGCTTCGTATATCATTGACAATGTTGGGAAAAGCATCATAGAATGATTGAGGCAATCTCCATCTATTATCATGAATGAAACTATCCACCAAAGCATTGAGAGGAATGTTGTCAGGTGTGTTAATTTTGGAGACAATTGGATAACCAATCCTATTATCTTTCCAAAAATTAACCTTAGATTGGTTGCCCACAATACAAATGCTCTCATCAACTAGCTCCTTGTAATAATTCCTAACCGTCGGCCAAATCGATGACAAAACCGGTTCTTCCTTGGCATGCCGAAAATCTTTTGTATACTTCTTTTTCAGGAAAACACAAGCTAGAGAATCCGAAGTCATTATGCGCCAAGCAAGCTTGTGAAGAAAAGCAGAATTGGTATCCTCCAGAGACTTGATACCCAAGCGGCCTTCTGTTTTGGGTAGACAAGTTTTTTCCCAAGCTACTGTAACAAGCTTGACATTTTCAATATTTCCTGTCCATAGAAAGTTCCTCATAGCTATGTTGATTTTATGGAGAAGATTTTTTGGCCATTTGTATATCATGAAACTATGGTTAAGAGAGCTGGCAATCACTAAATTGATAAGCGTTAGCCTGCCTGCCATTGAAAGAGTTTCATCCATATTGCAAATTCTGAAATAACTTTATCTGCCACTGCTTGCAGAACTGATTTTTTCGGCGCTCCCTTGAATAGCGGAACTCCCAGATATTTGAAAGGAAGAACTCCTCTACCCATTGTCATCTACTAAACAATCTTTGTAGCACAATGACTAGATATAGTGTTCCCCAGGAAAACATTTGATTTGTCATAGTTGATGATCTGTCCCGAAAGCTTCCCATAGCAACTAAAAATTTCTTTAAGGCACTTTATGTTCTTATTAGTGGCTCTGCAAAACAATAAAACATCACCAGCAAAAAGCAAGTTAGTGGGCATAATACCTCCTCTGGAAGCCGCAATTGGAATAAGACTTCCCTCCTCCATTCTTCTTTGAATCAAGCAACTGAGAAAATCTTTAGCAAGACAAAATATAATTGGTGATAAAGGATCTCCCTATCGAACACCTCTTCCACAATTGAAAAAACCCTTAGGAGTGTCATCAATAAGAACAAATAATCTTGCTGACTTGAAGATTTTGTGTAACGACCCGCCTTCTTACGTAGGCCGTTACCGTACTTATCTTACATAAAAACTGACACTTACTTAACTAGCGTAAAATACGGAATATATTTTTTTTTCTACATCATAACAAATATAAAGGTAACTCGACCATATAATTACTTATAACCATATATACATATTTATTTGAGTATTAAAGTATTAAACTTATTTTAATATTCAACCCATAAAACTAAATAATAATTTCATATAATTAAACACAAAACGCGTAGCGGTCTCCATCCCGTAGTTTCACAGTTAGCCTTGCCATGCCCCACCATCTTGTATCAAGAAGTGCTTATAGGGAGCTTACCTACAACATAAACGTAAGTTGTGAGCTTTCGCTCAGCAAGTACAACTATTAACCCGCAAAAACAATTTAAACTTAATTAATGCATGATCCAATTATGCTTTCTTATTCTTTCTTAACTTAACATACTATGGGCCCTTAACTTAAGTGTACGTACCGTGGCGCGCTGCCATGGAATGGTTGGGGCGGCCAGCCCTGTCCAACTCAAACCATGAACCAACCCTGACCTAGTGCAGGTCGGTACAATACGATCTAAACTGCTTAATATCTTACTTAAAAACATTTTCTTACTTGAACTTAGTCTTACTCTTATCATGTACATTATCATTAGTGAATATGCTTCATGATGTCATAATAATAAAACATAATAATATGCATCACATACATAAGTGCATGAATTTTAAAAACATGCAATCAATAAAAATAATTAGCCTATGCTGTAGGCGGAGTTGTACTTACTGGTTACAGTAGAGCTGGGGTTCGTTGCTTCAACGAAACACAACAATAGGTTACCTTCCTGTTTTCAAAAGAACGTAAGATAAGTATCATCCTATCTTACCATAAATTATTATATTAAATGTTGGTATCCTAACCAACATTTAACACTTACCCTATTTATATGTCCCCTACTAACATGGTATCCTATTCGGTTACTAGATGTAATCTTAGGGCACCTGACCTAAAAACAATCAAACCGTATTATGTTTGATTACTTAAAACAAATCTTGGTTAGTTATAATATCCTTTTAGGTTACTGTTAGTAACCCTGGGTATAAGCCCAAACATAATTAGGTTACTATCCTATTGGGTTGCTAAGACCCATTAATGGTATCCAATTTGGTTATCCTAAGTAATCTTAGTTTCAAAACTTAGCATATAAAATTAGTAACCTATTTGGTTACTATAGGTATACTTTCAATATACTTAGTTCAATAATAATCTTTTTAGTAACATACCTGACTACTATGTGTCTTACTATGGTTAACATATTACTTAGCTTACTTAACATACTTTAAAACCTTGTTTAATTCTTTTTAAATCATTGTTATAAAACTGAAACTGATTATTTTATAAAAATAGTAAAACCGTGACATTTTGAGAATCATTCATAGAAACAGTCCAATAATTTCAGTTAGCAGTGCATGAGTAGGAATTTGTTGCTCATGCACTGTTTTGAAAATCCTGTGCAGGATTGCCTATTTCCTGCTCAGTTTGAAGATTCAGTTTTATTTTAAAATCTACTCTGAATTTGAAAAAGTTTTCTTCATGAAAGTTGTAAACCTCACAAAGTCCTGCAACTTTTGTTTTTTGCACAAAACCTAATTCTGCCCTTAACCTATTCATTTTCCTCATTGAAAAGTCCTGGCCGTGCATAGGGTCTGGGACTGGCCAGGCTCGGTTTTTCCCAAAACTGGAAGCTTTTGGAGCTTATTTTTCAAATTATGTTTGTGTTACCCCAAGGATTTTTAATTTTCTACAACTTTGTAGTTTTGACTTTTTCCAAAATCTGCCTCTAAGGGCTTCAAAATTTCGTTTTAAAATTACTGCCCAGTTTGGTCCGAAAATTGGCAGCTTGTTTCTTAATCGTTTGATACGCGAAATAACGCACACCCTACCGCAAACGGTCACAACCGTGAGCTTACATCATACATGCAGCGTTTTACACAAAATTTCCATTAACATACACTTGTTCAACCATTTTACCAAATAGTTCAATTTTTACCAATTTAGGGTTTTAAGTTGATTTTTCTCATTCTAATTCAACATACAACCAATTAATCATAACATAAGCATACCATAATCTTTCCTAGACATGTGGGGACATAAAATCAGCAGCTACTAAACATACACATACAAGCACATAGTTTAAAGCATAGCTTCAAAAATATAAGCCAAAAACCTAGATTTAGCATATCAAAACTTAGATCTAGCTCACCCTAAACCAAATCAAACACATACTAATTTAAACCAAGCCATTGAATGAAAAATAATTGAGCTTAAGCTCATACATACCCAACTGAAAAATACACCTAAATTCTTGAACAAAAACTCAAATGAAAAGCTAAAGGGTTGAATGGATTTACCTTAAACTTAGAAGTGGATCTAGGCTTGGATTTCAAATTTTTTCTACTTAATTTTTCACTCAAAAACTGACCCACTCTCCACTGTTTTCTCACTTGATGGTCGGCTTTCTTGGAAGAGAAGAAAGCAAGAAGATGAACCAAAAAGGGTGATGTGTCTTAATGACTCTAGACCAAATTTTACCACACAATAAAAAGCCAAACTTTAATTTTTATTGTGTAGTTTGCATTTAGGTCCTCTAAAAACAACTACAATTTCACCTAGACTCCAAGAGGTGGCCGGCCATTGTGAGGAAGTGTGTTGGCCAAGTTTGTTCCATGCTTAACTAATGCTAATACTTTCTAGCATTTTCAAAAATTCATTTAATTCCAATTTAATCATCACAAATGAGTTGTCATCCACCATAGTGTTCCATTTGGCTTTCTTCCTAAATACAGTTCATTTACTTACCAATACAGATTTTACAAATACTGTTTTCACTAATAACAGTACTGTTTTACTGGACTGCAGTCCAGAATTTATCTGCACTTAACCGAACTGCATAAAAAATTTTCTTAGAACTAAAAACTACTTAATTCTTATTACTCTAAATATTGTGCTTGATTTTTCTACAATGGTCACATACCTAATTTTGGCTTCGCTATCCGTAATTACAGTTTTTCACAGTATAATTTCATACTGTTTAAAAAAAACTGCAGTACTGACTAAATCATACCTTAGATTATTCTGATCAAAATTTGACCGGAATAAAATCGTACATAAATCATAATTCTGATAAATCAGATCAAGCATTTCATATTAACATACATAATACAAACTTTTGATTCCTAAAAATAGAAATCGTAAATTTGTAAAAAGGTTGGTTATTACATTTTGTGTACCCATTCACCAAGTTTGTTGGAGAAACCGAAGGCTTTAAGTACATGAAAAATAAAATCCCAGTGCATCATGTCGAACGCCTTCCTGATATCAATCTTTATCGGCATATTTCCTCCGTAAGATTTTTTGTATATATCATGTCGAACGCCTTCTTGATATCAATCTTTATCGGCATATTTCCTCCGTAAGATTTTTTGTATATAGCGTTAACTCCCTCAGAAGCAAGTGCAATACAATCTTGAATCTGTATGGTAGGAATGAAACCAAACTGGTTTGGAGAGACAATACGTTTAGCAAACTGTCCCAACCTATCAGCTATAATCTTGGTAATAACTTTAAATAAAAAGTTACCAAGCACAATTGGCCGAAAAGACTCAATAAATAATGCATCTTTAATCTTAGGAATCATAACAATAAAATTAGAATTAAGGTTTCGAGGAACATGACCTGTAATAAAGAAGTTACAAATAAAATTCACCGTTTCAGTTCCAACAATATCCCAACTCTTTTGGAAATATAATCCATTGAAACCGTCTGGTCCAGGTACATTAGAAGGATCAAGAGAAAAAACAGCCTCACAAATCGTCTCTGCTGTTGGAATTCCGGTTAAAAAATCATTATCCTCTTGACTGACCTTTCTCTGAATTGTGGTGTCAATGATAGAAAAATCTAGAGCTTCAATGCGATTATTAGAGAATAAAGTCTGATAAAAATTGATCACGTGAGTTTTTATCTCCTGTTGATTGTCCGTAAGATTATCATTAATTTGCATGACAGCAAGAAGCTTTTTGGCTTTTCGGACTCTTAAGCATAGCATGATAGAAAGCAGTATTACGATCCCCATCTCTTGTCCACTTGATCCGAGCTTTTTCCCTCAAGAAAGTCTTCTGAATTCTAAGCTTTTCCTCCAATTGCTTCCTAGCAATAAGTTCAGAATTAAAATGCTCTTGTGTGAAGTCATTGTATGCCGCTTCATTTTGGACCTCTAAGAGCTTTTTCTCTACTTTTTCAACTGCTTGAAAAATGTTCCCAAAGCTATCTTTGTTCCAATATTTTAATTCACCTTTCAACAAACGAAGTTTTTGACAAAGAGGCAAATTTCCCATCCTGGTCTAGTAATTTGTGACTAGACATGCGCGTAGAATTCATCATTTAGGATTGTTGGCAATATGATAGTAAGTACAAAAGTCCATGCGATATGATATAATTATTTATACAACCTTATTTACGGGTTCATTGTGTGTTCTTTAATTCTTACAGGGGGATTTTAGTGAACAACATACACGAGGGAGTTTCGAATATGTTGGGACTAATGACATATTGACCAAGTCATTAGGCAATGATGAACATTCGGGATGGACCCGTGGTCAATCTAAGTTTGTCAAGCAGTCTCATTACTTCGACATTATGCAAAGTTCAAAGGATAATACTGAAATATTGGTAGTGAAACACTAGCTTGCTACGTTGGAAAAAACCGTATAGGAAGTTTGTGCAAAGCATGGTATTAACTGAGAGACTATGGCCGAAGAGAATGCCACGCCGACTGTTGATTAACACAACAGCTTCAAGGCTAGTTGCACCCATAATGAAAAAGAACCTGGGGTGCTAGATCCGCAACCCACGCCGAACGCAAGTAAGGAATGCCAGCTTTTTCTTGACGATACAATCAATGATGGAGATGTGCTTGTTGCAATTGGCAGAGCGTACATGGAGTGTGTTCCAACCGACACAGTCCATGGGATTCCTTCGGGTGAGGAAAACATGCGAGTGACAATTACAGTCTTGAAACTAAAACGTGCACTTTTACGTATTCTGACAAACGAAGCAACAATATTGGAAGAAGTTATCAGTGGGTTTGTTGCTTGGCCGAAAAGATTAATCATCATTGAAACGATTCTGAGCCAGACAAGTCGAGGTCCTAGTCACATTCCCGACCAAGAAGTTGAGGGAAACAAACACATCAAAAAGAGAGTAGGGAAAAAGAAACTATAGTCACAATCGGAGGTACAATAACAATCTGCACAACAACAACCACCTCCATTCAACTTTAGTGAAATTCCTTTGACTTGAGACCGTTGGTGTACTATGCACAATGTTCCATGTGTGACAAATTACAAATAGCGTGCCTAACTCAACAGGCCATCAGTGGCAATAACTTGCCTATCTATATTTGGTTTGAAGATGTATACCATTTGATTACTTTTCAAGAAATTAGTATAAACAGTATAATGGTTTACATCAAGTAATAGATATATCCTTAAACAATACTTATTTTTCCTTGTTAATCTTATGTTGCTTTTCGTAACAAGTTTGAGTAATTATTTTGCAGCTATTTAGTGGAATGTTGTGAAAGAGAAGGTGTTGATCAACGGTTCGGGTTTATTTCGCCAATCCTTGTCTTACCAGTTAAACAGAAAGTAGATCGCGAAGTCTACCGTAAAGAAAAAGCCAACAATGTTTTACGGATTCTAACAAACGCACCGAAAGGAAAGTTGTTTCTCATGCCATATAAACGGAAAACATTGGATCTTGGCAGTTATTGATCTGTGGAATGACTAGGTCATATATTTTAATCCTCTTGGAAACGAACTGGGTGATGATTTTGAAGACCTAATTAAGTTGTAAGTATATTTTTATGTTCCAAATTGTGATTTGTTGTTACATTATTCTTGTTTTATTGTTTTGACCTTTGTTAAATTGTTAGGGCACTTAATGACTGGAAGATTTTGGCGGGCAAAAGAGTAAGAAAGCGACGCAACTATAAAACATTGATTGATACTGTTCGATGTTCTTTACAAGAAGGTTATATTGAATGCGGATATTTTGTTTTAGCCTTAATGTGAGAAATAACATTGACTCTCGATGGATTATCCTTACTTCAAATTAAGGGTTTTTATACCGATGTTGAGATAAGTTTAGTAAGGTAAGAGTGGGCTAATTTTGTAATGCGATTCATCCAATATAGTTAGAAGCCAATCTATGAATTTTGTAATGTAGTGTATGTTTTTATAATAATTGTTGTACAATGTGACACAAAATTAATTGAAGATTAGCTATTATTTTAATCTGGGATGTTCAATGGATAACACACAGTGTTTGCCACCTGTGGGAAATCGCATGAATTATGAAATTTTTTTTTTCATTGTAATCTTTCCATGACCGTTTTTAGCAAAAACAGTCATGGAATGTAGAGATTCCACAACCGTTTTTGCTAAAAATGGTCGTGGTATATGGACATACCACTACGGTTTTTCAGAAAAATGGTCATGGAATCATCATGACAAAGTACTTTCCATGACCATTTTTGCTAAAACGGTAATGGTATAAAGCTATTCCACGACGGTTTTTTCTAAAAAACGTCGTATTATATTAATATTAAAAACTGTCATGGAATAGCCCTCTCTACTCCATGTTTGGCACCAGTTTTGTCTATTCCACGACAGTTAAAAAATTGTCATGGAATCCAAATAGATTCTATGACCCTGGATACCACGACGGTTAAAAAACCATCATGGAAAGATACCATGATGGTTAAAAACCGTCGTGGTATCTTCTTTTTGTACTAGTGTTCAGTCCTTTTCATGTGGTTAAAATCTCCCTGTATTCTTTTTGTGAGTCGACTTATGACTCATTCCACAAGTCGACATACGACTCTATCAACGACTTGACTTTATAACAACACATGCGCTTCTGTAAGCAATCTTTGACAGTCAAATTCTTGTCTGATTTCCAAAAAAGTAGAACAAGAACTATGGGGAGTAAAGGTCACAGGATAGCTGGGCATCCTCGGCTATTTGTTACATCCTAGAAAGTCCCCAACACCGGCAAACTCAAAATGCACAAGCCATTAAAATGACTTAGCAATACTCTCGATTGTCAATTCGTCGAGTAGCAAGTCCATAAGGTACGAACTCTAAATCAAGTTCAAATTTCCTTTTACTTTTTCACCCTTTTCTGCTTTGATTCCCAAGAAATGGTCGAAGCTCATAGAAATAGAATTATTCACAAGACAATCTAGCACTCTCAAGAGTTGCTCATCAACTCATCAAGCTTAGGGGCTCATAACAAAATCCCTAGCTCACAGCAACTCCAGAATCCACACATTGTCTGATATCCAAGCCGACGACGCAACATGTCAGTCATAGTAGTTGACTCCTCGATCATTCGAATCTGCCTCATTCAATCCAACTCACATTCAGGGTAAAACTCATGGATTTACGATACCTAATAAAAACTCACTCAACAACGAGCAACTTACGACTTATCAATTGAGTCAGTCATTCAAATTGACTCACAAGTCGATCGATCACATACACTTCATCATTGATCGGTCACATTGACTCCCACATCGATCGGTTACATCGATTCTAGTGTTGATCATTTACATTGACCTATGAGTTGATCGATCACATCAGCCCACAAATTGATTAGTTATATCAGCTTATGAGTCGATCAGATCCGACTACTCCAACTCTCACGTCGATCCCTTACATCGACCCATGAGTCAGTCAATCACATCAACCCATGAGTCGATTACCTACATCGACTCCTAATTTGGTCGATCACATCAGCTTCCGAATTTATCTCTCAAGTTGAAGTGATGGCACCAGATATACAGTCGATTTAAAATGACTCAAAATAAAGAAATTTCAAGAACAACGAACATCTTCCTCAGTTGTAATCAACCACTCGGAGGTCCTGTGGGGAAATTATCTTTGCCTTCCTCTTCGGCTCACCATTAGGAACACAAAATTGATTACTTTCCTCCTTTTCTTACATAAAGGAATTTTTTGACCTTGCAATTACAAAGAAACAAACAAAATGGGATCTGGGGACCTCATACCCAATAGAAGAAACGTGTTTCCACAAGGTAAACCACCACTTCTCTCAAGGGCTATTGGTTTCCTCACCCAACTTAGGGGGCTTGAATTTAGCTCTCTCTTGACTTTCAACTCAGTCTTCATCCTCTTGACATCATCATTGCTCAACACTAAGAAAGACAAGACATCAAGATGTCACGACCGATAAATCGTAAGCCACCAAGCCACTTTTCATCGGTTGAATTCGATCGAGGGATCAACTTCCATCAGGTCCAAATGAGCCCGATGCTAATTAAATCCATCATCGATCCAATTATCATCGAAAGAAGGCTAATGGTGCAAGATGCGTTTTGAAATGGACGGTCACGATCAATGCGATTTCAACATCCACAACCATCTTATTCTGATGCCTGGGAAGCCACCATCTCAACTCCAAGAATATATGCATCAATTCTTGTACATCATTTTGCTTCTTGCTGGCGTGCCAATCTCAAATCAACTTGACGAGAACAATTCAAGGGCTAACAAACCATATGATTTTGAAGTAGCATACCAATCGAGATGATCATCTACCGGCCAGTCGATCTCATGATCACAACTTTTCCTACTATTGGAGATTCACTCATAAAGACCTCATCTTGGGCAAACATTTATGCCATAATAAGTTATGTTTTTTGACTTTATTCTCTGACAAGGAATCATTGCGGATCATCATCCAATTCGAGAAGCAATTATAATTCATATCCTCTTGCAAAAAAAAATAATAATAATAATACTTGTCCTCAACGCGTAAACACAAAGTCAATTTATAGCTCAACAAGTCACCTATTGACTCGAGCTTCATGCCTTTTCACAAAATATCGACTTTATATCCATCGGGGTTCTAAGCTCATCCTTTGGAATAATATTTCAATCAATTCCAACCAATGAATCATTTCCTCATCAATCAATCGACTCCTCGCACAACAAGTCGATGGTTCATCAGCCTAACATCGTTAATGCTTCGTACGACCACAGTCGAACCAACAATAAACAATGTCTTTAGTCCAAACAACGACTCGACAAATGCATATAGTCTATTCAGGTGCCTATAGTCGACTATAAACAAAAGTAATCTATGCGACTAATTAGCACAATTAGTTCAACTAAAGGTAAGCCCATACAGTCGACTTGAGATAATACGAGCTATGCAAGATGACCAACGAGTCACCATTGGTTGACTTCTATGACTGGCTCACCGACTAGCAACTTTCATTGCAAACAGCTCCTCTCACAATAGTTGACTCGCCTAGGAACAACTCTTCAATATGTTCGACTCCTCAACGAGTCGTAATAGACTCCTCAATGAGTCTTCATAGAATGACTCCTCAACGAGTCTTCATAGAATGACTCCCCAACGAGTCATAATCGACTCTTCAATGAGTCTTCTTTGAATGATTCCTCAACGAGTCGTGATCTACCCTTCAACGAGTCTACGTTGAACAGCTCCTCAATTGAGTATTTTCAATAATTGATTCGATAAACAACTCGACTACAAGTGACACATTGAGGAGTTGTTCACCAACTCATAATTGGAGATGCACATATCAGGTCCCTCATTTACGATGGTTTCAACCAACTAAATCAACAAACCATCTAGAATCATGGACCTACTACAAGAAGTTTCGTGGTCATGACGAAACTGTCTCGCTCAACCAAGAACATATTGAGAAGTTTCATCAACCATCGATGACTATCCATCGGCTAATCAATTCGATTCTGTGAATCAACATATATTGTATCAAAAGCTTTATTTTCCTTAATGAAAGCAAACAAGTGGCTAAACGACTCATTAGTTGACTCAAAGCTCTAAGACCTACTTGGCAAACATTGGTTTTATGTCCATCAGGGTTATACGATCACCCTTCGGGATTAAGTGTCAACCAATTCTAGTAGGTAAATCATCCCTCGGTCATCCATCAATCTCAACAACTAAAAGCTCAACAATCTCAAAAATTGGGGCCCGTTAGAACAACTTCCCCAACCGATTTTTGCTCATCATCTTGATCTCAACACAGATCATCCATGGGCAACTCATCAATAGAATTCTGATCAAGGATATCTCTTTCCGGATTATGGCATCCCAATGATTATGATTACTCTTGCTTTTATGCATCTAGTTGTAATCACCTCTAACTTTGATCTCCAAGGTCCAACCAAATGTCAACATCCAGAAACAATCACCCAGATCTCACTTCGGATGATGATTCCGGCATTAGCGCTTCAAGATTTGGAAGACACTGACTCTAAGCAAAAACAACTGATTGAGCTAACAGACAACTCGATTAGACACTCCTATAGCTGATTTCCATTGACTAAGGAGTGGGGAGCTTACTATTGAGATCAAATTTCGTACCTCATTTCTCACCGTACATGTGTCAAATTTTCATAAAACCATAGTCTTTTTTCAAATTTCCGTCATAGAATCGTTACTTACATTCAGAAGTAACTTGGGTCTATTTTTGTTTCCTTTTCTCAAAAATATCTTGTTTTTTTTTTATATAGAAAATACCTTAACTCTATAAATCAAGTATTTCTTAACATAAATACTTGAAATTGCCTTTTAAAATCACTTGTAAATTCAAATGGATTTAAACCTTTTTGAAATTATTTTCATAAAACCATAGTCTTTTTACAAAAGGGTCATAAAACTTAAAAAACTGATTTCAAAA
Source organism: Ficus erecta (assembly GCA_008635985.1). Lineage (NCBI taxonomy): Eukaryota > Viridiplantae > Streptophyta > Magnoliopsida > Rosales > Moraceae > Ficus > Ficus erecta. The sequence goes on along the minus strand of BKCH01001760.1, from coordinate 188,687 downwards.
CATCCTTTGAATTTAATTGAAAGTACGAGTGTAGGAATTTCTTGTACCATGCACAGTTTTGAAGATTCAGTTTTATCTTTAAATTATTTTAGAATTTGGAAAAGTTTTCTTCCCGGAAGTTGCAGATCTCGTCGAAACTTACAACTTTCATTTGTTTGATACTTAAATCTATCTTTAACTTACCCATTTTCCCTTTTAAAAGATACTGGCCGTGTATGGTACCTGGATCGGCCAGTTTGAAAACTGATAAAAACAAAGGCATTTAGAGCTCTTTTTCCAAAAAATATACACGCTATCTCCTAGGATTTTCTATTTTCTACAACTTTACAGTTAGAACTTTTTCCAAATTCGGTCTCTAAGGGGCTCAAAATTCAGTTTCCAGAAAACTGTCCAAATTATTTTCAAAAACCGACAGTTTATATTTTTTTGAATCTTGCTTAAGATTCGTGCACCCTATGTAACGACCCGACTTTTCAGACCGTTAACTAACTTACTTATTCTTATTTAATTTAGTCTTAACATTCATTTACGTTTGGTTCCGAAAATACAGAATTTTTTTTTTAAATCATATTCGTACTACAAAAGTTAGAATCACTAAAATTTTTAATTGAGGACATTGTAAACCTCTAGCAACTAATTATCCAATTTAAAATCATAACTAGATGATATTTAAAAAAAGTTATAACTTCATAAAAATTATCAAGAAATAGTCTAAGGTCTATTCTTGTAAAATACTCATATTAATTTAGTAGTGCCAAAACATTGGAACATAATTATAAATATAGTCAATATAAAATAGTTTTACGAAATCTAAATGCGGAAATTTAAATTCGTGATGGTATCCCACTCCCGTCCTTCATCGCCTCCGCACAGCTTCGCCAGTCCATAGAACATCTAAGCAATGGGCTGCTTACCCGCGTTACCAACAGCACGAACACACAATGATGAGTTTTCGCTCAGCAAGTACAAACAATATCTCACAAATTATTTTCATAAAATCATATCATCACATGTAACATCATGAATGTTTAAAAATGCATGTGAACTATATGTGTTCAATTATGCTTTATTATTTACATATCTTGTCTACTTAAGGGCCCCTATGTCGTACCCATATGCGCGCAACCAATGGGGAGTTAGGGGAGCGACCCTCCAACAGCATCTAAGGTTATATTTTATAACTTTCGTTCTTATCATATCCTCTCACTAATTGGAGGTCGGTACGACACTTAATCCTGTCTTTTATATGCCTCATTCTTATTAATTGTGACAATGTGTAGATTTACATGTCACTATGCATATATCATTATGACATAAATATATGTGAGGCATGCTGATCATGTCAGTGCAAGAGGAATTATGCACATCAAATACTTAATCAAAACAATACGTAACTCATATACTCATCACATCATCAAGTCAAGTCATGACAAACGTAGAACATCCACAAAGAAGAACATTTTGTTCCATGCTGTAGGTGAGGTTTGTACTTACTTGTCTTATATGCTTAAACTTCCAGAGTTGTATCTCCTACTATGCAGATTTGAGAAATTATCCTGATTAACAATATCTCATTATTAGATAGAGTTATAGTAATATTACTTTATTTATTTATTTAATAAACTATATAGAACTTAATTTACTTATGTCATAATTAACCTTAATAATTAATTCTTATTAATTATTAAGTATTAAAATAATTTTCTATTAATTATTATTTAATTAATTTAATTTAATTAATTATTTTAATTAATTAATTAATTAATTAATATTAATTATTACTTTATTTAATTAAGAAATTATAATTCAATTATATAATTTTAATTGACTTATAATAATTATCTTGTTAATAATTTAATTATGTTACTTAAATATTCATTCTCATATAGTAATTATTAATTATTAATTCGAATAGTAATAATTAATAATTTGATTAATTTAATAATTGATGTTTGATTAATCTCTAGTTAATTATCCATAATTATTTTGATGATTATATCAATGATTAATAATTAATGATTAAATAATCTCTAATTAATCATATATTATAATTATGTAGTTATTCAACATAATAATCTTGATTATCATTTACTAACTCTTATAATTAATTAATTAATTTTTAATCAATTAATTAATTAATTACTTTATTAATTTCATTTGGTTATGTATTATTAATTAATTAATTAATTAAGTAATTAATAAATCAATCAAGATGACAAGAAGTCACCTAAGGGTATACCTCTCTTTATTATTGGGTTAGCCCAACCCCTAAGTTATGTTCATTTAGTTGAGCTACGGTAATATCTTGGTATACACTTAGTAACCATCTAGTATACTTTATCTTGGCCCATTTAAAACTTATGATTTAATTTCATAAAGTTAGGGTTTTCACATTATTTGATCATACACTTAAAATCAATTCATTTCATAACTAAATATGTTCATATGTCAAGACTTACCCTTGTGTCACATTTTACTATTTAATCGTTTTATCGGTGTAGGACTTTAACTTGTAAGATTTATTTAGATTTGAGTATGATTCCGTTTTGGACACTAGATGGCTTGTTGGAAAGTTTGAAACATCTAGTTTCTGTCTTTACAACTTGTTTTCCAAGATTTCATGTATTTCAAACATTAATGTGGACGTTTTTCTAAGTGTCTTATGGTAAAATCTTAGATTACCAGGTTACACTACAATCTTAAGGGATTTATTAAAATTTATGTACATATCCGTTTTAAACGCATGATATCTCATTTTGAAGCTTAAGATGTCTACTTTACAGTGGTAAATTCACTTCCTTTATTACTTGAGTTATTCATACCATCAACTTAGGTTTTATTACTGTTGGTTTCACATTTAAACCATAAATCCAGATTCATAGGTAAGATTAGAAAAATCATAACAATTTACTTACAAGTCCAAATAAGACAAAAGATATGTCATTGGAAAGCTTATAATGTCTATTTTCTATGATAAGAACAGTTTCATAAAACGTTAAGATTTACTAACTCAAAAAATGCAAAACCCGTGGCTAGCACAGGGTTCCAGCCAGGATTTTCGGTTCATGGTCCAAACTTGTAAAATTCGTCAAAAATTGCTCATTTATCCGTTCAAGGCGTAAGATACCTTTTTGGAAACCTTAAAGAATATATCTTTTAGATCTATAACTTATAATCCAAAATTTTGAGTCTAAAGGGTTCGGAGTACAGTAAACCCGTGGCTATGTTGTGTCTCGGAGGTTCATTTTCTCTTCATTTTAGTGTCACAAATTCAAAGGCACATAACTTTTGACATATAAAAGCAAATCAAGTGATTCCAAAGTCTGAAATGAAGCTTATCCTCTGTAGAATATTAATACATAATTTATTTTTCATACCAAAGCTTCTAATGCATGACATATTACCACAACAACTACAAACTTCAACAAAGTTCATAGATCTTACCGAAATGCTCCGGGAATCCTTTAAGATCTCGAACCTTCCAAGTTCTTCACAAAACTTTTTCCTAAGTAAGAAAAGTCTAATATTAAGATCATAACTAAATATCATGCTTTAGTTCTCCCAAAAAGACTACAACACGAAGAATACCGCTAGGTTACCTTTAGTGAAACGTCCTCTAACTCCGTCTCTCACTTCTTCGATCTTCGGAAAGGGTTTTCTTAGAGCTTGAAAATGGATGGAGGAGGGTACTAGAGATGTGTTGGAGATGGAGAATAGTGTTGGTGGTTCTTGGTTTTGTTTAGAGCTTGGTGGTGGTTAGAGAGTTAGGGTTTGAGTGCTTAACTTGTGTGAGAAAGAAAATGGGTGTTAGGGGTTTGTGCTTAGCCAACTTTGGCCTTGAGAGAGCTGTCTTTTGAGGGAGGAAATTTGAAAAATATTTGGCTGAATCAGCCCCTGAATGGCCGGCACTTTGGGAGGGTTTTTGGGTGAAATTTTGGTTCAATAAAGTTAAGACAATGTGTCACTTTCACTTGTCTATTCTTTAGGTCAACTTGCCTAAATAGACCATGCCATGTCTTACACAAGGTTGCATGCATGCAACACTTCCTTCTTTTCTCATTTGTTCACATTTCCCCTTGCCTTCTTGAACCAAAAATCCGGATTCCCCCCCCCCCCTAGGATTCTCATTTTATTTTGTTTTTCTTTCTTCCAATCTCCACCCTTGATCCAAGTTGTCATCTTCATTCTCCTCCATTGGATCTTCCATCACACCTATCCTCACCCTAAGTTCTCATTGGTCACTTATCATCCAAACTTTGACCATTGATTTGCCTAGGATTCTCTAGCATCAAATCTACACCATTGATTTCAAATCAAGCATAAATTTTGATCAATTTCCCACCTTTGGATTTCCTAAGAGTTAATACTAATAATTCATCTTCTATCCATGTGACACATTAATTCCCAATCATGGTCTCAAAGATTAACTATTGATATGATCAAAATAAATATTAAGATCATTAAATCGACCTAATAATAATAATCGGGGCCCTTTCCAAAAATTATCGTAATCCCCCTAATACGACATAATTAATTTTTCGTATAAACTTTTTTTTTTTATGTCGTTCATCTCATATTTTATGTATATAAAATTTCTCATTTAAATAGATAAATTTAACATTGTTAAATCATCGACATCATCACATCGATGATACATATATTATCAGTCGATCTTGAAATTTGATATTCATCAAGATAATTCATTAAAAGCATATTAATGAAGAAATCATAATAATAGTTCATAAATTATGCTTATGAATTTCTAGGGCATCACACCCTACCTCAAACGGTCAAGGCCATGAGCCTAAATCAACATGCAGTGCATTGGATTTGTTTGTAAAATTCAATCATACACTTATCACATGTTCTTGAATTGATAACTTACTTATTTACCAACTTGTGTTTTTAAGTTGATTTCTTAACCAACATTCACATAACATTCATACATAAAATTTACATACTTAAGCATGTGAGAACATAATCATATGCACATAATCTTAAAACTCATCATGGAGCATAAAATCAAACTCATGCTTAGAGCTAGCGAACAAGATAACCTAACATAGATCAAGCATAAACCAACCATTAAAAACCATAATATAGGAAAATAAAAAACATGAGCTTATGCTCTTACATCCCATAACTTGAAATACATTTAAATTCCTCAAATGAAAATCTTAGTTAGAGGATCAAGATTATACCTCTAAAGCTTGAAAAAATTGCTTCTAGACCTTGGATGAGAGGAAACTTTGCTCATTCCCTCCACACTTAACAACCGGCCACTCTCTCTCTCTCTCTCTCTTATTCTTCTTTTTTTTTTTTTCCCTAAGGGCTAGAAAGGAAAAAGTTTGAGAAGAGAACTAGAGAATGAGAAACTAACTAAAGGTTCAAGTCTTCCACTATCCACCCCTATTTATCGGTGGAAATTCCAAATTTTTCACAATTATTATTTTTTTTTCAATTTTCCTTGAATTGCATATTGGTCCTTAAAGATAAAAGTTTTGCCTTCCAAGTCCCCCTAATTGCCAGCCATGTGGAGGTTTAAACCACAAAAAAATATTTTCATACTTATCTTTATAATTCTTTCCATAAAAATCCATAAATCCAAAAATTTGCATAATTATCCATAATGACCTGGCCTCCAAGTAATGTCGTGTTTGGCATTCCTCCTAATACGCAGTCTATTTTCTTAATAATCCAGATAGTACAAATATTGTTTTAAACTATCAACAGTCCAGTACTATTGAACTGCAGTCTATAATTTATCTGCACATAACTGGACCGCGTATAGGTTTTTCTTAGGACTTGAAGCCACTTAGTCATTATTGCTCCAAATGTTATTCCTGATTATTCTAGAGCAATCCTAACCCTTATTTTCAATTCTACATCCGTAATGATGGTCGGTCACAGTATAATTTCAATACTGCTTAATAAACCGCAGTACCATCTTATTCATATCATAAATTATCATGGTCATCCATTAGCCAGAACAATACCATAAATCATGATTCTATCTTTTTCACCATAAGGTCTCATACTTGACTTGATAAACTGTCATTGAGTCTTATAACACTATAAGAACTCGAACATATTCTGATAATCAAATCAGATCATGAGTTTTATATTGACATACATAATACATACTTCGATTTCCTTTACACCTAAGGAAATCACAAGTTTGTTAAAAAAAAATTCGGTTGTTACAAAGGTTGGCTAATGCGTTGGCGTGTGTGTTTAACTCTCGAAGGACTTGGGTTATCTCACACTTATCAAATTCATATTGGAGCTGGTTGACTAGTTCCAAGTAGGCTGCCATCTTTGCATTGCGTGCAATGTAGTCTCTACTAATTTGATTGACGACGAGCTACGAGTCACTCATCACTTTTAGTCGAGTTGCGACGAGGACTTTGGCGAGCCAGAGGCTAGCTACCATGGCTTCGTATTCTGCTTCGTTGTTTGAGTCTTTGAAGCCGAGACAGAATGATTGTTCGATGGTTTCTCCAGTAGGGGTCTTCAAATAGATGCATATGCCGCTACCTTTCACGTTGGACAAACCATCGACTTGAAGAATCCATTTGGTAGGTGAAGACTAGGGATTTGAGTCGATGCTGCTTCGAGTGTCATCTCCGCTACAAAATCTGCAAGTACCTGGGATTTAAGAGCAGTTCTATTTTGGTAGGTGATGTCAAACTCACCTAATTCAACTATCCACTTCATGAGTCGACTAGAGACTTTTGGCTTGTGGAGAATGGAGCTCAGTGAAAATGCAGTCATCATAATGATAGAATGGCATTAGAAGTCCGGTCTTAACTTGCAGGCAGCTGTAACGAGAACAAGTGCAAGTTTTTCTATCATCAGGTAACGTGTTTCGGCATCATTGAGTGTGCAGTTGATGTAGTAGACCGATTGTTGCATCTTCCCTTCTTCTCGGACCAATGCAGCACTGACGGCAGTGTCGGATGCGACCACGTATAGTAGGAGTGGCTCGCCATCGATCGGCTTAGCGAGGAGTGGTGGAGTCGATAGGAACAGTTTGAGGTCCTGGAATGCTGGTTCGCATTGTCGTCCCATATGATTGTTACCTTTAGGCAACAAGAAGAAAGGAAAGCATTGATCGGAGGATTTCGGTATGAATCAATTGAGCATGGTGACTCAACCAACTAGCTTTTGGATGTCCCCTTTGTTCTTTGGTGATGGCATGTTCAAGATTGCTTATATTTGTTTCGGGTTGGCTGCAATTCCTCGCTGGGTCACGAGGTATCCTAGGAATTTTCCCTATGTGACGCCGAATAAGCACTTTGACGAGTTGAGCCACATGTTGTATTGTCGGAGCAGGTGGAAGGATTCTTGTAGGTGGGAGATGTGATCACTTCCTAGGAGCGACTTAATGAGCATGTCATTGATGTAAACCTCCATTATCCTGCCAATCAAACTAGCAAACATCTTATTGACTAACATCTGATATGTGGCACCCGGCGTTCTTCAACCCATAGGGCATGACTTTGTAGCTATAGATTATGCGCTTAGTGACGAAGGTGGTCTTTTCTAGATTGTCCAGGTGTATGAGAATTTGGTTGTAGCCTCAAAAGGCGTCCATGAATGAGAGAAGTTTGTGGCCAGTAGTGGCATCGACGAGTTGATCGATGAGCGGTAAGGGAAAGCTATCCTTGGGACACGCTTTGTTCAAGTTGGTGAAGTCAATGCAAACTCGCCACTTGTCGTTCACTACACGGGCAAGCCAATTGGGGTATTGTACTTCTAGGATGAATCCTGCTTCTAGGAGCCGCCTAACCTCCTCGTTGATGATTTGGTTTCAGTCAACTCCGAACTTCCTTCACTTTTGGCGGATCGGTTTATGGTTCGGATCCACGTTGAGCTTGTGACTAATGACTTCCAGGTCAATTCCGAGCATGTCTGTGCGTGACCAAGCAAAGCAATCTTAATTAGCTTCAAGGAATTCAACTAGTTGAGAGCATACCTCGGGATCAAGTCTTGATCCAATGTTGACGACTCGCTCAGGGTGTTCAGGATCGATAGGAATTTCATCAAGTTCTTTTATCTCGGGCTCGTCCTACTTGAGCGGTAACCCTTCCCCCAATGCATTCATCACCTGTAGTTGCTATAATTTCTTGCTTTTGAGATTGAGGGCACTTAGATAACACCCTCGTGTTGTAACTTGATTGCCATTGATCTCCTGAATGCCTCGCTTCGTCGGGAAGTGGATGACTTGATGGTAAGTTGAGGGAACTACCGTAAGAGAGTGCACTACTACAAAATAGATATTCGACGACGGTTAAAAACCGTCGTGGTAATACTTACACGATGGTTTTTTAACCGTCGTCGAATCCACAGTCGTGGTATCAGAGCTACCACGACGGTTTAAAAACCGTCGTATTATTCGAGATACCACGACGGTCTTTAAACGGTCGTGGTAGCAAAGCTACCACGACGGTTTAATAACCGTCGTGGTAGCTCGGCTACCACGACCGTCCCGTGACCGTCGTGGTAGCCAAGCTACCACGACGGTTTAATACCCGTCGTGGTAGCCTGGCTACCACGACGGTAGCCGAGATACCACGACGGTTTAATACCCGTCGTGGTAGCTCGGATACCACGCCGGTTTAATACCCGTCGTGGTAAGAGTTAAAAAAAAATTTGTTTCGAATTCGTTTTATTCCCTCTGGTGGCAAATCTGCCTATTAGATAAACCGATAAATATTATAATGACCAGATTTGTACATTTAATATGCATATAATACAAAATTGATACATTGTTTTTAGTCAATATTGAATAAACATCTCAACAAACCTAGCCCACTCTTGCCTAACCAAACTCATGTCATCATCAGTATAAAAATCCTTCGTTTGAAGAGCGGCTAGTCCATCAACAGTGAGGGTTATTTCTCGTATGAAAGCTAACACAAAATAACCGCACTCTACATAACCTTCCTGTATTGGACATCGAGCAGTATCAATCAAAGTCTCCCAGTTCCGTCGATGTCTTACTCCTCTTCCAACAAAAACCTTCCGGTCATTAAGTGCCCTAACAATTTCACAAATTTCAAAACAATATATTACAACAATTATAATTGTATGCATATAATCATATATATATGAACATCAATAAATACTTACGTCGTAAGGAGGTCTTTAAAATCATTACCCGGTTCATTTCCGAGAGGATTAAAATATAGGACCAAGTCCTCCCACGGATCAATAACTGCCAATACCCAATGTTGGCCGCTGTTATATGGCATGAGAAACAGCTTTCCCTGTGGAGCGTTTCTTATGACCTGTAGAATGTAATCGGCCCTCTCTCGAACGTAGGCGGCGCGATCGGCAACGCGTTGAACTGGTGAGACGATGACTGGAGAAATAAACTCGAACCGTTGATCCATGCCTGCCCTTGCACAACAATCCGCTAAGTATCTGCAAAATAATTAGGCTGAATTGTTACACAAAACTGATGTATATAAGATTAAAAATGATAAATAATTAAATAGATTAAGCAAAAATGTAATACCTGATGTAAACCATTATGCTATTTACACTGATTTTTTTAAATGTTATGAAATGGTAGACATCTTCAAACCCAATATATATGGGCATGTCATCGCCAAGGACGAACTGTTGTTGATGGCAGATTATTTGGGTACCGTCACGCATGGAATTTTGTGCGTAATATACCAACGCTTTCAAATCGAATGGAATGTCATTAAAGTCAAACGAAGGCATTTCTCCTTCCGCCGGTTGTTGTTCTAACCTCCGGTTGTGACCGTATTTTCTTCCTCCCTGCTCTCTTTTTGGTTCGTTTGCTCCCCTCGGCTTCTCGGTCAGGAGCATGACTGGGACCTTTGCTTGCCTGGCTCAAACTTGGAGAAACGACTACTAACCGTTTCGGCCAAGCAACAAACCCACCGACAGCTTCTTCAATAGATGTGGCGTCGTGCGTCGGAATAGGTAGGAGTGCACCTTTTAGTTTTGGGACTGTAATTGTCACTCGTACATTCTCCTCACCTAAAGGAATCCCATGGATCGTGTCCGTTGGAACACATTCCATGTATGCCCTGCCGGTTGCAACAAGCACATCTCCTCCGTTAATTAATCAGGAAGAAATAAATGGCATTCCTTACTTGCGTTCGGCATGGCCTTCGGATTCGACGCCTCAGCTCCTTTTTCATTCAGAGTGCAGCTAGCCTTGAAGCTGTTGTGTTGATCAACTGTCGGTCTGGTTTGCTCCTCTGCCATAGTCTCTCGGTTGATACCGTGCTTCGCACATAATTCCTGTACGGTTCTTTCTAATGCGGCTAGCTTCAGTTTCATATCCAATACTTCAGGATTTCGCGGTAGCTCCCCGCAACGTTAAAGTATTGCGACTGCTTGACAAACTTAGATTGACCTCGAATCCGACCCGAATGCTCGGGATTTCCTAATGCCTTGGTCAATATGTCCTCTGTCCCCACAGACTCGAAACTACCCTGTGTCTGTTGTTCACTGAAGTCATCCTGTAACAATTTAACAATATGTTAGGACTTCGTAAAACATAAACGAGTATACGAGATTAATAGATTTTAATCAGATTCGAAAACTTACTATTATATCGGCAACATTTTTACACGCTTCATTCTTGAAAGTGCCATCTGGCTGGACGCGCATGTCCAACCAATTTTCAAACCTCTCTGGGTACTTTCCCGTCTTCTCGAACTACAATTTAATAATTACCATTAGTAAACATATACGAAGAAATTGGAAGTAAGTAAAACAGACCATTTACAAATACTCGGTAAGTTATTCACGTACATGTGCTTGGTCACGTTTCCTATATCCGTCTCGGCCTCCCAATGATCCGTATTTGAGTTTCTTCCTTATCTCACTTCCTTGTTCGGATAGTCTTTTGAATTCCGACGACCGACGATACGTAACGAAACTTTCCCAATCATCCTGGCTGATGGTGGGGTAATTGTGAACCACTTTTGCTGGTCTTTGCCACACAGCTTCTTCGTCAATATGATCCCGTACAAAAGCTTGGTAAAGATCATATCTGAAATTTTTTGCCGACTCTGCACATGACTTTAAAGCTTGTTTTTTAAATGATTCACCTACAGTGAAAGATGTTACGATTTCCGTCCACACTCTTTCTTTCCTTTGGGCTAAATCGGCACTTCTAAAGTCGGATATCCAAATGGGTATGTGCTCTCGAGCAAGCACTCCAATCCAACTCTGTAATGCATCTCCTCCCTTCCCTATTGGTTGCCCTTTCGCGTCGAACGAAACTTGAACTCTTTCTCCCTTTGTCCTAACTTGGTGAACTCTTTTCATAAGAGTTGCTCTTCGTTTACCATCTTCATCGGGATTGAATCTAGGTGAGTTGAGTCGTCGTGGTTTTCCAATTTGAGTTTGAGTTGAGTGTTCTTCCTCGTTCTCTTGTGACATTTTAAATCAATCTAAAACAACTCCGCACCGAAACACGTTAAAAAAAAAATATTGTCATTAAATCATTACAAAATAATTGTTAAGGCGTGCAAGTAAACATAGGTTTCGATATACTTAAATAATTACGGAAATGACACACAACTTAATAAAAGAGGCATTTGATCCTTCCATGTCATGTGCTAACATCTAAGTCACTACATCAACTACGGTTTCCGGAAAATTGTCGAAGCCGTGCATAACCCAATCAATTTTATTAAATATAAAACTAATTCGAACTAAAACAAGCATAGTATCGAACATGTCAAACGCTATAATATAAGTCACATAATCAACGCTTTCCCCGGAAAAATGTTGAGTCCGTGGCTTACTACCCAATCAATTTAATTCAAGCTACAACTATTTGTACATCAAAAACGCAATTTAGCAAACATGTCATATACAAAATTTTATCTCTAAACATCAACTATTTCCCATTCATCATCACGGCGGACGCCGGCAACCCAACCCCGACGCCGACGACCCACTCCCCGGCCCCCCCAACCACCGTCACAACAAACCAAAACTAAGTCTCAATCAAAGGGAATTTGGTCGAACATGTAGTGTGCATAAAATTAACATGCAAGAGCAAAACTTTTTTCCATTTAAAAAAATAAACCCAATACCAAAAACACAATCAAAAATCAATTTCCATGAAGTTTACAATTATCTAAGCTAACTTCCATCAACCGTTTAGTGAAATAGCAAATATAAACTAACCGTTTAATGTGGGTATGGGCGGGTATTGGCGACGGCGACTAACCGTTGGGGACGGCGAGGGTGTGGGCAACGGCGCAAACCGGCACTCCGGACAAGGTGGCGACGGCGGCGAAAAAATAGAGAGAGGACAAGTGGGCGACGGCAGCGAGGAAATAGAGAGAGGGCAAGGAGGACGGCAAGCGAATAGGGATAAAGTGGAGTGGGTAATTGATACCGAAAATTAGAGAGAGAAAGTGGAGGGATTGAAGAGTTTCATTTGTCTTTATATCTAGGAAGCAAAGTTTGGGCCACATTGAAGCGCGCACGCTTCCCGGGCAAATTTTAAATTTCCCGATACGGATACCACAACGGTTTTTAGAAAACCGTCGTGGTACCCCATACGGGGGAGCTAACCACGACGGTCTTTTGACCGTCGTGGTATCTCCCCCATTGGGGGAGACCACGACGGTCAAAAGACCGTCGTGGTAGGCCCTTCAAGGGGAGAAACCACGACGGTCAAAAGACCGTCGTGGTAGCCCCTTCAAGGGGCCCCACAGCGGTCTTCTGACCGTTGTGGTCTCCCCCTAGGGGGAGTTACCACGACGGTCAGAAGACCGTCGTGGTAGCTCCTTCTTGGAGCTACCACGACGGTCTGCTGACCGTCGTGGTATCTCCCCATTGGGGAAGATACCACGACGGTCAGAAGACCGTCGTGGTACCCTCCCCTGTGAGGGGCACCACGACGGTCTTTTGACCGTCGTGGTAGCTGTTGAGAAACCACGACGGTTTATTTGAAAAACCGTCGTGCTACTAATCTACCACGACGGTTTTTTAGATAAACCGTCGTGGTATTTGTGCCAGTAACGGTTGTGCAATTTTTTTTTTCAACTATATACCACACATGTGTGTTATGCATAAACAAGCAGCCCATACTAATTCTCTTTGTGTTCTTGTATTCAAATACACCATGACATATAATAAATATTATCATGTGGAAATGCATTTAACATATATATACAATTAACGGGAAAATATAACACATTCAAGTTTTTCGTTTAGTTTTTTTTTTGGACTTCTCAACACGTGTCCACTCGACGTCTAAATGAAGCAAGTGTGAGGAATCATCGTCCAAATCATCATCTCCTCCACTGGTGGCAAACCGTTCGTGATAGATGGAATGTCCGTGCAATCTTCAACATCTTCTTGGTCATCTCGGATTAATTTTGGCTTCATTGGCACCACTAATGATAACTCTAAATTGTCGGGATCCGTTGTGTAAAAGACTTGTACGGCTTGCGACGCCATAATGAAAGGATCATTTTGTATGTCATACGCCTAAAGTCCACCACTGTCACGCCGTCCTTATCAAGCTTAACAAAATTATTGTCAGCCCACTTGCATTTGAAGAGTGCTATCCGCAAGCCACAATAATCAAGTTTCCAAATATCTTCAATGAACCCAAAGTAGTTCATGGAACCATATACCGGGTTCTTGTCCTTTGCGGATGAAATCTGCATAGACTCGGCACGGAGGCTAACACCACTATTTTGGACTGTATGCTTCTCATCTCTTTCGCGAGTGTAAAAGGTGTATCCATTGACAAAGTACGATGTATATCGTGTGACTATCGATGACGGTCCTCTTGCTAGCTTCATTAACTCTTGGGAAACGGTAGGCTTCTGATGCAAATGTCGACTTATCCACTCCCTGAATGTCTGGTTGTGCTGATCTTGAATCCACTTCTCACATCTTGTTTTCCTTGGATTCACGACTCGTAATTCCATCGTGTGAACCTCAACGAACGGCTCAACTTCCTTAGCATTGTGCAAAACATACAGACAAGCTTTTCCCATTCATCTTGCTTTACTTGTGAATGAACGGCCGCGGATAGTCCTTTCGATGTAAATAGCCCACTCGTTGGCAACCCTATTGGGTCCGCATGGGACAAATACTCGGAGCAAAACTCAACTGATTCCTCGGCTATGTAGTTTTCCACTATACATCCCTCGGGCCTATTTCGGTTCTTCAAATAACCCTTCAAAATCTTCATGTACCTTTCGAAAGAATACATCCACCTCAAATGGACCGGTCCACATAGCTTAACTTCACGAACTAAGTGCAACCGTTAGGTGGATCATTATATCAAAAAAGGCTGGTGGAAAAAACTTCTCAAGCATGCACAAAGTCATCACCAATTCAGATTGTAGCGAATCTAGCATAAGTGGATCGATTACCTTAGAGCAAATTGAATTGAAGAATGAGCATAGCTTTGTAATTGCATATCTCACATCTTTTGTTAAAACCCCCCGCAATGCAAGAGGTAATAATTGTTGCATCAAGATATGACAATCGTGTGTTTTCATTCCAATAAGCCTCAAATCCTTCATCGACACCAACCTTTTGAAGTTAGAAGAGTACCCACTTGGCACTTTCACGGACGCAAGCCATTCACAAAGCTTTCTCTTCTCTTGTCTCGATAATGTGTGCTCTGCCGGAGGTAAGTATGTGCCGGTCGATCTTTTCTCGGGGAGCAAATTTGGTCTAATCTTCATCTCTTCAAGATCCATGCGTGCTTTTTCACCATCTTTAGTTTTGTTTGGAATGTCTAGCAACGTGCCCACTATCGATTCACAAACGTTTTTCTCAATATGCATAACATCTAGGCAATGACGAACGTAAAGTGACTTCCAATATGGAAGTTCGTAAAATATTGACTTCTTCTTCCAAGGTCCATCGACATCTGGAGCCTTACGTTTTCTCTTCCCCAAAACTACTTTCACATCTTTAACCATCTCAAAAACGGCTTCGCCAGACAAAATCCGAGGAGCGGATCTTTCTTCGGTATTACCATCAAAAGCCTTTTTTTGTTTGCGGTATCGATGATTCGTTGGCAAGAACCTCATGTGACCAAGGTAAACGGTTTTCTTACCATTCTTCAAACGGATAGAGGCTGTTTCCTTCATACAAACTGGACATCCTATAGAACTCTTCACGGGATAACCAGATAAGTTGCCAAGTGCAGGAAAGTCATTAATTGACCATATCAACATTGCACGTAGATTGAACGTATCTTGACGGTAAGAATCTCTAACTTGTAAACCATCTTCCCACAAGCTTTTTAGGTCATCGATTAATGGTGCTAAGTACACGTCAATGTCATTCCCTGATTGTTGAGGGCCTGAGATCAATAATGTCAACATCAAGAACTTCCGCTTCATGCATAATTCCGAAGGGAGATTGTAATTGACAAGTATGACTGGCCAGGTACTATGCCGACTACTCATGTTACTGTGTAGGATCATTCCGTCCGTCGACAAACCGAGACGTAAATTCCTTGGTTCTGCACTGAAATCTGGATGATTGTCGTCAAATGTCTTCCATTGTGGTGCGTCGGCCGGATGCCTAAGTTTGCCATCATCAACACGTTTATCATGGTGCCATGTCAAATTTTAGCATGCTCGCATTGCGGAATAAACGACGAAAACGTGGAGCCGCTGGAATATACCATAACACCTTAACCGGCACTCCTTTTCTACCATTCGATGGCATCTTCCCCTTCTTCCATCTTGATTCGTTACAAACCGGACATTCATCTAAATCTTCATATTATTTCTGGTAAACGACGCAATCATTTGGACAAGCATGTATCTTTTCATATTCCATTCCCAAAGTGCTCAAAGTCTTCTTCGCCTCGTACATACTAGGTGGCACTTTGTTATCCTCGGGTAGAACATCTTTTAGAAATTCTAAAAGAGTCGTGAAACTAGAATTCGTCCACCCTCCCGACGCTTTCATATTCCATAATTTAACCAATGCCCCTAATTTCGTATATTTTGTACACCCGACATACAAGGGCGTTTCGGCATCATTAATCATTTCCTCAAATAACTCCGGGCGGTGAACAAAGTTTTCTTCCAAACCATTGACCATCTTGAACATATTATCACCAACGTCGTCTTCCTCAACAATAGGCTCTTTACCTTTAGTAGTACTCCTCGATGAATAATTAATATCGAAAAAAGCTTCACCATGTAAATACCATGTTTGGTAAGAACAAATAATCCCATAAGCGAGCAAATGCCCTCTAACATTATCAATTGAATGAGATCTATGATTACCACAAATTTGACATGGACAAGGAATCTTATCATCTTGTATGTGAGCTTTGGCAAATGACAAAAATTCTTCAACACCATCTTCATATGCTTTAGACAATCTATCAAACCACTTCCATTTTCTATCCATGATTTGCAAATCCTAAATTAAGAATTCAAAGCGTTCGAAGTCAAAGTGTGCATAATTTTAAAATGCATGCATTTAATTTTCATTTAGTTAATTAAACACTGCTACCGACGCATTAACTAATTGAACAATTAACAAAAAAGGCGAATAAACATACAAACTAAGTGCCGGAAAAAAATAACAATTTGATCATGATAATTTCGTATATTAAACACCCCGGCCCATTGCATTCTTCAATGTATCAAAAGCAATCCCAAAACATAAAAAATTCTTCAATGTATCAAAAGCAATCCCAAAACATACAAATTTAATATAAAATCATAAATAAAAAATACATAGGATACCAAGATAGAGCTAAGTTTGTGTGATCATGACTTACAAGAGGTATTGATATGATCGATAGAAGACGGTGGCGTCACACAGTGGTGTTCCGTATTTCCTTCTGAGCTTTCTAAAACGAATTTAGTTCACTGCAGCTGGTGTATTGATGTGGAAATATCAGGAGCAACAATCTGTACTGGGAAAACATATCGCGATTTTTCGACGACGGTTTATAAAAAAACGGTCATGTCTTTGAAGACCGTCGTGGAAGCACGACGGCTTCCACGACGGTCTTCAAAGACCGTCGTGGAATCTCGAAGCTTCCACGACGGTTTTCGGAAACTCGATTCCGCTCCGTGTTTTGACCCCATTTTTCACGACGGTTTTTTTAAAACCGTCGTGTTTTTTTCCGTCGTATATTCCACGTTTTGTAGTAGTGGTGAATCCACTGGCGGCTGAGGATGATGTTATATGCGGATAGGCAGTCCATGACAAAGAATATGGTTAGCTTATTCTCTTCCCTAACGAAAATGGGGAGTTGGATTTTTCCAACTGCTTTAGTCGATTCACTGTTGAAGCCAACTAGAGTCATTGTGGCTTTCTCAATCTGTGATTCACTAATATCAATCTCCTTGAGCACGGAAAGGAACAAGATGTTAGCAGAGCTACAGTTGTTGATGTGGATCCTTCCAACTTGGCAATTGGCGATCGGAAACGTGATGACTAGTGCAACGTCGTGCGGTCGACACAACTTGGTGGCTTCCTTCTCGTGGAACGAGTACTGACCAGCTTCTGATTATGATAAAATAGAGGCCTTTGGAGCCTTATTTTCAAAAAGCATCCATGTTTTCTTTTAGCATTTTCAATTTTCTACAACTTTACAGTTATAACTTTTTCCAAATTCGGTCTCTAAGGACCTCAAAATTAAGTTTCCAGAAAACTGTCCAGTTAAATCCGAAAATTGGCAGTTTTGTATTTTGTTGGTTTTTGCTTAAAAATTCGCACACACTACCTCAAACGGTCATAGCCGTGCGCCTACATCAACATGCAGCGCGTCGAATACATATTTATCATTCAATCACTCCCTTGTTCATCTTCATGGAAAACACAATATTTGATAAACTTTTCAAGCTTACCAAATTGTGTTTTTAGGTTAATTTTCTTAACCCACATATACATCATCATCATCATACATAACTTTTTCCTACTTAAACATATGAAAGCATATTCACAAACACTTGGTAGGCACATGCAACCCTAAAACTCATTCTAGAGCATAAACTCAAATACATGCTTAAAACTTAACAAGCAAGATAGTCTAAGCTTAGATCAAGCATATAAAATCATAACATGGAAAGATTAAAACATGAGCTTAAACTCTTACAACCCATGACTTGAAATACATCTAAATTTCTTGAATCAAACTTAATGAAAATCTTGGTTAAGGAATCAAGGGTAATATCTCTAAACTTGGAAATATTGCTCTAGACCTTGGGATGAGAGAAAATTTTATTCTACACTTTACTACCCCAATTGGCCACTCCCTCTTTCTCTCTCTCTCTCTTTTTTTTTTTTTTCTAAGGGCTAGAGGGAGAAGTTGGAAGAAAACTAAAAATTAGAAGGTTTAACTAAATGGTTCAAGTTCAACCTCACAACACCTATTTATAGGTGAAAAATCCATAATTTCTAACAATTATTTTTTTTTCTTAAATTTACATATTTGACCCTAAAAATAAAATATTTGCCCTTTAATCCCATGAGGTGGCTGGCCATGTGGAGCCTAATCCACTAAAAAAAATCTTCTCATAATCATCCACTTAATTCTTTCCAATTTTTCAAAAAATCCTAAAATTCACATAACTATCTTTGATGAGGTGTCCTCCAATTAGGGCCCCGTTGGCACTCCCTCCTAATATGCAGTCCACTTTCTTAATGATCCAGATATTACCAATACTGTTTTAACTATTAACATTACAGTAATACTGGACTGCAGTCCAGCATTCATTTGCACTTAACTGGACCGCATATAGGTTTTTCTTAGGACTTGAAGCTACTTAGCCCTCATTGCTCCAAATATTATTCCTGATTATTCTAGAGGGATCCCATAACTTATTTTAACTTTGCATTCGTAATGTCGGTCGGTCACAGTATAATTTCAATACTGCTCATTACACTACAGTACCGTCTTATACCGATCATGAGTTATCCTAGTCATACTTAAGCCAAAATAAAAAACATAAATCACGATTCTGCCTTTTCACCATAAGGCCTTATACCCGACCTAAAAAGACAGTCATTGAGTCTTAGGTTGATAAGAACTCAACTTAAACAGATTTTTGATAAATCAATCATGCATTTCATATTGACATATATATAACACAGACTTAGATTTCCTTTGTATCTAAGGAATTCATGAGTCCGTAAAAATTTGGTTGTCACAGTACATGTGTCAACTCGGATCGCCTAAATTCCAAGAAATGAGTCAAAACAACTCCCCGACAGGTCGAAACAACTCACCAAAGAGCCAGTCTCACGGGTCGATACCACAAGTCGATATACGACCTTGGGCATCAAGTCAACGAAGAATATTCTCAAGATCTCGCTTATTTGAAGAATACATAATCATATCATCCAAATTGGGAACGAAATCCACCGGGTCAACCCGTGGAAGGCTATTGAGGATTATTCGATACCCCTCAATCATAGGAATCTGTCAACTATGGAAAATTAATATACAGTTATATTTGGAAGTCATATATACGGTAGCAAATCACATCCGATCAATCAACTGGAGATAACTCAAATAAGCCGATCTGGGAAAGTTCAATGACAACCTCAATCAAGGTAGTCACGCCCATTATGGAAAAAGGACACACGGCTGCAATCAAGCACTAAAGGCTCGAAATCAACTCCAAATCAATAGACAAATCAAGCCACCAAAGGAAAGTCAACCGATTGAGAGGAGGAAAGCATCTCCCTAATTCAAGCCCCAAATGAAGAGCACGATCGGAAAACAATAGAGCCTACCTCAACTGTAAATAAGGAGGTCATCTGCGCACAATTGGGATTCGCATACATACACAAGCCTATACTCACTCACCGAGACTCCCCGATAGACATACTCTTTGTATCTACTCTCTACATTCTCCCTCTCTCTCATCTTCCCATTCATGATCCACATGTAATACATTGTTCAAATATAATTATGGACGATCCTCCAAAACCGTACAAAGGAGTAGCTCTCATTAACAAGTGAACCTTTATAAATATCGTGTCTTTGCTGTTTATTTTCTTTACGGCATTTTTATCTTTGTTGTTCTCGCATCATGCTGACCAGTGAGATCGACCGGCCCATCAATCGACTTCTAAACTCAGCCAATGGCCCTTGATCAATCAATTGTAGAATTCACCCTCTACACACATCAGTATACCTTCTATTTTTTTCTGCTCTTCAAATTTATCAGGGATATGTATTTTTTCTCTCTTTGGGATTCACTTGTAATGTATTCCATTCCTGCAGCGATTATAATGAGTCAGATACTAGGTGATTGATATGCCTCACAAGGTGCTTAGTTTGCCGGCCGGATTAAGCTTGTAGGACTAGTAGAAAAACATGGAAAAATAGAGAATATAGTGTGGAGAAATTTGACCAATGCAGGCACTTCGCACAACAAAGAACAACAAAGAAAACATCAAGAAGAAGGTAACTCCACATGTTGCCCATGTGGTAGTTTCTTTCTTGTTACAACAAACTGGGTGTGATTCCAATTATATTGTCAAAGACTTACAATTATTTGCTAACCACGTTTTAACAATTTTACGGTTACATTTCATTTTGCACATTTAAATTTGTTTTGAGCTCTATACTCTTTTCGTTAGCTTCCCCCCCCCCCCCCCCCCCCCCCCCCCCAACTAAATGAAGCAGATTTAAAGATAGCAGAGTGATCTTTCACACCAGAAGGATATAATTCACGCCACGTCCCTGTTTCTTGCTTTTCTGAGGCACGTGATGCCATATTTAGTGTGCGTAAGTGTCTTACTAGGATTTTAGCCACTGGGCCTACTGTGTTCCCTTTATGCTAATTTCGTCTCAACATTAATGATCACAATGCAGTTATTCCTGAATAAAGATGTACCTCATATTGTCTAAAAAGCACCAAAAATAGCTTCGGATCTGTCATGAGGGCGGGCATAACAAGTCAGTATTGAAGCTGCAAAAAAAAAATTATTAAAATAAAAAAAAATTCAGTTTTGGAGTTTTGGGAAATCTTCATGCCACCGATTTTTTTAATCTCCAGACTTCAGTTTTAACCATTCTCTCTCATGTCAGCTATTTTGTGAGATCTTGTAAAGGCTTTGGTTTCGTTTTCAAGTGTATAAAATAGATATAATATGGATGAGAGAAACATTAATTGTAATTTGTGTGATTTTAGATCAGTTTTCTGTTTGGCTTGAGTCAAAATACTTAGATAGTCAGAGAGGTCTTTGTAAGAGAGCTTTGAGGGTGTAAATCTTATTCTCCATTAGTGAACTTTGCAAGCTGTTTCAGCCCCGACTACAGAGGAGTTCATATGTTCTGAACCTCGTTAAAATCTTGGTGTTATTCTTTCTAATTTTCTCTGCAGAATACTTTGTGCATGTGATGACTGTTAGACTGCTTTGCATTTCTCGTTTCTGTCATTGTTTTTTGTGTGTCATGCTTGCAGGTATTAAAATGGCTGGCCATGGATTGTTACCAGAGGCGGAGGGAGGGGGTGCGAGTGGGAGAGCCCCCACTCAAATTTTTTGTTCTTATAATTTTAGTCTTAAAAATTTTCTAATTTTTACCATTTGCCCCAACTGAAAATAAAATATTCTCATATAGTGTTTATTTTGTCCTTATTAAAAAAAATTCTCACATAACCCTCACTAATATTAATTCTGATAAAAAAAACTTATACTTTCATTACTTTGTCCCCACTAAAATTAAAAATCATCAAATAAATCCACTAAAAAAAATTCTCATGTAGTCCCTATTAAAATTTGTTTTATCTTAAAAAAAAAAAAAAAATTAGTGTTCACCCCTACTGAAAAAAATTCCTGGCTCCACCCCTGATTGTTACAACAAGGTCAACCTCTACTTTATATATATATATATATATATATATATATATGTATGATGAAGCAACAAATTTGGTTAGAAGTTGTTGCCTTGTGGCTAAAACTGGCTGTTTGGCAGCACAGAAAATGTCTAAAGTTTCTTTGCACTGATCTTTCTTGATGAATACTCTGGTTGTCATTGCAGGAGATTGTTAAAATGTTCATATCAAATTATTTTCCTTTTGTATTTTCGACAATAATATGTTTAAGCTCATGTATAGGCAAGATTATTGGTAAGCTCAAATTTTGCAATTTTTCCCTTTTCGATTTAGATTTGCTCATTCACTCCCATATGCCAAGCGCATGTCAACTTTCATCGAAGAAGTAGACGGAGTTTTCAAAAGAACAACTAACGCAACTATTTTGAAGTTTGAGAGGGTAAATTGTTAAGATTTTTTAGTTCATGTATTAATTTGCTAAACACAAAAGTAGTAATGGTGCAAAAATAATCATGTTGTTAATAATGTATTTCTACTTGTTTCTTCTCCAACTGGTGAAACGAGGTGAAATTGTCATCAAATAGAAACGACCTCAAAGTGAAAACGACAAATCCCCAAAAAAAAAAAAAAAAGCAATAATCTTTAAGAACGACTTATAATTTAAAACGACAAGTAGGAAAAAAAATTCAACTTTGAAAGGACACCAAAATAAATAAAAAATTAAACCTTAAAAAAAACCTCCATGTACATAAGTAAAAAACGACAAAAACTTCTTCTATTACTTTTTTTTTTTTTCCTCTCTCTTTCTTCTTTTATTACTTTGTTCTGAATTAGATGATAAACGACAACAATTTTAAGAAACGACAAACACATCATCAGATGACAAGAACCATTGCAGTAAAACAAAAAAGACAACCGTCATTGAAAAGACATCAACCAAATAGATGATATCTGATAAAAACGATATTAACCGTTCAAACGAAAAAGCTTTCTGGACGAGATAACGTTTTTTTTATTTTTATTATTATTATTTAACAAAAAAAAAAAAAAAGAAGAAGAAGCTACTTTGCGGGGGAAAACGACGTCAACACCTAAAAAAAAAAAATTATGTGCCCTTTGAAGTTTTAGCATTCTTGACATCTTGCTCCTCAAAATTTTCCATTTATCGCCCGGGGGGGGGGGGGAGTGTGTGGGGGGGTGTGTTCCTGCTTTGTGAGGAAAAACGACATCAACACCTGAAAGAAAAGGGGAAAAAAAAAAAAACGTTTAAGTGCTCGTCAAAAAAATAATCATTTACCTAAAAACAATCATAGATGTGCCTAATGACTAATGTTATTTACTACAATTTCTCAATAGTTATAAAAACAATCAATTACCTAAAAAATTGATGTTTAGCCATTTAATTAAAGGGGTGGTTAAAAAGGAAAGGAAATATGCCAAAAACTTCTAGTAAAAAAAAAAAACATAAGTTTAATTAATTTATGAAATGACAAAATAGTAGTGAAAGTGTAAAAGTAAAGTAAAAAAAAAAGTGTGAGGTGTGATGTGTGAGAAAATAAAGAAGTAATGTGGATTAAGTTTAAAATTTAAATCATTGAATTTGAACTAATTTGAAAAGAATAAAGTTAGACCATTAGTTCAAAAAGATTTTATCGGTTAACTCTTAATTTGGATATTAAAATGCTCAAAATACCCTTAATTTGAATTTCTTCAATTTTTTTTAGTTTTAATTTTAAGGGCTTTTTCAAAATTTTTGAGATCAAAATATGTGTAAATCGAGAAAAAATGTAGATTCATGTATTAATGCATTCAAATGATATAAAAATATAGATTATCACATTATATGCTGTATTTTTTGATTAAATAACGTA
This sequence comes from Ficus erecta, assembly GCA_008635985.1. Taxonomy (NCBI): domain Eukaryota; kingdom Viridiplantae; phylum Streptophyta; class Magnoliopsida; order Rosales; family Moraceae; genus Ficus; species Ficus erecta. The sequence continues at coordinate 165,007 of BKCH01001760.1, read as the reverse complement.
ATGCAAGGTATAAAAGAATAAATAACATGTAATTTTAATGGTGTTTGGAACTCCAAGTTTAGTTGGAGTTTTGGAATTTTTGTCTTTATTGGAAATGAGTGGATGTTTGGGAATGTTTGTTTGGTTAAAATACAAATTTAAAATGAAATAGAATATTTAAATATTATAAAAATTTGAAATGTGTTCGGAAAAAATAACAATATTGATTTTATTTTATTACTCTTGTCATTGTGTGCATTTTGACATAAGAATCATCTCATTTTAGCGATAGGGGATTTGAACTTAGCATCTTGTGGTTGAGTAAGATGTGTTATTACCGCAAGGTTATGCCTATAACCATGAAAGTATAAACTTTTAAAATTTGAGCTTTTTGAATATGAAAAAGAGAGGGAAAAAAAGATGTGAATTTGAAATTGAGTTGGGGAAATTTGACAAAAAAAGAAGAAAAAAGAAAAATCGAACACTAGTACAAATTGTGGATTACACGACGGTTTTTTACCGTCGTGTAAAGTTTACACGACGGTTACCCAACCGTCGTGTAATCCAGTGTCGTGGAAGATAACACGACGGTTATTGAACCGTCGTGGTATCTCAATGTTACACGACGGTTAAAAACCGTCGTCGAAACAAGGTACACCATAGTGGATACAAGTAATATAAAGACATTACACGACGGTTCTTGGCCGAACCGTCGTGTAATGCGGACATTACACGACGGTACTTGGCCGAACCGACATTACACGACGGTTCTTGGCCGAACCGTCGTGTAATGTCTCTTTTATTAAAAAAAAAAATTTATGGTTTTTTGGTGATTTCTCATGACTGGCCTAACCTATATGTTATCCAATACATGATCCAAGATAGTAACTTCAATGATCAAAGTAAAATTACATACCAATTTTTACATTACAAGTTCACATATCATAATTAATGAATTGCATTACATGGCTAGCTCATTCTCCCCTAATCAAATTCAAATCCTCAGAAGTAAAAAATTCTTTATTTTCAAGTACATCAATTCCATTCAACACTATGTCCCTCATAAAACCTAAAATAAAATAACCACATTCAACACTTCCCTCTTGGAGAGGACAATGACGGTTCGAGATTTTTGTTTTACAGTCTCGTCTCCTTCTTCTAATCCCTTCTCCGGTCATAATCTTCCAATCCGTTAGGGCTTTAGCAAATTGATAAAGTTCAAACTAATTAAGATGTATATAATTAAGATTAAATAAAAGAAAAACTCATTCAAGCATTTCATCGAGTATGATGTGTGCGCAAAAAATTCATGTTGGAAAATGTGTGTAAAGTGCCAAAACCAATCACAAACCATTCATCTACAAAGAGCAACATTAAAAACAAAAACATTCATGTTCAAAAATAGATCTTTAATGGAAAACAACAATACAAGAGAGCAAATGTGTTTTAGTTTATATACGAAGTCACCTTGCTTTTCTTTGAAAAAGAATATGCACGGCCACATGAAGAGGGAGGCAACTTTGGCAACGGCGGCTTGACCGGATTCTAAAAGAGTGGTGGCAGCGGGTTGGTGAAGGATGTGGGTACTTGAGAAATGTAGAGAGTGTGAAGAAAGAACTTAAGAAATTCGTGCGGAGATGAAGAGAAACGAGGAGGAAATTGTATTTAAGTTATGGGTTTTGGCGCGAGGATTTCAAAAAATTAAATTTGAAAATTTTCAGAGAGTGTGAAGAAAGAACTTAAGAAATTCGTGCGGAGATAAAGAGAAACAAGGAGGAAATTGTATTTAAGTTATGGGTTTTGGCGCGAGAATTTCGAAAAATTAAATTTGAAAATTTTCAAAATTTTTAGAAGATTACACGACGGTCTATTTAGAACCGTCGTGTAATACCAGGGATTACACGACGGTCCCCCGGGACCGTCGTGTAATGTCCCCCCCGAGGAGCGGATTACACGACGGTCCCAAGGGACCGTCGTGTAATCCCCCTTCGAGGGGCGGATTACACGACGGTCCCAAGGAACCGTCGTGTAATGTCCCCCCCGAGGGAGGGATTACACGACGGTTCCCCGGGACCGTCGTGTAATCCCCCTTCGAGGGGCGGATTACACGACGGTCCCAAGGGACCGTCGTGTAATGTCCCCCCGAGGGAGGGATTACACGACAGTTCCCCTGGACCGTCGTGTAATCCCTCCCTCGGGGGGGACATTACACGACGGTCCCGGGGGACCGTCGTGTAATCCTTCCCTCGGGGGGACATTACACGACGGTTCCTTGGGACCGTCGTGTAATCCGCCCCTCGAAGGGAGATTACACAACGGTCCCAAGGAACCGTAGTGTAAAGTCGGACTTTACACGACGGTTCTTTGGAACCGTAGTGTAAAGTGGTTCCGCGACGCACTTTACACGACGGTTCTTTGGAACCGTAGTGTAAAGTCGGACTTTACACGACGGTTCTTTGGAACCGTAGTGTAAAGTGGCTCCGCGACGCACTTTACACGATGGTTCTTTGGAACCGTAGTGTAAAGTCGGACTTTACACGACGGTTCTTTGATACCGTAGTGTAAAGTCGGACTTTACACGACGGTTCTTTGGAACCATAGTGTAAAGTGGCTCCGCGACGCACTTTACACGACGGTTCTTTGGTACCGTAGTGTAAAGTCGGACTTTACACGACGGTTCTTTGGAACCGTAGTGTAAAGTGGCTCCGCGAGGCACTTTACACGACGGTTTTTTGGAACCGTAGTGTAAAGTCGGACTTTACACGACGGTTCCAAAGAACCGTCGTGTAAAGTCCCTCGCGGAGCACTTTACACGACGGTTCCCGTCGTGTAATGTACTTTTTGTAGTAGTGGAAAACACATCCTTAGTTTTTGTTGTAAGAGTATTTTGATATTTTTAGGTTAAAATTAAATGTTAACTAAGAAATAATATAAATTTGTATATTAAATACAATCTGATGGATGAAAAATACAAAAATTCAAAACACAAAAATACTTGTATATATTTTTTTTAATAAGAGCAAAATTCAAAGTTATAACAAGATGATTTGCCTTTTTGTTAACAGTTTCTAGCAACCTATGTGGCAACGAGATGGAGTTTTCCTATATATATATATATATATATATATATATATATATATATAAAAAAGGGGGGAGGGGGAAGGAAAAAAAGGGGTTGTTGTTGGCAACTTCAAGGTCACGTATATGGTGATGAAAATAGATCGAATTCATGTATCCTTTATTTCTATTCTTTTTATTCTCTTTATGTTTCTCTAATAATATTATGAAATATTTAATTAAAAATTATAATTAATTATAATATTATATCATATTAATTATGTATATATTATATTATTATTATAGGGATAGAAATTGGAATACAAATATATATTGCCAGATCCTATTCTGATTCAAATAAGAAGTCTCATATTTATACACAAACAGACAAACAAATCACCATAACACAACAACTCATCGTCCCCTCTCTCTCTCTCTCCAAAACGACGCTGGTCTGGCCAATTACCAAATCCCTTCCCTGCCAGCATTATCGATTTCTGGTTTTATCTCCATCAAAATCTTTCAACCAAAATAAATAATAATTAAAGACGAAGGTAAATTGGGTAATGTCTTTTTTTTTTTTTTTTCTTCCTTCGATCTCCGGATCATAATCTTTCTCTTCATCTTTCATATTAATTCTACTATTAGAATGAGGGATTTAAAATTTTTATCAGAGGGAATATCATTAAGGAAATAATAAAGAATTAAAGAACTGTTCTTTTGATTCCTTTTGTTTTTTGTTTTTGTTTTTTTTTGTTTTTTTGACAATCCTGGTTTTTTTTCTTGGCTTTTGTTTTCTTCCTTGAATCGCACTTTTCCTTACACCACGAAATAATAATAATAAAATATAATGATAATTTTTTAATATTTAATATTAATTGGTATTAGTAAGCCATAGTACTTGTTTAAGCAATTAGATTAGAGATTAACAAGGTATTGCCATATAATTAGATGTTCAATTATCATAAACAATTTTGATGTGCGTTGCAGGACTATTCCTCATAATGATTTTAAAGAATTAAAAGAAAAAATCCATGTTGATTTGCTATTGGTGAAAATATAAACAGCTCGTTATGGTCAATTACTTGATATTTCTTTCAAGTCATAGAATAATTCTGTCTAATTCGACCTTTTTCAATTGTTTGGATCATCAAAAAGCAAACGAGTTAAAAGACTTTTTTTATTAAGTTTTGACATGTTGACTGTTTTTGTTGCACAACATAAATCAAATAACTATTAGAATCTGAGTTAAATTTCCAATACCAATTACAATTACTCTGAAATCTCATGAAAATAAAAAAATAAAAAAATAAAAAAATTTCCTTTTTTCTGGTTTTAGCTCCCATTTGTCTGTGGCAAGATTTTGATGCGATCAAATTATCCGAAATCGGAACATGTCAAGGTTCTTGGCTTTATTTTTTTCCTTCCTTTGGTCTTTTCTTTTTAACCGACTGTGAATACATTTTGTTCATGGTCAGGTGCAATGGCATCATCTTCTGATCCGTGGATGCGAGAACTCAATGATGCATCAAAACTTGTTGATGAAATCAGTGACATGGTTTCTCAAAGGAGCTCATTGCCACTCTCCGGATCACAAATGCAACGTCATATGTCTACAGCTCGGAGAAAGATGACGATACTTAGAACAAAGCTCGAGACTTTGCAGTCGCTTTTGTCTAAGCTTCCTGGCAATCAGAGAATGTAAGTATATCTAATTTACTTGTTACTTACTTCTAAGGAAAAATAAAATAAAATAGTCCGTCGCTAAAACTGAATCTTAAAAATCCTTTTTCTTCAGCCATATACCCAAAAAATGAGAAAATTTACTCATGTTTTGTCTTGGACTTTGTATGTTACCTTCAGATGTGGTAATCATTAATTTCACAATTAGTAATTATTCGGTTTCATCTTTCAAAAGATTACAAGTTTCTAGACCCGGTGTCTAGCAACTGATTAGTTTTGTGTTTTTTTTATGCTTTGAACTTCATTTTGCTCTTATTTTTACCCCGACCTTGTTGTAATTTTGTTGCTGCTGCTGTTGTGAACAGAACGGAAAGGGAAATGAATCGACGCCAAGATATGCTCAATAAGTTGAGTGTTAAAGCTGGCGAGGTGGCTCCTACTCTCAACATGTCCATGTCTGCTGATAGAGATACCTTGTTTGGGCTCGACAGAAATCGGGGCGATATCATGAAAATAGCAAATGACTTGGACAACCATGATCTTGTTGGCTTTCAAAGGCAAATCATTAAAGGCATGTGACCAATTCTTGAATAGTTTTTCTACTTTTTTCGAACTTAACAATCGGGTTTGACCAAGGAGATGTCAAATATTTAATCTCAGTTTTTGTCTTTTTCTGAAAAGTGAAAAAAAATTATAACTAGTTTTTAAAAAAAGTCAATCAACTCCAACTTAAATATTTCATCTCCAACTAACTTACCAAACATTTGCATTCCCAACAGAACAAGATGAAGACCTTGCACAGCTGGAGGAGACAGTGGTTAGTACAAAACACATTGCACTGGCAGTGAATGAAGAGCTCAACCTACAAACCCGGCTTCTGGTACGTTTTATTGCTGATTTCTTTGCCGTCCAATTATGTACACCTGCTTAACTTCTCGATTTTACAATTTTTTCAATCTACAGAATAACTTGGACGAGCATGTTGACTCGACGGATTCGCACCTACAGGTTACGCTTTTAACACTCTTGAAAATTGTTGGACTGAACTTGTCATTTTTTTTTTTTTTTGTTTTTCGCTTTATTGGCTTCTTCTATCAAGATTCAATTCACTCAACTAATTTATTATTGTTCTGTTTGAAGCAGAGAGTGCGAAGGAAATTGGCTGCGCTGAACAGAAAGACCAGAGGCGGGTGTTCTTGTTTAATCCTAATGCTCATTGCCATTGTGATTTTGATAATTCTAATTTGTCTGCTCATCAAATACTAGTAAAAATTTCAAATTTTTTTTTAATCAATCCAAGAGTGCAGTTTTAGCTCTTTTTTTCCTTTTTTTATTTTTTTGAAGGAATTTTTCTTTTTCCTTTTCTTACTGCCAAATAGATACAACATTTAACACGTGATTCCTAGAGGGTGGCAAATATTGAACGGGAGGAGGAGGTAAATAGCAGGAAAGCTAAATAAAATAAATAACATATTTACCAAACAGTTGAATTAAATATATATATTTTTAACTATGAATAAATAAATTATTCATAAAGTCTTAAATCCCGTATTAGATACCGATACTGGTTGGTAACGGTTAATGAGACGGAGTGAAAAAGCCGCCGGTAGAACACACGTGTTTGGAGCAGAGAGGGTGCCACTGACAGAAACAGAAGAAAAGCGTCAGATGGCAGGCAAGCATGTAGAGGAAGAAAGCATTTTATAAGTGAGAAAGAGGGCATTTTGGTAAAAGTCAGTATATTAAAAAAGGAAATGAATTTTTGTATGCATAATGTCGACGTGGATGTGCGTGTACATGTGGAGATGTGAACTCATGATAAATGGAACGCAAACGAAATGTACGCAGAGAAAAACTAAGACCGCGTTTGGTATTTAAGATTAATTCTAACTAAATTATATTTTTTTATCTTAATTTTTATTTTTTATTTTTCTTGAAAAACCAAAAAAATTTATAACTAATTTTAAAAAAATTAACCAACTTAAACTTAAAAATTTCATCTCATCTTAAACCCAACCCAAACATCAAACGAACCATAAGCTATAAAAATGGTTAAAATCTATAGTATGAGTTTGTATGGGCAAAACATTTTTTGATATTTTTTTCTTTTATTTAACTTTTAATTAGAAAAAAATAAAAACAAAAACAAAAATAACAAACTGCAGCAGTAGGAGAAGAAGAAAAAAATGGTGGAGGTGGCCAACAATCAAAGAAGAGCGAATCGACGTACAATCTTGTTGTTTCGCTGGTGACGGGTCATTGTCGTTGTCTTCTTCGACAGCGGATCCGCCTGAGTGTTCGAGGCCTCCTCCGGGGACTAAGGAAGAGGAAGTTGAAGTGGGGTGGTGAAGATCAAGGAAGAGAGTATGGAGCTTTTTGACAATGTTATCGAAGGTAGAGATTTCGTTAATGGCGGTTGTGGGTGTTCATCGACTTTGTCGCCAGTGGGAGTTCTGAAGCCCATGGAGAGCTTGCACAAGGCCGTTCCACCACCGTTCTTGAACAAAACACTCTTTGTCATTTCTTGGAGTCAAGCTCGTCAAAGTTTTGTCATTTGGGAATGAGCATGCGTTTGATGCTAAGGTTTGGATAGTATAATCTGGGTTTGAATTGATTATGCATCTATTGAAATGTTTGAATTGCTGTAATTAAAAAGTGCAAAAATTTGAAATGTATTCAGAAAAAATATATTAATATGGAACTTGTTTCGTTCATTTCAAAGTCATATGCAATTTAATATATATATATATATATATATCTCATTTGGACTTGTCTATACAAAATTATGTATTTTTAAAGTTTAAGTTATAAAATTATAAGCTGAGAGAAAAGGACAAAAATTAGATTGTAATTGTAGAGTTTGAGCTCTGACATTAAACGGGCGTGAGTTTTCTATGAATCTTCTTCACAAGTATTTCAAGCGCAGTAATTTAAGCTTTTTTTTTTTTTTTTTGTTACTCAAAACCATGAATTAAAATGTCCACGACATTATCCATATTTTAAAATCTTGATATGGATAACAGGGGGAATGATATTTTTTTCCTGAGTATCCGTCAAATATCTACAATATCTGCAAATATCCATGAATATTCAGGATATTTCTAGATATTTTCATAAAATATCCAAAAACTCAAGGAAAACTCTTTTTTTTTTTGTAAAAATTTCAATTTTGATGTACGTTTCATTTTTTTTTTAAATGTTAGTAAATGTGACAATATTCTTCAACAGTTGAAGATCATGGTTGTAGGGCAGTAGGTAAGGAAAATGGGGCAATTAGAAAACAACATATAAGAAGATGTGATATGACTCAAATGAGTTAAACTGATGAGGATTATATTGCCTTGAGTTTAGATTTCGTGAGCTTAGGAACCAAGTAAAGTTCATACGGTTATAATCCTTCTTATGATTCTTAAATGTGGTCTAGTTCAGAAATATAAAATCTAGGTCGTTTCTTCGATATATTAACATATCTTTCGCCTCAAATTAATATCAAGATGTTATTGCATATTCATCTAGATTGCTCATCATGTTATATAGATCAACATTATCAAATTTATAGGTTAATAGCTGAAAGAGATCAAGAAACATGTGATACATGAATAACTACCTTCAGAACTATTTAGGGGTAAATCTTGACAAATATATTGTTTAGATCAAGATCAGAACCTATCCAATCTTTTCCAACCTGCTAGAAGTTCTTTTTTGTACTAAAGGCATTCAAAACTTGTGCATACGATCTTATGTTTGATATTAACTTTCTATATAATATATTAAATTATTTATATTTTGTTGTAATGTCAACGAGTATATAATATCATATCGAAGTTATAATTAATACATAATTATTATGATTTCCTATTATACTATGCGATAAAACTCTCATATATAATAAAAAATTTTATTGTTTTTGTTACGAAATTAGTTCATAGAAAGTAAACTTGATTGTGTTTTACATTTTGTAAAGTTTCAGCAACACATTATAAGCTTTTTTTTTTAGTATTAATTTTTTCCTGGAATATCCATCGACATCAATATTTCCGTCGATATTATCCGTAAATCAAAACCTCGACAACCTCGTCGACATCGACATTTTCATCATTGCTCATAACACAGTCATTTAATCTTCATTCATCTGTGAGTATTTTCCTTTTTTTTTTTTTTTTTGTGTTTTCTATTTTTAATTGCTTTTTAGACTGCACTCCTAGTCTATAAATAGGTCAGTGTATCTCCTAGTTTACCCCTCACTTGCCATCTTCAAATCAGACCGTTAAATTCTCATCCAACGGTCATCTATGAAGTGCTGGATATGTATCAGAAACTAGATAATTGCATAAATTATTTATCTAATAAATAATTTTAATTAGTAAGTAAATATGCTATGTTTTTTCGATAATGTGTTTTTTTCAATAGTAAATAAATTGAATTTGGTTTCTTTGTTTCTTATCAGAAAATTAGTTAGTATGAAATATACAAATATTAATGTATCATTACCCAAACCAAGCTATTGTTTTTCTTTCCCATGTCCACAATCAATCAACTTTTTATGTGCCGTGTTAGTGGTTTATTTATTTATTATTTTTTCTTTTAAAGCTAGCAAATTATCAAACGATACCAAAATTCTTTTAAAATCTACGAGAATGTGCAATGCTTAATTAATATGCTAAGCTCTTTTTTCAACGCACTATTAGCTTTTTTTTTTTTTTTTTTTGGGATAAATGCACTATTAGCTTTTATGCTTTATTTGACCTATTCTATATATTTATAATCTATAACGATATTATCATAGGGAAGTTGTTTAAAAACACTATTCAAAATTTTGATTAAGTTATTTTGTCTTCTTGTAATGATGTCTTTCCCTTTTTTTTTATTTAAATGTTTTTTTCTTGATTTTTCTTGTTTTTTCTATAATAACTTTTTTAAATGTCTTTTTTTTATTCTCTTATATTTTACCACAAAAAATTATTGAAAACTTTGACATTTATATTTGTAAAACAGATATTCAATAATTTTAATATATATGCGCTTTATATGTGTAAAGCACATTATTTTAACTAGTTGGATATGAAATCGCCAATTCAAACACTAAATATTACATTAACTAAAATTTTCGGATAGACTTGTTGATTTTTTAACAATTAATTAATGCTCCGTTTGGTGAAATGGTTTGAATTGAAATTTTTAAGTTTGAGTTGGTTGACTTTTTAAAAACTAATTATAATTTTTGTTGACTTTTCAGAAAAAGACAAAAACTAAGATGAAAATTTTGAGTTTAATATATTTCACCAAACAGAACATTAAAGTTACCATTTTAATATTTTGAAACTTAAAACTTGATACTAATAATTAAAAAAAATGGTATTAATGCGTTTTTTTTATTTTTATATTCTGCACTTGAGGATACACAAAAAAATTTGCCTTATTTGTCAATGCACTCATATTTTAAATTTACGATGAACCCTTCCTTTCATTGGTCAAAGTTGATTTTGACTTAAAAAAAAAAAAAAACCCTAGTATCTTTTGCATTTTACGTCTCATAATTTTAAAATTTATAATTTTCTCAACACTTATGTCCTAACATTAACAAAATAGTATTATCATGATTTAAATGCATGTGATTTTTACTCGATAATTGTCGTCCATTTTTAAGAGTGCTTGGCATGGAAGGATTATTATAGTAGTACAAGTTGATAGTTTAAATGAAAATGAAAAAAAAAAAAAAAAGCCATTTTCATATTATCAAAAAGTAGAAAATGAAAAAAGCTTGGGGTACTAGCCGCGCTCAATGCAAATACTAGTAGAAGGAGGGATACCGAAAAGTCATAAAAATAAAATGCCATTTTCATATTATCAAAATTTAAAATTCCTTCAATAATACTAACAAAAATTAATTAAATAATTTCGGATGACTTAAACATAAAATTGGGTTTTTTTACACACTTGCCTTCTATTGTTTTTTAATTTTGACAATTTACTTCCAAAATTTTTAAGTCGTTACAATCATTTTATTTAACTTGTTAAATTGGTGACAAAAAATGCATGCGCATCTCATGTGAGTACGAAATTTCTCATGTTCAACAAAAATTTTCAAAATCCAATTTCAGACCCTAATGCAAATATTAGAAATTCAAATACTTATGGTCTGTTTAGATCATAAATTGTATTTGAATATTCATTTAAATGAAATGTTTGCATTAAAATATAAAACTTGAATTGTGAATTCAAATTAAATTTGAATTGGATAGTTTTTGTTAAAGGTAATATTTGAATAATGTAATGGTAAAAAAATGAGTTTAGTACATATTTTTGGAAAAAAAAATTTAGATTTGGATTTGAGTTAAATTGTTATGAAAATAATGACGTTTTCAGAAAATTGTGGAAATACTAGAGTGTACATGGTCAGGATTTTTGTCCTCCCCTAATGCTTGTTTAGAATTTGGTCTTTTTTTTTTTTTTTTTTTTTTTTCCTTTAACTTTTTAATAAAACGATTAAAATATCCAACAAATCCTATTCTGTCCAATCGCAGCCCTTATTTATCTCCGTTCTCCTCCCTTTCTCATCATCAGAAAGCTCCTAACGCCTCGTCTCTCCCTCTCTCCTCTCCATGGGCTCTCTGGGCGTCCTCTCTCTTTTCTCGCCTGCGTGTTGTCCGCGCCTCTCTCTTTCTCTCTGTGTGTGTCATATTTCTCTAGTTCAACTTTGACCATCGCAGATCTCCAATCTTTGATGATCGTCTCTTCGATAAAGCTGGTGTGCTTCCCTCTTTCTCACGTCGAGGACACGTTCGTCCTCGATGGTCAGAGCTCGGAGATCTGTGACGTTCATCTGCTTAGTGAAGCCAACGTCGCAGATCTGCAACCACCCTAGCTGCCATAACTCCTTTCTTCGCTGCCATAAGGAGCTGACTGCTTCTTCTTTCTTTTTGATATATATTTTTTTTAATTTTTGTTTTTAGTTGTTTTTTTATTTTATAATTTTTGAGGTTTTTTTTTATAATTATAATATTTTATAATTATTTTTCATTTTGTGTGATCTTTATTAATATTGTGATTTTTTTGATAAATTGTTATATTCAAAATAATAATTTTGAAAAATGTATATTTGGAATAATTTGATGTAAAAAAATCTGGCAGATAAAAAAAAAAAGAAAGTCCAATAGAATATACTAAATAATTCAGTATTATATCAAAAGTAGTATGATAAATTACCAAAATTGTTCTATCAAAATACTCTTTAACGATTGAAGACCTTGCCTAAAAAGTATTCTGATAGACTATCAAAAGTATTATGTCAAAAAACTCTGCAATGATCGGAGACTCGCGCCAACGATCAGAGACAATGTTGAATACCTAGTATTTTAGTAGATTACCAGGTGGTATTCTACCATAATATCTTTTTGGTTGGTTGTGGGTAATTTTGGTTATATATCATCTGACAATTCAAGTTATCTTGTAAGAGGAATCTTAAAAGCACTGTAGATGAGAAAATATTTTAGAAATATGCTCTTTTTAGGGAAAATCCTCAAAATCACTCACAGTTTTCACTTTAGTAGGGTCCAATCAAACACTTGTTACATTTGGGTATAATAATAATGATTCAATAGCTCATCTAAACGGGATATTGATTTATGGAAGTTAGCAAAATAGTAAAAACTCTAACAATTTAGAAATTTAGGGGCTAAGTTGTCAAAAGTAGAATTTGGAGGTCAAGTTGTTAGAAGATGAAAAGTTTGAAGGGCAAGTGCTAAAAACTAGGTAAAAATTTCTATGTTCTTTTGATAAATTATTAGGTTAGTTTCTGAATTTTTAAATTTATACAACTTTGATTTATATTATTTTTTTAACTGGAATTATTCTTAAATTATATAAAAAATTGTTACAGTAGATCACTTTTTTTTTAAACGAAATCGATTAGTTAGAATTATTTTTTAAAATTAAATTATTAACCGATTTTATCTAAAAATTAAGGGCCTGTTTGGTGTGTAAGTTTGAGTTAAGATTTTTAAGTTTAAATAGTAAATTGTGTTGACTTTTCAGAAAAGACAAAAAACTTTTTGAGAAAAAGACAAAAATTTTTGAGAAAAAAGACAAAAAAAAGTTTGAAAATGTTAGTTTGGACTAACATATCAAACAAACCCTAAATATAAAGACTATTATAATAATATTATAATATTTTAATTATATTTTAGTTACAAATAAAAAAAATCAGAAATCAAAATTACACATTTTTAAAAGTGGACTAAAATGAGCGATTTACTTTTTTTCTTTCTCTCTCTCTCCATTTTTATTTTTATTTTTATTTTTATTTAATGCTGCTGCTGTAACAAGGGCAAGCATTAAGCTACAAAAACGACATTGCGTTAAGCGTATTAGCGTCTCTTCCGCTCTTACACTACCATCAAAGTCTTTTCCTCTCTCCCTCCACCACGACACCCTTACGCTGTCTTGAAAGCGACGCCATTGATTCTCCTCTCGTAAGCTTCCTTTCTTCTCCGACTATTTCCTTTACTCGTCTCATTTTTATCATCGTTTCTGCTAAATATCTGCTTTTCCGATTATCACCAGTCAGTTTTTGCAGTTCGATTCTCTGTCTCTGATACTTTTTTTTTTTCTTCGCATAAATCTTGTTTCCGCTTTGCGTTCTTGAATTTCTTGATTTTTTTATTGATTATTGCATGTATTGAAGCCTTTCTTCCTTTGATTTTTTGCTTATTCTGCGTCCGCATTGTCGAGAACTCGAGGTTTTTATTTTATTTTTGGTTCGCCATTTTCTCTTGCTTTGATATTTGGTGAAAGGTTTCTGGTAAAACCTAGGGTTTTTATGAGAATTTTTCTTCGGAAATGTTTATGTTTTTGCATGTTGTTTGACTATAATTGTTTGAGTTTTGAAAATGCTGGTTCAGGACATTAGTTTCGACTCTCATTATTGTGAGGAATTCTTGTTCTTGTCTTGCTTTTGATAAAATTTTCTGTTTCTTAAACCCATAAAAGGAGAGGAAGAAAAGAAAAAAGCACTAGATGTAAGAAATGGAGAAAAAAATTTTACAATTTCTTTCTGAACTTAAAAAATGTCACTTCTTTCCTCTGAAACGTAGATTGTTTCGGTTTCGTCTTTCCAGTAGATTTATCGACGGAATTGACATGCGGCCCGCTAGGGCAATGCATAGGTTTAGCTACCATGTGGTTTGACAAAGATTGATTGGTCTGAACTATAAGATTAAAGGTTAAACTTAGTGCTAACTGAGGAATATTAATTCTCGGCATCCTGTATCTTTAAGATGAAGGTTACAAAAGCGGAATTCATAATAATTTTGTTGGTTTACCTGTTTTTTAAGTAATGATGATGACCGGTTTGGTATATTTTGAGCGGGTTAACTGGGTAAATGGTTTTTTTACTCTCTTATTTTCTTCTTTGATTAGGTTATACCAACAAGTTTTTTGAATCTATTCGGCCTTTAGATCCCAGAGAATTATGAAGCCCTAGGATCCTATTTAATGCTCAATTTCTTCTAAGGGGGTTTTGGCGATGATATGTAAGATAGAGAACATGTCTCTAGCTGTGCTTCCTTTTTTTGCTCGGACTTTTTACCTTTTTCAGTTCTCCTGGCATAATTTATTTCAATTAATTATGTTGTACATTGACTACATATTTTCTTTCTTTCTTGTTCTTGAATAATTGGCAACGTTTTCTATGCATATTTCAAGAGCTACTAGTTTCTCATGAAGAAAAAAATATTGCACATACCAAATGCTGGGGTGTGCTACGAGTTCAGTAAGGAGCACAACATGATTAATAAAAAGACCAATTAGCTACTTAAGTCAAAAAAAACAACAACCTTAAGATGAAAGATTAACGAGAAAAATGTGCATTGTTATAAAGAGGACTCTTTATACTTAAAGATAATGTAGATGCCTGAGGGAAGAAAAAAAGTTGGAATTAGTTTCAGAAATGAAGTGCATGTCACTGGAAATATATGAAAGGGTTTTACTGAAACGTTGGAAGAGATTCTTTTCTTGAAAGACAATTTTTGAAAGTTTATTTTCTTTTTCAATTAGTTTCAGAAATGAAGTGCATGTAACTGGAAAATATATGAAAGGGTTTTACTGAAACGTTGAAAGAGATTCCTTTCTTGAAAGACAATTTTTGAAAGTTTATTTTCTTTTTCAATCTTATCTCATATCTTTGAGTTGTAAGTAATCTTGGAATACAATTGTGACTTGTCAAGTGTTGTTTGACATTTCTTTTTACCTCAGGACCTGTGCTGCCATTTTTTCTTGGACCAGTATGCCTGAAGGTTTGCTGATGACAAGTTTCCTCGACATTTTATCTGGAGTTCCTTTGTATTTAGAGCATCTTTTGTAATTGTAGCAATTCAAGATTTTAAACTACTTCTGTATACGTCTGTAAACAGTAAACATATATTTCTAGTACATTAATTCTTTTACTTCAATTGCTATCTAATTCTAATTTCTAAGACCAGAACTTGTGCCTGCATATTCTTATCTTTTACCTTCTAAACATGTACATGCATCTATGGGAAACTTTCATCTACGTGGGAGGGGAGAAAGAATTGACTTTTTTGTTGGTGGGTGCTTGATCACCATCTGGAAAGTATTCGTACGCTTTAACAATGGAGAGCTTGGCACAACTGGAAGCATTGTGTGAAAGGCTATACAATTCACAGAACTCTATTGAACGAGCTCATGCTGAGGGAACTCTCAAGTGCTTTTCGACGAACATTGATTATATTTCACAATGCCAATACATATTGGACAATTCGTCGAGCTCATATGCATTAACAATGGCTAGTTCGAGCTTGTTAAAGCAAGTGACAGACCAGAGCCTTCCTTTGCAACTTCGGCTTGATATTCGTAATATTCTTGTTGCTTGCAGATAAATATGTTCTTGAATATTATAGGGAAACATGTATTTTTGGCTTCTATGCTCCGTGGAAGCCTGATGTTGCATTATTTTCTACTGTATATATACATGCAATAATATTTTTTTAATACTCTAATGTAGGTCTCTTACTTATGGTTTTCTCCACTTATCTGATTTTGTTTTTCTCATATTGGACATTTTAGTTTTTATGATAAGCATAAGGCATATGTCATTGATCTACAGAGGATGAATCCTGTTGTGGCTTAAACCTTCGGGTTCCCCTTTATATATGATTGTTCTTGTTCATTTCTTCATCTGCAATACGGTCTCCTTGTTTACAAATGAAAATGTTTGGTTGGTGAAATTTTCTGATTACGCCTTGGGTCACCTTTGCCATTTTTTTCCTACCACTTTTTCTTGTTCTTCCGAAATTGACCTAACTGCACTTTATCTGAAGGAAACTATCTTTTAAGCTATCTGGCTACCAGAGGAGCTGAGTTGGAGCCTTTTGTGATTACTTCCCTGATCCAACTCTTTTGCCGAGTTACAAAGTTCGGATGGTTAGAGGATGATAGATTCAGAGAGGTAGTTAACGAGACAATGAACTTCTTAAGTCAGGTGATATGACTTACTCTCAGAATTTCTTTTGTTTCAATCACGTTACTCTCATTTGTCCTTGTTTGTGTCGTATCTTTGTCCAGGTCTATTTCATTTTATTCCTGTTCCCTCTAAATATTCTATTTCCTCTTCTTTAAAGGCTATGTATTCTGTTTCCATGATATATGTTTCATTGTCAGATGTTTATTTTGTTATTTGTTTTGGTTTTTTCATACTAAAATACATTAGCATCAATACCACTACACTTTTGCTATAATCTCTACGCATTAGTTCTTGCTTTTCTCTTTCGAGGTTTTGATGATTAAGCATTAACATTTCTTTTTTCTTCTTTTTCTTTTGGTCAATCTGCATGAGGACACTTCACCCTAACAACATCAAACTGGCTACCTAATTTTCCCATGGCGATGTGTAGTTATAACTTGCAATGCTGCGTAATCTGAGATCAAATTGGCAAATGCCTTTTATTGTCTTTCCATCTGAGTCTTGTCATAGTCATAGTCATCTTGCCTGTTAAAAGGTTTTGTCATTGAGTACAATATTACCAATATGTATTCTGTCAAAATTCACTAAGCTTAATATATGTCTGCACTCTGTTTGGAAGCTGCTTTTACATTTATTATATGGTTTATGAGCAAAAGGAAACTAAAATATGTGATTTTTGTAATTTCATTTTTCACTGCTGTTTAAGTATATCATTTGTTCTAAAACTCAGATATATTTTTGAAAAAAAATGTTCCCTTATTTGGTGCTGTGTACATAAATTGTAATTGTTACTAAATAATGTATTTGGTTCTTAATCCTTTGTTATGATCTGGAGGATTTTCCCTCCGTTTTTGTTTTTTGGCATTCATGTTACAAAAATTTATTGCATTATGGTGTAGATAAGTATTTCTTTCACAGGTTCAGTAGGTAATTTGAAAGGTAAGATAGACAATGATCGCCTAATTTATCTCTCGCATAAAGATTCACCGTCTATTGTCTTTACTGACATTAATTTGTGTGGAGTTTATTGTCGATGTTAGGTTATTTCCTTATATATTTCTTTGTAAGTGGAAATCTCTCAATAGATGAAATATCTTCGATATTTCTGTCAAAATGACATTTCATTTTATTTTTGCATGGGGACATCGATAAACCTACTTCAGAATCATGGCATTGAGAGCTACTCTTCATTATCTAGGTTTTGCTTTTGTGGTAACCAGGAATCTAGGATTGTAAATTTTTTTTCTTTTTCCATTTTCTGAAGTTAATGGTTACAGGAAACAGTCACCTGTTTAGTAAGGCATTGGGTAAATAAAGGAAATTTGCTAGGGTTTGTTAGAGACTTTGTTTCCCTTTTAGTTAATTTATTTCTAATTAATTTAATTCTTTTTCTTTTTTGAACATAGGGGTGGGGGTGGGGGTGGGGGAATTTACATCTTGTGGTGGAGTCAGGGGTGCATTTACATGGCTTGCTACCACTCAAGTTAATGGTTTTTTGGGAATTAAAGTATTCAGGTTTTAGGTGCAGCTGCAACCATCAAGTTCTTGAGAAGAAAAAAGAAAAATAGAAGAAAGAAATAATAATTAAGAGATTAATGTCCCTTCCTTTGTTCATCACTCTCTCTCTCTCTCTCTCTTGTTTTAGTGTATGTTATCTCGGCTTGATATGTATTCATTTCATCTTAACTTTTTATTCATTTAATCTTAAAAAAGAATGCTTGCTTACGAAACAAGTTTCCCAGGTACCTGGTCACTATGCCATTGGCTTGAAGATACTGAATCAGCTTGTATGTGAGATGAATCAGGTCAGCATCATTTTGTTATTTTGTACGTGGCCAGTGTACATTTATCATTTTCAAAGCTTATGAAGATAGTCTACATGTCGTGAATATACCACAATTGTAGATGAATAACTAGTATATTTAGGACAGAAGTTTCTCCCGGGACCAATATCTAAATGGTTGTAGACATAGAACTTCTATCACCAGTTATTTGATCTTTATTAGTCACTCCTGGAAACAAAGTTGGTAGGCAATAGTACGTTCAAAGAAGTGGCTTTTTATTTTTTTTTTAATTTTTATTTTATTTTATTTATAAATGTGTGTATATATATATATATTCATATATATATATATATATAAGCATCATTTTGGGTTGCAAGCTCCTAGTTTCGAATTACATTTAATTTATTATTTTTTTTTGGTAGTATTTCTTGTTCTCTATCCTGCATCAATAGTGTTCATTAAATTAATTGTATAAAGTATGCAGGATGTCCTTATTATAATTCCCTCTCCCATTTGTGAATAGGATCCTAAAACATGTCAATGAGTAACATAGGTTTGTGTTGAGTTGTGAAAAATGCTTGATCTGTAACAAAAACAAGAGAAAAATCTAAGGGCCTGTCTAGTTGTGTCATGTTTTTAGATAATCTGTTGTTGAACAGTGTTGTTTCTACTTTCTAATGTTTTTCTTTCTAGATGATAGTTTAACCTGTATTTTTGTTGTTCATATGTTTTATTTGTCAATAATTCATCAGCCACATCATGGATTATCTACATCCCGCCAACGTAGGATAGCTAGCATTTTCAGGGAGCAATCACTTATGCAAATTTTCCAGATATCTTTAACTTCACTGCATCAGTTTAAAAATGATGGTAATGTACTCTCACTGGTTGACACAATCATAAGTTTTGATTAATTATATGTTAGTTAAATATGTATTTTTAATTATATCTTTCTTATTTGCTATTGCCAACATTTATATCTTGACCGAAGATTCAGATGAAAGTAAGTTGCAGAAATTGGCTGTCTCACTTTCCCTCAGTTGTTTATCATTTGATTTTCTGGGGACTTCATTTGATGAAAGTTCAGACGAGATTGGTACTGTTCAGGTATAAAAAAATTATGGTATATACGGTTGACTTTTACTCATCTCAATAATGATGGACTTACTTTGAATAATTTTTCCATTTTGTGCTCTTAGTTAGAATTCTTCTTGCCTCTGGTTGCACAGATTCCAAATTCTTGGAGGCCAATACTGGAGGAGCATTCAACTCTGCAAATCTTTTTTGAATATTATGCAATTACTCCAAGTCATTTTTCAAAGGAGGTTTGTATGTTGATTGCTCTTGTTAGTTAGAAAACACGATTTATCGAAGTAGTTTTTTAAATTCAATCTTTACTTGCTTTAACATAGTTTCCCGGACAACAATTATAAGTTGCATTGTTATTTTTTCATGGACTCAATGCCGAACTCGAGAAAGATAAAAATATTTAGCCAAAATATCGTTTATCCCATATATGAAAACACCCTGTCAGATCTTAGGAACCTGAACGAAATAGTGATTTATATTGATTAGCCTGGAATTTGCTTCAAGGCTTTGTGGATCAGGCTAACAGCTAAGGAATTTTTCATTCTTTTAAATTCCCCCTTTAGGAATTTTCTTCACTGTTAAAGTAAAATACTTTCTGTTTTTATCATCTGAAACCTGGAAATATGTTTTTTTCCCCTTTAATTCTATTTCTCTTTATTATGGACATTTCAAGACAGATTTTTCTGCTTTTCTTTTTTCTGATGTGATAAGGTGATGGGATTTGACGTTGCAATAGTACCTGGAAATATATTTTTTTTTCTTCCCCCTTTAATTCTATTTCTCTTTATTGTGGACATCTCAAGATTAAGATTTTTCTGCTTTTCCTTTTTCTGATGTTAATAGAGGATGGGTTTTGATGTTGCAATAGTTAGGATTCTATGTTTTGCTGCTTTTTTTCTTTTGGATGAGAAACTAGGAAATTCATTATGAGGATGAACAAAGTATAAACAAGGAGAAGGACCAAAAGACCAATTTCATTATTCACATATCCAAATATGTTTTTATTCATTTTCAAAAAACTCAAACTTTAAAAGTCTATAACTTTCTTATTTCAAGTCGAGATGAGATGTTTTTTTAATTGCATAGAATGAGGAAAGGAACGAAACAAGATCCATATTGCTAATTTTTTTCTGAACACATTTTAAGTTTTTATACTATTTAACAACTGCAATTCATTTTCAACCAAATGCTCAAATCTAAACATTCATTCATTTCCAATCAAAACATTTCCAAAACTACAACTAGAGCGTATGCTACAAACGCCCCCGTAATAGTTTCACAATTACGTAAATCATAAAAGAAAGATTCTTAAACTCTTTGGTCCGTTCCTCGTGAACTGAACTCTATCCATTACAGTGACTCCTTGTTTACTATTGTTTTTGACTTTTATTCAATTTGTGTGTGGTTTTTGTTAGATTATTAATTGGCTTCTAAATCCTTAACTCTAGGCACTTGAGTGCTTGTGCCGCCTGGCTTCTGTAAGGCGATCAGCATTTACGATTGATTCTTCTCGCATTCGGTTTTTGTCTCACCTAATGATGGGAACCAAAGAAATTCTTCAAACTGGAAGAGGTAAACTGAACTGAGTTTTCTCATTCATTGTCTAAGACTATCCTATGTCTACCCCTGGTTTTGTTTTTGGTTTAATTATTTATTTATATGTGAAGAGAGATTCAAAAAGTGTTCAATGAACAAAAGTAATTTAATCTTGGCTCCTTTTTGTTTCTGTTTTTCATGCTTTTAACCCTAATAATTTTTGCTAAGCGTTAATAACCTATTGTTTCTTAGAAAAAGATTAAGATATATATAATTTCTATTTAGAATACTAGACTATTGTCACATAGAAACTTGGTTCAATAACTGAAAAGTGCAAATCATTTTGATGTGCTCGCTATGAAATTGGGTTCAATATTTTGTTGGAAACAGGCCTTTCTGATCACGACAACTATCATATGTTTTGTCGTTTGCTTGCCCGCTTCAAAATTAATTTTCAGGTTGGTCTAACCTATTCATGATTTCATAATTAATTTGCTTCTGTGCCTTCTTGTGAATTTATTCTTTCCTGTTAATACATGTTGAACATCTCTTTTAATAGTTCATAGTGCTTGAATTATAGTATAAAGGAGTTTTTACCTGCTATCAATTGAAATTTCTGTTTCCGATTGAAAAGTAACGAGAACTATGATGCTTTTAACCCAATGGTTTATATCATTTTGCTCAGTTGCTATAGAATTATTTACTTCTTTTTGGTAATCAGTTTATGTTTTACTTGATCACTTATATCTTGCAAAAAATTCTTCTGTTTAAAAGTTGATGAGACACTCATTAGTGTAGCTGATAAAAGATTTACATAATAATGTTGGTTATTTACTTGATGCATTTTAAAAAACGTTCTTGACTTTAAACATGAAATAAGTAGAACTACCAAATATTCCGGTTTCCTATTTCTACTTAAATTTGTCTGAGTCAATTTTTGGAAAGTTTACTGGGCACGATAACCCTCTAGACCAACTTAGCTTAAGCAGGACAGTAAACTATAACAGTGACAAGAAGTTGGAGCACGCTAGACCAATCTTCATTCCAAGTTAACATCTCTTTTTGTTAGAACATGACTGACGATGTTGGTCTACTTGGGAGACCTAATGGCTCAAGCATTTGGAGAATTGAGCTTCTAACATGGTGTCAGAGCATTTGAATTTTGAGTTCAAAGACCTCTTAACTAAAATTTGCAACTAGTTTTTTCTTAGAATTACACAATAGCTGGTTTCTCCCCTCAATTTTTTGAAATTCCATTTTGAGATTTGCGTTTGTTTTCTTAATCTGTAATGCTCAAGGTCTGCTAAGAAAACTATTTGTAATGCTCAAGGTCTGCTAAGAAAACTATCTTCCTACATTGTTGACTGATTAAAGAACTACAAAGAGAGGGAATAGGAATCATATGGTTCCACCTGTCAATTTGGAAATGTACTTATAGGATTCCTCTTGAACATTCTCCTTGAACAGACAAAGAGTTTAAGGGTTTTTCATTCTCCTTGATCATTTTAAATTGGATGGATGTAATTGGTAGATAGTGGGTTGATGAGGATTAGAATTGTTTAGAGTTTGTATGGTTTACTTTTTATTTTCTGTTGTCTCTCTTGTGTTGAGGATTCCTCATCCTCTTTCCTTGTAATTGATTTATAATCAATGAAAAGGCTTTTTCTTATTAAAAAAAAGGATTCCTTGTGAACATAATAATTTAGTCAAAGATGTGCATTGAGGAGCATAATTTTTTTTTTATCTAATTCTTTTTTGTTTTTTTTTGGCCAAAAAAAGAAAAGAATGTGACAGTACTTGTTAGCTAGAACAGTTTGTAATATTCAGTTGTGATTGTATTAGTGATTTGTTAGTAAATTAGTAGAGGTTGGTTAGTTAATAGAGGACAGGTAGTTAGCTGATAGAAGAGGAGTGAGATGAAGAGAGTAGGCTGGAATTAGCGAGTAGAGTCTTGGATTGACAAGCAAGGGAGATTTAACAGAGTCTTGAAGGTCTCTACATTCCTAGGGCTTCTATTCAGTTTTTAGAGTGATTTGTTCGCTATTCTTGGTGTTCTTGTTCTGGTTCCTATCAGAATGCCTTGGAGGTTTGAGCCTCTCAAACTCAACTTATGCTTAGACAATGTTACCGAAGAAGTTTTTTCTTAGTGTCTTTTTGGATATTAGCCTTAACAGTTGGTTATTCTTTTTAGTAAGAGTATCCCGTTTCTATTTTATTTGAACTTTGTTTTATTTTATTTTTTTGCAAGTATTATTCATTACATTAGGCTCAAAAGCAGTATTTCCTTTCTTTCTATATTTTTTTCTTTGCAAATTATTATAATTATTTTCCTTACAGTATTAGGTTTTCATGCCTGTTAGTTTGATATACCCAGTAAGGAAGCTAGGCTGATAAAGAAAAAAGTTTCTATAAACTTTAAGAGGAATAAGTTTTCTGTATATTGCCGCACACAAAACTAAGAAACACGGTTCATACTTATAGGACTTTACAGAGAATAGGAAACTATATAGAGAATAGGAAACTAATGTCTATGCTAGCTGGCCTAATAACTAACTTTCCTATTTTACAAAAGTTGACTAGTTATATTTACACAATAACAAATCAGCTAACTAATTCTCATAAATCAGCTAGCAAATCTTCTATGATTTAACAGCCGAATATTCCCACACTCCCCCTCAAGCTGGCTTGAATATATCTTCCATAGCTAGCTTGCCAATCAAGTTATCAAACTGCTTTTTGTGTAGTCCCTTGGTGAATATATCAGTTGTTTGCTCGTTGGTAGGAACTTATGTCATGCAAATTAACCTAGTGTCCACCTTTTCTCTGATGAAATGTTTGTCAACTTCCACATGTTTTGTCCTATCATGAAGGACTGGATTATGTGCAATTGAGATGGCTGCTTTGTTGTCACAGTATACTTTCATGGGTAGAGAATCAGTGATCTTCAGATCTTCTAGCAGTCTTCTAATCCATATTGCTTCACAAATTCCGTGAGCAACTGCTCTAAACTTAGTTTCAGCACTACTCCTAGCCACCACACTCTGTTTCTTGCTTAGCCAAGTAACTAGATTGCCTCCAACGAAGGTACAATAACCAATTGCTGACCGTCTATCTGTAACACTTCCAGACCAGTCTGCATCTGTGTAGACTTCAACCTGTAATTTATCACGTTTTTTAAACCACAATCCTCGTCCTGGAGTCCTTTTTAAGTATCTCAAGATCCTATAGACTGCATCAAAGTGCTCTGGTCCTGGTGAATGCATAAACTGGCTGACCATGCTTACTGCGAACGCAATATCAGGTCGCGTATGTGACAAGTAGATCAATCTCCCTACAAGTCTTTGGTATTGCTCCCTGTTTACTACTTCTTCTGACTTGATAGGTTGTAGCTTCTGATTGGGTTCAACTAGAGTGTGAACTGCTTTGCAACCAAGTAGACCTGTTTCACTACGCAAATCAAGAACATACTTTCGTTGATTAACAAAAATTCCTTCCTTAGACCTGGCAAATTCTATTCCAAGGAAATATTTCAACGTTCCCAAGTCCTTGATCTCAAAGTCGTTGGCAAGTTTCTTCTTTAATATCTCCAAATCACCTCTGTCGTCACTTGTCAAGATTATGTCGTCCACGTACACAATTAGGATGGCAATTCTACCTTCCTTAGAACGTTTGTAGAACATGGTATGATCTGCTTGGCTTTGACAATACCCATAGCTCCTCACAGCTTTCCCGAAGGGTCCAAACCACGCCCTAGGAGATTGTTTCAGACCGTATAGGGACTTTTTCAGTTTGCAGACCTTGTTTCTTCCAAGCTTTCCCTCGAAACCAGGTGAAAGGCTCATGAAGACTTCGTCCTCCAATTCACCATTCAGGAAAGCGTTCTTTACATCCAATTGGAACAAAGGCCAATTGCAATTTACAGCTAATGATAATAACACTCGAATTGAGTTTATCTTGGCTACAGGGGCAAATGTTTCTTGATAATCAATTCCATATGTTTGCGTGAAGCCTTTTGCAACTAGCCTTGCTTTGTACCTTTCTACACTCCCGTCAGCCTTGCATTTCACAGTAAACACCCACTTACACCTAACTATCTTCTTTTCCCTTGGCAAATCAACTATCCCCCAAGTACCACTTCTCCTGAGAGAATTCATCTCTATCATTGCTAATTTCCAATTCGGATCATCAAGTGCTTCCTGAATATTTCTCGGAACAAACAGGTGAGAGATCTTAGAAGTAAATGCCCTATGACTATGGGATAGTTTTTTGTAGGACAAATATTTGGCAATGGGATGTTTAGTGCAAGTTCGGGTTCCTTTCCTAACTGCTATAGGAATGTGAAGGTCTGTGAAATTTTTTGTAGGAGATTTGATGATTTTAGTAGAAGGATTTATTGGAACAAGAAGTTCAATAGGAATAGGAATAGGAGATGGAAGTGGAAGAGGTGTACCTGGAATATTCATAGAGCCGTTGCTCGGAGGTTTTGACTGATCTTGACCAAGAGTGACAGAAGAGTTTTTACTTTTGTGATGAAGTCTACGTCTAGTATAAACTAAAGTCTCACGATTTGGATGATTTTGAAGTGTTTCTCCCCCTGCTTGTGACTCATCGATGTTTGGCAACGGTGGACAAGGATTTCCATCATTTTCATAATCTTGAACAATGTTTTCCTTAATTTGAGAATTGGATGTAGAATTGGAAACATCAGGAGGAGAATCAAGCAACATTGCATTTGGTAGAGGGGTAGTGGATAAATCCCAAAAATAATTTTCTTCTCTACTCTTGTTCTCCCCCTGAAGAAAATTCTTTTGAAAAACAGATTGATTTTCCAAAAAAGTGACATCCATGCTAACAAAAATTTTCTTTGTTTGAGGGTTGTAACACTTATATCCTTTTTTATTTGGAGCATAGCCTACAAAAACACACTTTTCTGCTCTAGGATCGAGTTTTGACCGAAACGTGCTGGGTATATGAACATAAGTAGTACAACGAAAAACCTTTAAAGGCAACTCAGAGTGTATCCATGATTGTGGAAAAATTTGTTTGAAACACTCCAAAGGAGTTTTGTATTTTAAAATTCGTGTAGGCATTTTGTTAATAAAAAAAGATGCGGTTAAAACTGCTTCTCCCCACAAATATTTTGGAACATATGTAGAAAACATAATAGCTCGAGCAACTTCAAGTAAATGTTTGTTTTTTCTTTCAGCAATTCCATTTTGTTGAGGAGTGTCAATGCATGTAGATTGATGTTCGATGCCTTTTCCACACAAAAAATGTGCCAAGTGTTTATTAAAATACTCTTTACCATTATCAGTATGTAAAATGCTAATTTTGGTTTGAAATTGATTTTCTACCATTTTATAAAAATCTATAAAAAATTTTTCCACTTTAGATTTTTCACTCATCAAATATACCCAACATAAACGAGAATGATCATCGATAAATGTCACAAACCACTTTTTTCCAGAAATAGTAGTAACCCTTGAAGGCCTCCAAACATCACTATGAATTAAATAAAATGGTTTGGAAGCAATATGAGGTTTTGGTAAAAAAAGTAGCACGATGTCTTTTTGATAAAACACAACTTTCACATTGAAAAGAAGAACAATCCAACCCTTTAAAGAGAGAAGGAAACAAATGTCTTAGATAAGGAAAACTAGGGTGTCCTAATCTGAGGTGCCAAATCATTATTTGTTCATGAATAGAAAGAGAACTAACACTACTAAGGCCGTGAGACCTTTTATTGCTAGATAGATTATCATCAAAAAAGTAAAGGCCATCCACCATTTTAGCATTGCCAATCATCCTCCCCGAGCTCCTGTCCTGAAATTCACATTGAGAGTCAAGGAAGATTACACGGCAGTTAGAATCTCTAGATAGTTTGCTAACGGATAAAAGATTACAAACGAGCTTAAAACAGATTTAAGATCTATATTCTTGGATAACTTTATCAAACTTTTTCCTGCAATAGGTGAGAAACTTCCATCGGTAATTCTAATTTTTTCATTTCCCGAACAAAGGGAATAGGAACTAAATAAATTAGAAAAACTAGTCATGTGATCGGAGGCTCCAGAATCAATGATCCAAGGAGCAGGACCAGATTTTAAATGACAAGAAAGGGCACTAGATTCACTACCTGTTTGTGCAAGAGAAACATTAGGAATACCAGATGAGGAGTTGGTCTTTAGCAATTTAAGAAGATGATCCATCTGTCCTTTAGTGAAGGGTCCTGTCTCGGCCTCATTTGCTGATGGAAACACCCGAGAAGTTGAATCGGAAGTGAAATCAGACATTGCTGGAATAGTTTTATGGCTCTAGGGTTTTTATGGCTTTGATAGCATGCAAACTTTAAGAGGAATAAGTTTTCTGTCTATTGCCACACACAAAACTGAGTTACACGGTTCCTACTTATAGGACTTTACAGAGAATAGGAAACTAATGTCTATGCTAGCTGGCCTAATAACTAACTTTCCTATTTTACAAAAGTTGACTAGTTATATTTACACAATAACAAATCAGCTAACAAATCTTATATGATTTAACAGCCGAATATTCCCACAGTTTCAAATAAGATACTAAAAAGAGAGTATGAGGAATCCTCACCAAAAAAAAGCGAGCACAAATGATGAAATAAAGGCTAAGAAACTTGGCAAGGCTGCAAATTGTGATAGACTGAGTTCAATACTTCTTTTATCAGCATATATCTTAGGTTGCTGCATTGTTAGATTTATATAGTTTACTCGTGTTGCTCGAAAGTTAGTTACATTGTTAAGGGAAAACTTATAATTGCCATATTGGATAGCGTTTCTTGCATCTAAAGACTTCATATTTATTCGGTTTTTTTTTCCCCCTTAATTTTTGAGCATAATGTCATGTTACTCATGATTTTCATAACTCGTAGTTAATAATTTTTACTGCAGTTGGCGGAACTTGTTAATGCCGAAGGCTATCATGATTGGATTTGCTTGATAGCAGAGTTTACAGTGAAGTCTTTACAATCTTGGCAGGTTTATTTACCTCTTACTTTTCGACTTTAGTATATTCTAATGAAGTTAGTTTTATGGTTTTCTCCTTGATAAAGGAAAAACATGTCTGAAGCAAGAAAGTTGATCCCTTTTGTCAGTGGGCCAGGAGCAGTGTTTACTATGTTTTGGGGCTTTGGTCAAGATTGGTGACATCTGTGCCGTACTTCAAAGGTGACAAATCAAACATGCTGGAAAATTATGTGCCAACAATTGTTGAAGGCTTTGTATCTACAAGGTTTGATTCTCTGCAGGTAAGATTGGGTTACCTTAGAAGGTTTTCTGATTTTGTTTTGTTTTGTGCTTCTTTGACCACTTCTTTCCACCTTTATCTGCTGCAGTCTGAATTCTTGGATGAACTTTCTGAGAACCCCCTTGACAATGTTGAACTTCTTCAGGATCAGCTTGATTTCTGTCCTCAACTATGCAGATTTAAGGTTTGAACTCCTTCACATACTTATTAGGAACTTCTGTTGGATTCCAAGAACACTATAACTGATAGACTGGAAGGATTTTAATATCGAAAGCTCTTCGCTAAATTTTTATTTTTCCTTTTTATAAGTCCCTCATTATCATCATCATCTAATAAGAAAACTTCCTTTCATTGATAAAATCTATTACAAATGAAAGAGGATAAGAACAGAATGCAAATTGAGCATTTTTTTTTTATCAATCTGATTATAAAACTTCCATTCATTGATAAAAATCTGTTACAAATGAAAGAGGATAAGAATAGATTCAAATTGAGCATTTTTTTATCAATCTGACTTGGGGTCTTTGGCTTCGTGATCAAATTGCAGTATGAAAGTTGTAGTTCTTATATAATGAAGGTTATGGAGCCTCTCTTGCAAAAGTATATGGTATGCTTGAGTAAACTTCTGTCATTTTTGAATATGTGATATTTGTTATGGTGAATTGAGTGAAATAATCATCCATAAAGTTGATTTTGTCGAAACTGTGTTTATCTGATGTGCATAGGAATGGGCAAGTGTCCAACCTTGTCGAGATAATAAAGAGCTTTCATTGACTGAAGCCAAACTGGCTTGGTTAGTGCATATTATTGCTGCTATTCTTAAGACAAAGCAAATTTCTGGATATAGGTAAAAGTTGTTAAATTGCTGGTTGCTGCTATAGGTTCTAGGAGGCAATGCACTTCTTTCTAACTTCGCTTCCCTCTTGTAGTGGTGAGCATGAACTTCTTGATGCTGAACTCTCAGCGTGCATTTTTCAGTTG
The DNA here is from genome assembly GCA_008635985.1 of Ficus erecta. Lineage (NCBI taxonomy): Eukaryota > Viridiplantae > Streptophyta > Magnoliopsida > Rosales > Moraceae > Ficus > Ficus erecta. The sequence goes on along the minus strand of BKCH01001760.1, from coordinate 136,144 downwards.
ATAAATGTCACTGACAATGGGGCACACAGACAGGTATGAAGTCGCAGAGATCCCATGGTAGTATATTTTTTGTTTTTGTAAAGATAAAACTTCATTAACAAATTCTGAAGTACAAAGAAAACCTAACAGGAGGAGGGGGAGAAGTCCAACGAAAGGAACAAAATAAATAAAATAAACTACATCAGAAAGTACCAACCCCAAACCAACCGTGATTTTATTGATACTAAAAAAGTTTTTGTTCTCATAAAGCCATATAGCAACAGGAAAAACGTCACTTGTTCTGAAAGTTAATTTTCAAACGAGCAGTCTTCAAAATCCTCTTATTTAGTTCTAACCATATTGACCAACTTACACCCAGGATAATAAAGATCCAAATCCTTTTCCCTTTTACATTGAATCCAATAGGGGAGGAAGACACAAACACATCTGCACATCTCGTAGTTGCCACCATTCTCAGCTTGAACTTATGTAATAATCTCAGCCATAAAAAGCTGGCGCAAGGACAGATGGTCTATCGACTCCGATAGTAATGTAGGAGTTTTAACTGTCGAGTAATGTTGGGACATGCTCTGTTTTTTCTTTTTTCTTTTTTTTTTTTTCCCTGGGTTGTGCTATTGTAATTTCGAAATTCTTAAAGTTCTATAAGCTGGCCTTAATGAATGGTTTACCTCCTGTAGAAAGTCGTGTGTTTCAGGGGTCTGTTTCATGTACAATTGCTTCCACTTAAAGTTCCCATCGTGCCTTTGTTGAATTTTGAATTGACGGAATTTGGAGTTGAATTTGCATAGAAGCATAATTTTTCTTAGCTGCTCTAATTGAAATTAAAGGGAAAATTTCTAATGATGACCTATCTCTATATGGTTTATCCAAGCAAATATATGTACATATAAGCAAATAAATATATAAATGGTTTTAGCTATTCTCTTTTTTGATGACAGAGGTATGGTGAAACGAGCAAGCAAAGACTTGATTGTGCAATTATTATTTTCCTACAAAATTTCAAAAAGTCTTATATTGGTGATCAGGCAATGCATTCTTCAACAGTAAGTGAATCTTTTTCATTCTTTGCACTGAGCAGTCAACTTCCTGTTCCTTGACGTTCTTTTCTTTATATTGCAGCAATTATTTGATCGATTATCAACGCTTGTTGGACTCCATGATCATCTGCAAGTTCTGAACGCTGTCACTGGGAAGATTGCTACAAATCTTAAGTCTTATACTGAGGTATGGCATATTGGCAAGCTTCATTTAGATTTGTACTTATTCAAACCTTCCCAGTTTGAGCTCTTGGGGAAGATTGGTCTGTTATTCATAGAGCAGCTTTCATCCATCAAGTGTTTTTGTTTGTTAATAAAGTATCCGACTTGAAATGCAGTGCAAGGAGGTCATTGATCAAACCATAAGCCTTTTCCTGGAATTGACATCTGGGTAAGTTCTATTTGTAGAGATTTTAATTTAACTTTATCTGATGTTGCTTTATTTGTTAATATTATTATTATTATTTGTTTTCCTCTGTTGAATGTTTTATGTAACCTGCAAATTTGGCAGTTATATGACAGGAAAGTTGCTTCTCAAGTTGGATACCATTAAATTCATAACTTCACATCACAATGTAAATATCTTATCGGTTATTTTGTATTAGTTTCTTTGCTTTTATTTTCCAGACTATGCTTGTGAATTTTATCTAGCAAATAATTTAGCAAAGTGATATTCTTGGTTGTCACGTTCAGAAGGAACATTTCCCTTTTCTAGAAGAGCAGACATGTTTCCGAAGCCGAACAACCTTTTACTACACTATTGGCTCATTGATTTTCTTGGAGGATAGCCTTTTAAAATTTAAATCTTCAATGGAACCACTTTTGCAGGTATGCATTATGTTTTCTGCATGTTTTTTTTTTATTTTATTTTATTTTTTTTAATATATATTTTTGTGTTTGCAGTTTTCATATGGCAATTTTTAGTTCTATTCATTGATATCTACATTTTGTAAACAAGAGTTTAAGGTTTTTGTTTTATTTTTTATTTTTTCTCTCAAATGCACAAATCTGATTGTAAAACCTCAGCTGAAGTTAGTTTGTAAAGGTGCATTCTCATGTCTTTTGTCACGTCAAGTGCTTAGTTTTATTTATTGATGTCCTCGTGTAATTGTGTCGATAGTTTTTTGCTTTCATGATTTAATCTGATTCTATCTTTTTCACAAGAGTCCTAGATTGGTCTTTAACAGCATTAGTCTTGTTTCCGTCGTCTTATCAGTTTTTCTGGGGGGTGGTTCTACCACTTGATTTAGGTTTTTATTAGCTTGGAATCAACACCTGATGCAATTTTCCGTTCCGACGTTGTAAAATATGCATTAATTGGTCTGACGCGGGATCTCAGAGGAATAACAATGGCAACAGATGGGTTGGTATTCTTGGCAAGCATAAGAGTTTTACACTTGATACTGCCCCGAGAGGCCTTTATGTTAATTCCTTTACATTTTCTTATTCTGGGTTACTCTTTTTTGATAGTCGCAAAACATATGGCTTCCTTTTTGATTGGCTTTATCCTGCTCGGACTCCTCTTCTCTTGAAAGCTATGTCACATTGGTTTGATGTACCGGAGGTAATGTACAACATCTCCAAATAAGTTAACTGCACCTCTTACAATGGTGTCTTATATTTGAAAAAATAAAAAATAAAAAAAAGGAAAACGAATTTTCAAGTGTCTTTTAATACACATTGACGTAAATGATAAGCTTATAGGACAGGGTGAGTTGAAACCTACCTGAGTTTGTGTTTAAGAAAAGAATGTTCTTAGCTGGGGAAAAGAAGAGAGAGGGGGGGATTTTTTTTTTTCTTTTTTGGGAGCGGGGCATTTATTTATCCTTTTTTATTACCTTTGAATGTTGGGGGCACTTCTTTGGATTTTCGGTACTCACATGTTATTTTTATGGGTTAAGCTTATTGTAGTTGGAGCTTTCAGGTAGAGCACAAAAAATTCTGGTGCTGTTGTTCCTTTTCCAATATAGTTCGTCAATCTTGATCCTTTGTTTTGAAGTAATTTTTTTTAAACTAAGAAAATGTTTCAGGTAACAACTCCATTGTTGAAATTCATGGCTGAGTTGGTGTTGAACAAGTCTCAGAGATTAACCTTTGATTCATCTTCTCCTAATGGCATACTGCTTTTCCGAGAAGTCAGCAAATTGATTGTAGCATATGGATCAAGGATTTTACCTGTTGCCGACCCTGCAGATGTCTATAAATCCAAATACAAGGGAATCTGGATTTCCTTGACAATTCTATCTAGAGGTATTGACATCTCATAGCTTTATTTCATTTTTGTTATCCTAATTAGTCGTCCATCTTGAGTGACCCGTTTTTTCTAAAAGCATGAACTGATTGCAATATGTTCACTGTGTATGTCAAGTTAACCCAACAAGATTTAACACTTACGACATAAAAATTCATTTAACAATCCTCCTTTACAATCTATTATCAGATTTTGGTTGTGATGTATGGTTTATCTCTGTTACAGCTTTGTCTGGTAACTATGTCAACTTTGGTGTCTTTGAACTTTATGGTGATAGAGCACTTGTTGATGCTTTAGATGTTGCTTTGAAGATGGTATTGGTGATTCCTCTAGCTGAGATATTAGCATATCCGAAGGTATGAGTTCTATTTTCTTCCTTTCCCACGTAAGGGTGATTTACATTTTCTTTAGCCGATTTTATTAGTTCCCTTATGCAGAAATGCTGTTGCCACAAATTAAGAAATTTATAAATTTTCTTAGTACAATGCTGAGTTGCAATTCTGAGTTGTCAGATCACCAGATTATTTTGCAGAATTTATTATTGAAAGAAAAAAATTAAGAAACCTAAAAAAGAGGATAAAACTAGCTTTCTCTATTGGGGCGCTCAGAAAATGCTATCAGGAATTACCTTTATCTTTTACACTGAGAAAAAGCTGAACAAGATTTTCGAAAAAGCAATTGTAACCGTCTGTTCTCAAAAATTTCTCTATGCTAGTTTTCACGGTAAAGCTGTCTGACTTGTCTTTAAAAAATTTCAAAGTTTTCAAGATTCCTTCCTAAACTTGTATCATTCCCAAAGTGGTCAAGTTAAAGGGGAACAGACTGTTGACCAAAATTTTAAACTTTAATTAACGTCTCTGTGTTTATTTTCTTTTTTTCCTAAATGAAAATATTTTCTTTACAAAGAGTGGAAAAAACTTTATAACAAAAAACAAATAGAGCAGAGCATTTAAGAAAAGAACCAGAAAACACCATTTTTTCTGAATTTCCGTTACATCCTAAGTACAAGAAGTTCCGACAATGAAGATCTCCAGCTGCAATATACTTTGTGTTTGCTTCCTTCGGTCATTGCTGCACCTGTTCTTACATACCTTTGATGTGCTCAAGTAGTGCATATGCATTAAAATTAATTCATTTTCAATTTAGAAATAATTTACAATGCCCTTGCCTATTGGCAATTTCCAGATGACTTTGCATTGTTACGCAGTTCATATCGTTTGTTGTATGCATATTCTGGACAAAGCAAAACCAAATTCACAATCTATTAGATTGTCTACCTGGCTTTACAGTATTCTTTTGTATTGTTCTCCAGTTTGCAGGTTCCTACTTTGCATTCTTGGAGGTTCTTTTTGACAACCATTTGACTTTTATCATGAATCTGGATACCAACACCTTCATGCATATTGTGGGATCTCTTGATTCAGGACTCAAAAGTTTAAATGAGAGTATCTCATCACAGGTTGGTGTGACATTTGAGTATCTCCTTCAACTTTAATAAACTATGTAGTGTCCGACCATTAATTGCAATTTTCTTTCTTCAAATTGTGCATGTGATATTTCATCAAAAATCGGCAAAAAGATAGTTACATGATTAAATCATTCAAGATAGGGTCCCGCTAGATACTGGGTTTGTAAGATGTCCTCTCTCTGAAATGACTAATCTTATAACTAGATGGCTGGAGAGATCCTTCTTCTCTAGGGCAGGGAGATTGACTTGAATCCAGTCCGTCTTATCCAGCATTCCTATCTATTTGATGTTCATTTCCAATTACCATGCTTTGCTGCTGAAATCTTGGGTTGGATGATGAAAAAATACCTTTGGGGCAATGCAAGAGGGTGTTATAGTCTATTGTTCGCAATTAGAAGGATGACATAGGACGCTGATTTTCATGTTTTATTTATTTATTTTTATTTTTTTCTCTATGAATTGTTTTTTCATTCCTTTTTTCTTTTCTTGTTTTATTTCTGCTTCTTCTCTTATCCTCTCTCCACTGTATTTGATTATTTTATCAATGAAGGAAGTTTTCTTATAAGAACAATATCTTATTCTGTTGCAGTGTGCATCTGCTGTTGATCAATTGGCAAGTTTTTATTTCTTAAATATTACAATGGGAGAGTTACGTACTTCACCTGCTGCTCTCAATCTTGTTCAGTGTATTAATGATTGCCCTGGCTTATTCCCACAAGTAAGTTGGCTATATAAACCCGTAAATAAGATGCATGGTACTGGTTCATTTTTTTTCTACTCAAGTGAAGAAGGAAACTGATAGGCTTAAGTTGGTTTGGTTAGTTAGCAGAGCCACAAGTGGTTAAAATTTCTCTTATGAGTTTGTTATAACGAATAAGAGTAGTATAAATAGAGGTTAAGAACTGATGAGAGGGGGGAATTGTTTGGTGAATTCTTTGGGCTTGGGAAACCAAGAAGTGGGGAAAGTTGAATAGTCTCTCGAACACTGCCTTGGTTAGGGTTTCCTAGCTGAATTGTATCTTCATTTGCTCACCAATGAAAGTTGATTTTTCTGGTCACCTTTTCTGTGAGTGTTGCAAGAGAAACTTGTTCTATTTTGTAAGGCAAAAATTGTCCTCTTAAGTCGGTATCCATATGTCGCCTGAAAGTAGGTTTAAAATGGTCCAACACCGACAAGTAAAGGGAACCATGTCATTTATGTATTTAAGACCTAATAAACTATAGTTATTAAAAGTCGGTTGAACATTGTTGGGCTAGTTTAGGCTGATTGAGACTTCAAGGTTCTATCAACATAAATTTGCCTCTTATGTTCTAATTTCAATTAGTCGAATTAATAAGCACAAATAACTTGTCATCTGGATTTGCATCAGTGCACATTCTCTCTCTCTCTCTCTCTCTCTCTCTCTATATATATATATATATATATATACATACACGTCTACTTATGTTTTTCTACTGAGGCATATTCAATATTTTAAAACTGTTTGATGAACCTTATTGATACTCCGGTTTCTTTACTGCTGCAAATCATGTTCGTCTTTCTTTCCCCAGATTTTAAAGACCCTCTTTGAACTTATTATATTTGAGGACTGTGGTAATAGATGGAGTCTTAGCAGGCCGATGCTTAGCTTAGTACTTATCAATGAAGAGGTAATGCTTGCACTCTGTTCTTTTACTTTTAATGTTTTTGTCCTGTTCTTATACCGTGATGTAAACGTCCTGGGGCTATTTTCTGTTGTAACTGGACTAATATCCAATCAGTAGACAAGTACCAAGGGTCGAAATGGGAAGCCCGTTTGGATTTCGATAAATTGAGCGAGGATTGTATGTCTCGATCTTCTAATTGAATGGAATATGCTAATCTTCTTTGAGGAAGACATTATCAGATAAATGGATCTGAGTTGTTGGTATAAGATTTAACATAAGAACACCTGGATCAAACATGTAAAATTAGGAAATAACTTTCAAGTGTTTGGTGCGGATATATGAAAGGTAACGACCTGATCTTCCAAGAGCTTATCCGTTGCCACCTGTCAGGGAGTACTGAGTGTACATAATAACTGACATGTGGAAAATGTAGAAAATTGCAGTTTTCCTTATAATTTAATCCTGATCATTTTTTTTTCAAATTCTTTTTAACCCTCGATATATGTCTAATCAATAATACTACAGTGGGCAATGGCCGTAGTGGCCTTACCTATGAGCTGTCCATGCACACACCCAAGAAATGAAGGGGAAAAAGAGTAGTTCGTTCTTTACCTATTGAGTTTGAGCAATTTTATGCAGAATGTTGATGACAGATGTCCACTATATTTCCTCTGTGCTCGTATTTTAATCAATTGAGCATGATTTTCTGCAGATGTTCACTTCTGTAAAGGGTCATATTGTGGCTTCATATGTAAGTACTCTGAAATCGCAGTTGAAATGTTTCTTTATTTTCGGGGAAGGTTTTGGCTGGCTTTCACGAGCCTCTTTGTAATGTATTCTCATGTTCTGAAAATGGTTCGGTAGATCGACGTGTCTTGTGGATCAAAATCACAATGTGTTTAAAACAATATGCTTTGTGAAAAGCTCTTTCCAAAAGCACAAAGTAGATGCATAATAGAGAATTAAAACAATCATTACAGCATTTACATCTGATTTGAGAACTCCACAAATGATGATATGAACAAATTTTTTTTGTCCTCGTACTTCTCTTGGCTGTTCCAATTGTTCATCTTATTTTTCTGTTGGCTTGATCTACTGTTAAGCAGAGATTATCCCTGACTACTCTTTCTGTTTATAACCGTTGTGCAGCCATTGGATCAACAGCAACATCTTTCGCAGTGCTTCGACAAACTTATGGAAGACATAACTCGAAGCTTGGAACAAAACAACAGGGACAGGTTCACCCAAAATTTGAACAGATTCAAGAATGGACTCCGTGTTGTGTAGCTTTTGTTCGCCCGTCCATTATAGATGAATTTTGGGACAACTGTAAATCCTCGTCCACTTCCCCTTCCCCTTAACCAGTTCTTTTTAATTCTTTGGTAAGAACTGATATAAACTTTCACAAGCAAACTTTTTTGGATTTATTTGTGGGAAGGAAACATTTTTTTTAGACACCCCCTAAAAGTTTGAGAGTGGATAACTGTTTGTACAGATGTACTGGAAAATTGGAGGAAAAAATAAACAAGACAGTGGACAAGGTTGACAGGGGGGGTTAGGTTTGACAACTTGAGTGACTATAGTTACAGTTTTTTTTTTAATTTTTAATTTTATTTTATTTTTATAATATATGACTTGATGATTTCTTCAATTAGAGAACGGTGAAAGGGATCTCATTAATGGTGATTATCTTCGCTGGTTCTTAGAAATGAGGACTGTAGTGATTAGTGGTTTTTGAACTAAAAAAAAAAGGAAATGTCTAACTTTTTGTAATATTTGTTGATCCCCAATACATGTGTAAATTCATGAGCGATTAAAAATTATCGATAATAATGTTTTATAGAATTGTTCCTTATCATGCTTTGATTTTTGTTGCAGATAGATTTTAGCCGTTTTTTTTTTTTTTTTTAATGCCCTCATATGTTAGGATCTAAATGGGACGGGCCTTCCCCGTTTGTTGGGGTCACGGCCGCACAGATCGAAATGGGGATACCTGATTTCCTTGGCTCCCATCCACGGTGATAAGTCCTTGCAGGGACCGTGGAAACCGATCGATTCAAATCAAACATAACCAGATCGATGACTGCTTTCAAATTTTTGGTTGTGTTTTACTATCACTTTCCTTGTCGGTTTGATAAACCTTTGTTTTATGTCTAAAACCATCGAACTGAAATCAAACTGATTATTAATACTTTCAAAAAAAAAAAATGCTGTGTTTTTAATAATTCTAGTTTGATCTATAGTTGTACTAAAAAAACTAACAAATCAACGGCGAACACCCCCACTACAATGTACCCTTGCCCCACGCAGAAAACTCTTTTTTCTTATTTCTTTTTCCAGTAGTTCAATTAATTAGTTTAATTTATTTAATGAAAATAAATTGTTTATATTAAGTATTATAAACATATTAGTTTTACTTTTGGGATTCACAGTAATCTTTTAAAAAAAATTACAAAAAAAATCATCAACTTTCTAGTCACAATAACTTATGATTTACAGCATAGCTAACCAAAACAAAAACAAACAAACAAAAAAAAAAGAAAAAAAGAAGCATAGATAACAACAAATGTTTCAACGCCACAACAAAAGGGAAATAATTGAGTCAAATGAAATACTTTATACATTATATGTAATTAATTGAAGAACATGTAACATGATTAGAAATCTTAAAGCTTGTAAATTCCACGATTACACCAAGGCAAGGCGTAAGAAACATAATGTGAAAGATAATGAGATTGAAAAGGAAGATAAAATAATAACAATGAGGATAATTGATCACTTTTATATTGTTTACTTGTCTATTAGATGGTGTAATAGAAAATAATCTAATTCCCTTTTAATATATACTAAATTTATGAATAATAGTCTTACAATATAATTACTAAATATTTATATCCGTAAAGTTAAAAATTCATTAAGACATAATATAATAACTTACAGAGGATATATAAATAAATTTGACATCCATTCACTTTAACAAGATGTCGAGATTAACATATATATTAGATGAAAAAGGAAATCACTATTTGTTCACGTGAAGCAAATGCATCCTAAGAGTATAGTTCTAGGAGGATCTTCTTCTGCACATTACTTTTCACGTGAACGAGATTTCCTTATAATCGAGTAAAATATAATTGAAAATATTCATTTTTAAATGTTTTTAATATAACGGTCCAAATTACGTCATTGGTTTGGTAAATACAAATTAGGCTTGCCATTCCAAAAATGCTTCAATATAGTCTTTATTGGAATACGACATTTTCACTCAGAACTCACAAGCTTGAGCATATGACTATTACTATGACCTTGTGGCTGCCGAATTAAGGTACTTCCTTCCTCAAAGAAGTTCATACACTTGCGTAAAGTCGAGAAAATATGGTGAAAAAAAATCCAAAGATCCTCGAGCGAATATCAAAACCGAATTCGCATATTTCATCTTTAATCCTAGACATTAGGATCATGCGCAATAAAGTAACCATATGAAGAATGTGCGTTCGTGATGAAAAAATCTTCAAACCTTACCTGGAGAAAAAAAGCGCAAGTTAACAGTTACAAACATAAAAAAATCCAAAAACACTCTATGGCGAAATGAATTCAACTACCAAGACAAATATTTCGAAACAAGCAATAAAGAAATATTAGTGGAAAGGAAAAGTATAGCTCTGTCTTCAGCAAAAGATGCATCCGAATTCTCAGACTCGACATTCGCCGAAGAAGAGCACACAACTATATATCAAATATTGTTTTCCCTGATTATGACATGTAACTAAGCAAATGAGGATATATTATGCAATTAAAATGACATTGTAGACTAACTTGGTGCCTAAAGAGGAAGATGCGACTCACCAAGTGACCGAAAATTTATGGTGTGTGACCCCTTATCGCATATCTGCGCTTCGTGTTGATGAAAGATTCTGAATTGAGTAGGTGAAAAAGACGCTTAATGCATAGATTACTTGCAAATTACTTCCAACTTCGTAACAACCGTCAAACCGTTCTTTCAACAATTTCAGTTTAGATTATCATTGGTATTTCTATCACTCAAGCTCTCTAACATTGGGATAACCCATTCTCCATCTCCCTTGGCATCTTCCGTTTCTTTACAAACTACGTTGTCTTTGTCCACCGTATTAGTATCAAATGCTTGTAGTTTTCTAGTATGGCGACACCCCATCAATATGATGTCCAACATTTTCCTCCGAACAACATATATCGGATTGGATTCGACAAGAGATCCCCTACTATAAGCCTCTCGAAGGAAGACTCTTTGAGTATCCCCTTTGGTGGATATGTAAAATACACCAGGGTGGTTCAAGAGCAGCTCACGGACATTGACTACCATAGCAAAATCACTACGAAAATGAGCTAACCTTTCGACCTCAACCATTTTCTCAACTGTCAAACTCAAGAATTCGTGGAGAATCCCCACAGCCCGCTTCTCATACCGTGCCTCCCCCCCATGAGAACGAACTCGAACAACTTCTTTTCTTTCATAAGGCTTCATATAAGGAAGCCTTTGCCAATTCCTCAACTTCTCTCTAAACCCGCCCTCGATCTTAAAACCTGTTGGGAAATTGATAGGAAAAGTGTACATCGTGTCATACTCGCTCAACCACTTCTTTTTGTACTCTCTCTCCCTCCATTTCTCAATCTCGGCCGAGCCCAATTCCTCATCAATATGATCTCTATCAACCAACTCCACAAACTCCAAATCAACCAACTTGAACTCATTCGAATACTTGGCAAGAATGGATTCCCTGAAATCCCGAGGCAGACCCAATTCTCTCCTAACCAATCTCAAAGCATGAACATGAAGACTCCCATTTACGGACATCATCAACAACTTCTTAATCCTTTTCACCGCTTCCAATTCCCATTTTTTAACAGCATTTTCTTCTTCTTTATACAAACCCATCATTTTACCACTAAATCTACAGCAAATGTTGTGCCTCAACGGGTGAGGAAATACGTCGAACACATGGCGGTGCTTGCGAAGAAACTCCCCAATCCCAACGTTGAGCCCCAGGACTCTCCTCCAACGGGACATGATCTGTACAGAGACGAAATGACCTTGTTTCCTGCGGGTCATGAGTTCGTGGAGTTTGAGGATTATGTTCAATTTCGTGAGTTGGATTGAGAGCTTGTCCAGTTGTGTGTCTCTAGTCCTGTTTTCCAAGCGAGTTTGTGCTGATTCAACAAACTTCTTTTTCCACCTTCTTTGCGTCCATGAATAGAAGGGAATGGTGAGTTCGACTGGGCGTACCTTCAAGCTCTGTAACATTCTCATGTCTGTAATGTTTTTGCAGGGAAAGTTACGGAATTTGCACAATAGTTATCGCTCAATCTGACCTTAGAAAAAGACGCCATTAACATCCCCTCTAAACCACCATTTTCGTAACTCCATTCTCAATTACATGAATTGAAAACCAAAATTTAAGCTCAGATGTGCTTCCAGAGAAGATTAATTTGAAGTTAAGAGGAGGCCTTGGAGATGAGAAAGTAAAAAGACTGAACCGAAACGGCAGAAACAGGTTTGCCCATCGCCGTTTGCCCAGCGCCGCCGTGCCGTAATCTCTTCGCGGGTTCACACGTTTTCTAGCGGGTTCTCCAGCGCCGTCGCGAGCTCCCACGTCGTTGCCAAGCCTAGCGCCGTTTGGTTCTGTTTGTATTTGTTGCAAATTCCAAAGTACGATTTCTTTCCCTTAAAAAAAAAAAAAAAAAAAGTATTCCATTCTACTCAGTAAACGGAATATAAATTCCATTATTTTCAAAGGATAAATCTGTGGTAGAGCTCCTAAAAAGAGTTCTACCACAACTTACGGTAGAGTCATATTTTTGACCGTTAAAATCTAATCGAACGGTTCAAATATTGATGGTGTATCATATTATTATACACCTTGCCTTACATAATCCTTCCCACCCAAAGTCTTCTCCATCACCGGCGATCTCCCGCCGCCGGTGACCGACGCCGGCAACTATCTCCGGCCGACGTCCGGCCACCTGCCGCCGGCGATTTTCTCCCTCTTCTCTTCTCCTCTCCCGCGGCGACCACCTCCGGCGCCCCACCGCCGGCCGGCCGTCGGCCACCCCCCTCTCTCTTCCTCTTTCTCTCTCTTCTCTTCTCTCTCTCTTCCCTTCCCTTTCTCTCCCTTCTCCTCTCTCCTCTCTCCCGCCGCCCCCCCCCCCCCCCCCGCCCCCCTCCCCCGTCCCCCTGACCCCCCCCACAACCGACCGCCGGCGACCCACCTCCGGCACCAACTCCGGTCGCCGGCGACGGAATTTTTTCTCTCTTCCCCTTTCCTCTCTCTCTTCTCTTCCCCTCTCTCTCTTCTTCCCCAGCCCACCCCCAGCCCCGCCGGCCCCGACCACCCATCCCCACGCCCCCCCGGCCCCCCCCACCCCAGGCCCCCTCCCCGGCCTCCCCCAGCCCCACCCCCCTGACCCCCCCCCCCCCCCCGATACCTCCCCCCCCCCAGGCCCCCAGGCCCCCCTCGCCCCCCACCCCCGCCGCGACCTCCCTCTCTCTCTTCCCCTTTCTCTCTCTTCTCTTCTCTCCCTCTTCCCCCTCTCTTCGGCCGCCCCCCACCCCCAGCCCCCCCGATACCCCCCGTGCGCCCCCCCTCCCCCCTGCCCCCCTCCTCCCCCACCCCTCTGCCCCCCCGGCACCCCCCCCCCGACCCCCCCCACCCCCTCTTTCTCTTCCCCTTTCTCTCTCTTTTCCTCTCTTCTCTCTTCCCTCTTCTCTCTCTTCGCGGGCCGACGGGAGGGGGGCCGGGGGGCAGGGGGGTGGGGGGTGCACGGGGAGGGGGGCTGCACGGGGGGGCCGGGGGGGGGGTGGGGGCTGGGGGTGAGGGCGGCGGGAGAGGGGGAAGAGAGAGAAAGGGAAGAGAGAGAGGGGAAGAGGAGAGGGGAAGAGGGAGAGAAGAGAGAGAGAGAAAGGGGAAGAGATAGAGGAGGTCGCCGGCGGGCGGCCGGCCGGCCGGGGCCGGGCTGGGACCGGTGGTGGAGGGGCCGGAGGTGGGTCGCCGGCGTCGGGGGAGAGGAGAAGAGAGAGAAAGGGGAAGAGAGAGAAGAAAGAGAGAGAAAGGGGAAGAGAGAGAAATGGTCGCCGGCGACCGGGCTGGGTGCGGAGGTGGGTGCCGGCGTCGGGAGTTTTGTCGCCGGCGTCCGTTGCCGGCGGCGAGAAGATCGCCGGCGACGGAGAAGAGTTTGGATGGGAGGGATTGTGTGAGGTAAGGTGTATGATAAACATAGTAAATCACTAACATTTTAACCGTCCGATTCAATCGGACGGTCCAAAAAATAGGGATGTATGGTAGAGACCCTCTACCACAGCCATGCCCATTTTCAAAATGTTTCAAAAAGAAATCTAACAATTTTTGATAAAGTTTTTTTTAAAAAAATAATTCTTAAATAGCTTTTGTTTTGTATAAAATGCGAAAACAGAAATCATAATAAAAAATATTTTTCATTTTTTATTAAGGAATAAAAAAAATAAAATAGAGTTAGTTCTCATTTTGATTTTTATTTTTTAAAGCTTACACTTTCAATAAATATTTTTAGAAATACTCAAATACAATTTTATTTTTTCTTATACTTAAATCAATTTCTCTAGGAATATAATCAAACACAATTTCAAAAAATATCAAAAAGCCATTTTCAAATCATTCCCAAAACGCTCTAAAAAAGGACATGAGTTTTCCTCTTGTATTTAAGCTCTCCTCAACTCAAAATGGATCTTCATAAACATAAACTCAAAATTAGACACAACAGAACTTTACATGAATAAATATGAGTTAGAATTTGGAAAAATGAGTGTAGGTTGGTTTTGGGTCGAATTTGTTTGACACGATCAAAAAATAAATCAGATTTGAGTCTAACCGAAGGGCACGAAATCAACTCGTAATAACTTGTTCAAAAGTCATGTTCAATTTGTCTTGACGTGATGGTGATCTTTAGGATTATGGCTTTTTTGCCTTATGGTTTCATTTGGTATACTTTTTTGTACGAATTATGGTCAATCACCTGATGGTGGTCTTTTAAATGAACTGATCATGGATTTATGTGGTTTTGTAATTTAGATTGACCTTTCATGATGACCTCATTATGAATTTATAAAAATTGTGTTTGGAATTGATATGATGTGATCACATATTGCTTAAGTTGCTTCATATGGATCTAATTATATGTTAAAACATTTCTTTTCGTTTGTCTCCCCCCGCCCCTTACTTCTTATGGGTCAACAAGTCAACGGCCAGTATATCAACATGTTGGGTTGTGTTACTCAACCTAAAATAGTTTGTTGCGACTCGTGTCGAGTTAAACCGCCAACCTGGCAGGTCGTGTTAGAGTTGAGTTTTTTTGGACTTGACAAGTCATGGACCGAGTCTGAATTAGAGTTTTGAAAATTCGTGTTGGTTTTAACCAGACACGAACTCGACCCGTTGACACGAATTGTCAGCACTAGTTAAAATGAAACACCACTGCAAATTTAAACTTGTTTTTAATGAGGCGTGTAATTACTTAATCTAAACAGGATTCAGATCAGTTGTAAACAAATTTAAATTTTAACTTGTTGTGAGAATGGGTTTTGGGGTCCCCATTACCCTCCCGTTTAATTTATATTGTTATCATCATCATCCTCATTCTTTTGAATTTTGAGTAGAGAGATTAAAATTATGTACATTTTGATGGAATCTGGTGTGATATATATTATTGTTAGGCTATGCGTGAAATAGTAATTTATTATATTTTTAGACAAATCATACTAGGGTGAGTCTAGTGACACTCTCTTGTATACTTTTTCCACACACCTACTTAAGCCACCCACCAATTAAATTTAGAAAAATTTACCTATTACTTTCTACACACCTTTTAATAGTACAAAAAAGCCCTTAAATTAAATTGTACATTTTTCTCCTTATTTCACCCGCCCACAAATCAATACAAGGATAACACACACTCTCTCTTTTAACTGCTTTTATACTATTCCACGTTCCTTAATTTTTTTTTTTATTATATGCCAACTTTCAAATGATAACAAAAAAAAAAAAAAGGTAAAAAAAAATTATTAAATCTAAAATTATAAAAATGTGAATCTATATAGTATTTTATTACTGTAATCTATTTAAAAAAATCGATTCATCATTGAAAATTACATATAATGATATTTGTCTTGTGTGTGTGTTTTAAAAAAATAAAAATAAAAAAACTGCAATAGACAATTATAAACGAAAAAAGTATTTAAAAAAAAAAAGTCAATATAACGATATAAACAATTGTTGATTCTCATACAAAAATTCAAGTTACCATCAAGATAGTTAAGGAAAAAAAAAAAAAAAAAAGGAAAAAAACATACTATTTTCTATTCATTGGAGTTGATTAGGGTTGAGCATTTTGTATTATATTTAAAAAAAGATATTTCAATTTATTTTGTAATTTTTAAATGAGGTGTGTAGAAAAGTATATCTTTGATATCTTGTCTTTAAAAAAAATTTAATTATGGATAAATAAGGAATAACATAAAGTCATTAAATCGGGGGGTGGAAAAAGTGGACATGAGGTGGCAATAGACCTCATCATACCATGTCTTGAATATTACTAAGTGGATATCATTTTCTAAATATAGAGTCATATTACATGTGCTATATAAAAATTAAGTTATTAATTTTGTTTCATTTTATTTAGAGAAAATTATCTAAATAATCACATTTTTTATCTATTAATTAATATGACACAAATTTTTTATTCTTAATCAACATAACATAAATTTTAATTAATTTTAATTTAATTTTATATTATATTAATTAACTTTATTTAAATTTGTATAATTCAGCTGTTTTCGCATGAAACAAAGCTGTAGTTTTGTCTTATACAATTGTATTTTTTTTTTTTTGTTTTCTCTCTCTCTCTCTCTCTCTAATAACGAAATAACTAATAACCGTATGAAAAGGGTACATGTGAGTAAGAAACTTGCCTCAGTCCCGTCGTCCACTTACGCGTGTTAACAGAGGGGATTCAATTTGTTTTCTTTGCAAGGTGGGTCCTGCCCCTTTGCCTTAACTAATTAAAAGTAACAGGAATAATAATTTAAAAAAAAAAAAAAAAAAAGAATTACAGTAGGCGCGTAACTAGCATAATTTACCTTCGCGCTACCGAACTTTTTTTTTTTTTTTTTTTTAACTCAAGGTGAGAGATTCAAATTCTGTATATTTAAATGTAATTAAATGTAGTAATATTATCACTAAATTATACATGTAACCACGAGTTCTGAACATTTTGAATTGCTAAGAAATTTTCAAATCTAAACTTTAAAAAGTTAGTTAAACTCTAAATTGTAAACATAAAAAACTAGGAAGAAGAATAAAAAATATTCAATTTTTATAAGCAAATAAATAACGAGTGACATAGTTGAAGAAACTGTGCCCAGAATTCATAATAACTCAAGTCGCAACTCAAACAACCTAAAGCATTTCCACTTATCTTGAAATATACTACCATTATTAGGGTAGGTTTTCTTAACTTTTTAATCTGTTTTCATGTAAGTTAAAAGTTTATTTGTTCTAGCTGCTTATAAAATGCTTTGCTTCGACAAAATTTGATTCTGAAAAGGTTTCAATGCTAATGGACGTCACTACTACAAAAAGTGGATTCCACAACGGCACTTTCACTACCGTTTTTAAAAAAACCGTCGTGGAAAATATGCAAAAACACGAAGTGGCTTTGAGTTTCCGAAAACCGTCATGGAAGCCGTAGCTTCCACGACGGTTTTTAATAATCATCGTGGAATCACCTTACTTCCACGACGGTTTTAAATAACCGTCGTGGAAGCTACGGTTTCCATGACGGTTTCTAAAAATTTTTTTTTTCAAAAAAAAAAAAATTTTTGACCAAAAAAACCGTCGTGGTAGGTCAAAAATTTTATTTTTTGAAATTTTCAACCTACCACGACGGTTTTTGGAAAAAACCATCGTGGTAGGTATGAATGTGGGAATTTTGAAAATTTTTGAAGTTGTTCAACTTTTTGAAGCGTTAAAACCCAAAAAAATACCCTCTTTCCCACCCCATTACACTCTGAGTCTTTTTCACTCTCTAATACAAATTCTAACTCCAAACCTAAAGCCGCCCATATCCTCCCTCCATTTATCGCTCTCCGCTCCCTCTCTACATTCTCGCCGCCATTCCTCTCTCTCTCTCTAACTCCGAGCCTTTTTCCCTCTCTCTTTAGCCGCCATTCCTCCCTCTCTCTCTAACTCCGAGCCTTTTTCCCTCTCCCTCTCGCCGCCATTCCTCCATCCCCTACATTCTCTACCACTCCGCCCGTACCCACGCTCGACAATCCAGTAAGTTGAAATGTATCTTGCTTGGGTAAGACACTGATTTGGGAATTTTCCGTCCAAAATGTTGATTTTGTTGATTGTGGTTGTTGATTGTGAAATTTCCGTCCAAAATGTCAAAAATCCACAATGTTCCTTCCAAAATGTTGATTTGGTTGATTGTTGATTTGGGAATTTTCTGTAGAAAATTGTCCAAAATCCGTCCTTTCGATGATTATTGATTGTCGTTGTGATTTAGATTGCTTTAAAATTGATTGGGTAAGACACGGATTTGGGAATTTTCCAGAAAAAAATATTGATTTTGTGAGTTAAATTTTCCGGATTTGCCACCCGTGGGAAATGAAATCAATTCGAAATTTTTTTTTTCGGCGGACCCTACCACGACGGTTTTCTTGAAAAACCGTCGTGGTAGGTCCGCCTATTACGACGGTTTTTTACGTAGAACCGTCGTGGTATGTTCTTAAATGTCCACATTTAGGCCATATTTTTTGCCTATTCCACGACGGGTAAAAAACCGTCCATTTCACGACCCTGGATTCCACGACGGTTATATAACTGTCGTGGAAATATTATCCACATTTTGTACAAACGCGTTTAGCTAGTTTGGTTGTGGGGCTCAAGTGCAAGTCACCACAGAAAACTATCCAACAACTCAACTTTGTTTTCAGCCGGACCTAATAGATTTTAAAATTAGAGGAGGTAATAATTGTTGTTTAGAATATACGAAAAGTTCATGGGTATGCATGCAACAAAAGTTTATCTTATATACCATAGATACAAGATTATTATGATGACACTGCGCTCTACGTAAAACATAAATATTATAAAGCATTATCATTGGCACATATTAAATACAAATTTTACTTGGGAAATATTTATATATTTTAATTTTTTTACTTGGGAATTTTAGTGAGGGCACATAGATGTCGTTCGGCATTTCACTTTATAAAAGTTTTGTCCTGCTATGCCAGAACATAATTTTGAAAGCAATTAAATGTATTTAAACTTGGGCATTCAAAACCTAGGTATTACACTATATGTTTGCCTCTTTGCCTTCTATTGTTTTAAGGAAATGGGGAAATACATTATCTATTAATTCAGATTATTGCAATTAACAAGTTTTCTCAAATAATCTGGACCATATCCTAGTATTACACCGTAAATTAAAAGGACAGTACTAACAAAATAATATTGCATAATATACGTAACTAACTAAATAATAAATTTACCACATAAAAACGGTTTAGTTTACTGCAATTATTCAATTTCCAAAAGTTAATTTTCAATTTTGTGCATTTTTAACATGATCAAAATCAGATTAAACAAAATTATCATCAAAATCTTTTCATGTAAATTCAATTATCACTTATAATAAAAGCAGTAAACATGTCGTCACCTTTATCAGTCATAAATCTTATGAAATAACTAAGCAATCCGTGCTTATAATTTATTTACAATCTATATGTATTAAAATGAGGTGTTTGAGCAGTTTTTTTCAAACCTAGAAAAAATCTCTAAACAAATGTACAAGGAGAAAGAAGAGCGAAGAAAGAGAAAGAAGGCGAAGAGAAGAGCGAAAGAGAGAAGAACGTAAATCAAAGAAGAGAGTGGAAGGATAAAAGGTGAGAAATATACCCTAAATCAATCGAGAAAGAATGATTTTGAGCAAAGGTATTATATGTTTCAACTTGCTCTATTTGTTTCCCTCTAAAAAAGCTAGACTTTAATGCATTATGGCTTATAAAAGTTAATTAAATAAGAGCTAGAAAGGCACAATTTTAAAATGAGACAATTGTAACATTATAAATCATAATCAATAACTTAATTCCACTTAGTCTTCCTTGCCATTATGTTATTATAGTATATTGGAAATAACCTAAAACGTTAACCTTAACTTAAGGGTGTTGCAGCAATCAAGTAAAAGAAGTTTAAATGGACATATTTCTTGAAGTTCTTTCTTTTAAAACAAAAATTATATATATAAAAAAAAAAAAAAAGCCCTCAAAGCACAAGATAAAGACATGACGGGTAAGATGAGAGAGAGTATGTAAGGCTCAATCAATTGATATAAAACAAGAGCAAGAGCAACTTTGGTCTCACTTCATTTTTCAAGCTGGATTCCCAAGGGCGGCTGTCATATGAAGATCTCATTGAATACTGAGGTTTCTTCTTCTTCAAACCCTTCCCCTCTCATAGTTCTTTTATCTTTTATTTCTGATGATGATATTATTATATTTGATTTTCATTCTCAATTAACACGAACAAAACTACAACGACGATTCCAATGTGAATTTTTTTTAATCGGTTTATGTTGATCAACTAAATTTTCTCTCTCTCTCACATCCATAGCATTCTATCATTTCTCTCTCTCTCATCCATAGCATACTATCATCTCTCTCTCACAGCCATAGCATACTCTCATCTCTCTCTCTCTCACATCCATAGCATACTATCATCTCTCTCTCTCTCTCTCTCATCCATAGCATCCTATCATCTCTCTCTCTCTCTCTCACATCCATAGCATACTATCATCTCTCTGTCTCACATCCATAGCATACTATCATGCATCTGATTCTTCTCTTCTGCGACTCTCATCGACAAATTTCTCAAAGCTGTCCACTTAAATGAACCTTGCTATCATCATAATTTAATTGTTTTATCAATTTTTTTGTGCAGGCCATTGACAAGTTTAATTAACATCAATCCCAGCTTGATGGTTCCGACTTGAACATATTTTGTTCTGACAGGTTTAAATTAACAATAAACTTTTTCTTTCCCTTTCTTTCTTTCTTTCTTTCTTTTTTTTTTGGTCATCTCAGATTCTTGTATGTGAGGAATATTCTTATTTTTGTGATTTGTATAGAAAGGGTCCCATTTTGATTTGAGAAATAAATATGACGAGTAACATTAAAAGATATGGTAATCATTGGAAATTTAATTGAAGCCCACAAAGAAAGATCTACAGATTTGTGGTTTCAGAAGTCCTGCATTATCATCATTGCGATTTTGATTTATTGAATTGTCATTGTGAGTTGTGATCTTAGCGTCTTTATGTTTTTAATGTCTTTGTCTTTCGATGAGGAAAAGTTATTATTATTATTAGTATTTTTTCTGAACAGGAGAACTTATTATTTATTAGGATTAGAAAAACCTTTGTATTGTATGTGTCATTCAATATCATAATGTATGCATATATATATATATATATATAGAGAGAGAGAGAGCATTTGATTTTAATCTAATCGGCATGATTTAATGGATTGTTTTAAAAATTGAAAAGCCAACTCTTTATTATATATTCATGATTTAATTCTTTCTATTATTGATAACTTATTTGTTACCTTTTATTTGGATTGATCTTTTTTCTTTAAAATATTTTGATTTAATTTTCTTTCCATTTCAAATTTTTAATAACTTTTCTGCACCATACTACCATGGATTGTTGGATTCCTCTTTTATTTGCTGGTGCTATATGTATCATTGGATTCCTCTTTTATTTGCTGGTGCTATATGTATCAAAACTTCTGTCTAAATTGCCTATCTAGTCAATAGATGAATGACACCTCACACACGTATTAAACCCCACTCATAGACTCTGCATTTATTTTTTCAATGCTAATTAACAGCCCCCAATGGTTATTTTTAGTTGTTTACGGGGTGTTGGATAAGGGATCCACTTTCCCCTCTTCTTTTACGTCTTTATTTTTTTGGTTAATTCCTAATTGAAGGACGAAGATAGAAGCTCACATGCAAGTCACCACCAGAAAACCATCCAACAACTCAACTTTGTTTTTTCAATTGGACCTGCTATGCAATAGATTTTAAAATTAGAGAGGTAATTGCCAATAATTTTAAATCATAGCCTCCAATTTGGATATTCATGTCACGTTACAAAATGATATCCAACTTGAAGTTAAGTTTTTATCCATCTCCATATTAAAACAAAATCATATATTAGGATGTCTTAAACGAATCATATTAGACAAATGTGTTATTTGTTTCAACTAGCTCTATGTTTTTCCCCCTACGAAAAAAGTTCTTTTTCTAATGTATTTATGGCTTACAAAATTTAATTACACAAGAGCTATAAAAGGTCCAATTTTAAAATAAGGCAATGAAGTTAAAGAAGTTTAAATGGACATATTTCTTAAATTTCCTATTAAAAAAATAAAAGAAAAACTAAAAAGATAAAGACAATGGGTGAGACTATGTGAGGCCCAATGCATTGGTATTAAAAAAAAAAAAGAGTAACTCCACTCTCATTTCATTTCCCAAAACCCTAGAGAGATCAGACACAAAAAACTAGAGTAGACTCAACTGAACTCTTAAGGGCTGCTGTCATGAAGATCTCATCGAGGGGGGAAAAAGCTTTATTTTTAATGCATTAATGGCTTGCAAAAGTTAATTATACAAGAGCTATAAAGGCCCAATTTTAAAATAAGGCGACAAAGTGAAAGAAGTTTAAATGGACATATTTCTTACATTTCCTATTAAAAAAAGAAAAAAGAAAAACCCTAAAAAGATAAAGACAATGGGTGAGAGTATGTGAGGCCCAATCCATTAGTATAAAAAAAGAGTAACTCCACTCTCAATTCATTTCCCAAAACCCTAGAGAGGTCAGACACAGAAAACTAGAGTAGACTCAGCTAGACTCCCAAGGGCTGCTATCATGAAGATCTCATCAAGGGGGAAAAAAAGCTCTATTTTTAATGCATTAATGGCTTACAAAAATTAATTAAACAAGAGCTATAAAGGCCCAATTTTAAAATAAGGCGACAAAGTGAAAGAAGTTTAAATGGACATATTTCTTAAATTTCCTATTAAAAAAAGAAAAAAGAAAAACCCTAAAAAGATAAAGACAATGGATGAGAGTATGTGAGGCCCAATCCATTAGTATAAAAAAAGAGTAACTCCACTCTAAATTCATTTCCCAAAACCCTAGAGAGGTCAGACACAGAAAATTAGAGTAGACTCAGCTAGACTCTCAAGGGCTGCTATCATGAAGATCTCATCAAGGGGGAAAAAAAGCTCTATTTTTAATGCATTAATGGCTTACAAAAGTTAATTAAACAAGAGCTATAAAGGCCCAATTTTAAAATAAGGCGACGAAGTGAAAGAAGTTTAAATGGACATATTTCTTAAATTTCCTATTAAAAAAAGAAAAAAGAAAAACCCTAAAAAGATAAAGACAATGGGTGAGATTATGTGAGGCCCAATCCATTAGTATAAAAAAAGAGTAACTCCACTCTGAATTCATTTCCCAAAACTCTAGAGAGGTCAGACACAAAAAACTAGGGTACACTCAGCTGGACTCCCAAGGGTTGCTGTCATGAAGATCTCATCAAGGGGAAAAAAAACTCTATTTTTAATGCATTAATGGCTTACAAAAGTTAATTACACTAGAGCTATAAAGGCACAATTTTAAATAAGGCAATGAAGTGAAAGAAGTTTAAATTGACTATCTCTTAATTTTCTTATTAAAACAAAAAAACAAAAAAAAAAAACCCTAAAAAGATAAAGACAATGGGTGAGAGTATATGAGGCCCAATCCATTAGTATAAAAAAAGAGTAACTCCACTCTCAATTCATTTCCCAAAACCCTAGAGAGGTCAGACACAGAAAACTAGGGTAGACTTAGCCGGACTCCTAAGGGCTGTTGTCATGAAGATCTCATCAAATTCTAAGGTGAACTTCTTCTTTTTCAAGCCGCTCCCCCTCCCTTTCAATTCTTAGTTCTTTTATCTTTTATTTCTGATGATGATAATACAAGATTGGATTTACATTCTGAATTGACACAAACAAAACTGCAACGATGATTCTATTGTGAATTTTGCTAAGGAGTTTACGTAAATAACATTAAATTTTGATTGAACAAAGGACCCTTTTGCAAGAAAATATGGGTTTTGTTAAAATCTCTCTGTTTCTCTCTCTCTTTCTCTCTCTCATAATAGATCTCTCTCTCTATCATAATATCATATGGTTCGACTCCGTAGCAAACTATCATGCATGTGATTCTTCTCTTCTGCGACTTTCATCAACAAATTTCTCCAAGCCCACAATAATCCGCTTTTTTCCCAAAAAAATGAAACAAAGAAAAACCGCTTAAATGGACCATTGTGGTTTTCGAAGTTTATTTATTTTATCTATGTTTTTGTGCAGGTCAGTGACAGGTTTAATTAACATTAATTCCCAGCTTGATGGTGCCGACTTGAACATATTTTGTTTTGACAGTTTAAATTAACAGTAAGCTTTTTCTTTCCCTTTCTTTGTTTCTTTGTTGTGTGTGTGTGTTTTTTTTGGGGTCACTCTCAGATTCTTGTATGAGAAGAATATATATGATTCTTTTTCGTGATTCATATCCTATTTTGATTCGAAACATAAATCTGATAAGTAACAATGAAAGATTTGGAAATAATAGGGAATTTAATTGAAACTCACAAAGAATTTAATCTACCGATTTGTGGCTGCCGAAGCCCTGCATTGTATCATCATTATGATTTTTAATTTGTTCAATTGTCTTGTGAGTTGTGATCTTGATGTCATTACGTTATGATGTCTTTGTCTCTGGATCATGAGGAAAATTTCTTGGTTATTGAGAGTTAGGATTAGAACAACTACTATATTATATGTGTGGAATTTGATTTCATAATTTATGTAAATATATCAATATAGCATTTGCTTTTAATCTAATCGGTGCGATGTATTGGATTGTTTTAGAAATTGAAATCCAACTATTTATTGTACATTCGCCATTCAATTCTTTTTAGGGTAAATTGTTTATTTAGTTCCTAAACTTTTTTAGGTGTGTGCAATTTTAGCCTATGATCTCTTTTTCAGTAACTGGAATGCCTCTAAACTTAAAATGTTGCTACAGTAGTCATTTTTATTAAATTTTGAACTGAATCTGTTAGTAATTTCGTCAAATAGTGATGCTAACTAAGGGATTCCATCAAAAAAATAAAAGAAAGGACTACTATAGCTACGTTTTTAATAGTTAGGGGTCATTATAGTTGTAAAAAAATAAAATTAGGAACCAAAGTTGTACAAACTTAAATGGTTATGGACCAATCTAGTAATTTACCCTTTTTTCTATCATGGATAACTTAATTGTTACCTTTTATTTGGACTGATTTTTTTCCTTGAAATTCCTTTCATTGATTTTTCTTTCCATTTCAAATTTGTAATTATTTTTCTATACGATTGATTGTTGCATTCCTCTTTTATCAGCTAGTGCTATATCTATCTTTGGATATATATATATATATATTTTTTTTTTTACGAATAATGTCCTCTAACGAACCCAGATCCTCTATCTAAACTGCATGTCTAATTGTTTATCTAGCCAATAGATGAATGATACCTCAAAGACGTGTTAAGCACCATTCCCAGGCTCCAAAGTTCCGTTCCTCTCCTTTATGTAACTGATCTTTTTTTTTTTTTTTTTTAATTCATTTTGTTTAATCCTCTTCTTCTTCTTTCTCTTCCTCTGCTATCATCAAAGGGTCTTGTCACTTTTGCAAAGTTTAGAATTAAAAGAAAACTAGTAAATATAATCAACTCGATAAAAAAACAAACGATTCAGATGAAGTGTTTCTCAAATCATACAAGAGCAAAGAGAAGAAGTCCTTTAGAAAAAAATTGGTCCTACTACGAAGTGACCCTTTGGTGGTAGCGGACAAAAAGAGAGAACGAGGAGATTTAATAAAAAAAAAAGTGAGAAAAAAGAGAGTAGTTAGTAAAGTAAGAGAGAGAAACGTAGTAAAAAGTAGGAGATAGAAGAAAAAGATCTGTAACATATTAGAGAGGGAGCGATTGTAAGTCTGGTAGTGGGGTTTAATAAGTGGACAAGGTGTTATTCATCTAGTTAGACAGATAATTAGACAGGTAATTTAGACACAATCTGGATTCCCCGCTAACTAATCTTGATTTTCATTTGGAATTGGAACGAGCACATTCTCATGGATTTGTTTTTTCTTTCTTCGAGATAATTTATTCCTCTTGCATGATACATTTATATTTTATTTTTAATTGTGGAACGATATTACAAATGATTTAGGAAAAAAAAAAAAAAAAAAAAAACAGAAGTCAAATAGAGAAAATATTTGTGATGGTAATCAATAATGGAATTGAAGTTATTTGGTCAATTCGAACTGAGTAACTCTTGAATGCTAATAGTAAAGTATGGTTTTTGTTTTGCAACTGAACTGTCTGATGAATTTGCTCCATATATGATACTAATATTTCAACATGTATGGAATTTGATTTTAATAGGAAGTAAAAATGACAAGCTTCTTCTCCTATCTGCCGGAAGAGGTGATAGAGATTATCTTTTCGAAGTTACCTGCTGAATCTGTGGTACGATTCAAGTGTGTCAACAAATCTTGGTATGCTTTTATATCTGCCCTAATCAAAGACCCGGAGTTTGTTACCAAGAACCTCCATAATGCCAAGAACAATTCGTCTTTATCCTTAATTTTCAATACATTTTATCCTGATATCTACGGCATCTGTCGTGGCCTTGAATACCCCGGTGAACCCAAAATTTCATCAGTTAGTTTGTTGAGCGATGTTAGTGAACATGATCCCATCAATTCTGTTACCAAAGATCTCGGCTTAACACTTTCTCAAGATGGAGAATGTAGAGGGAGCGACTGGCGTTTGGTTTGTCAATGTGATGGGATCCTTTGCCTGGATAAGGGTCGTTTGGTTCAGAATTTAATGTTATGCAATCCGACATTGCATGAATTCAAGCTTATTCCTGAACCAATGCGTCCCAAGAAGTTCATTAATGTGGGATTGGGATTTGGATTTGATTTTAGAGCTAACAAATACAAGCTTGTTAGAATTATTTACCAGAAGAGAAAATTTGAAGCTGAGGTACACACATTGGGTTCTAATTCTTGGAGAAAGATCGACTTGTGTTGTGAAACTCTTTCGCTTTATGAGTATGGTTACATGTACTGGGAAGGACTTTGCTTTTGGATGCTGACTACACGTGAGGGCGGAATCCTTTGTTTCGATATGGCTGATGAGGTATTTCATATCATAACATTACCAATCAAGTCAGATAATTGTGCTTTCTTAGCAGTGCAAGATGACTCGTTGGTTTTATTTGTACGGCCCTTGAACAGGATCGGAGAGAATTTGGGTTTAAGATCCCTTGAAATGTGGGTGATGGATGGCTACTTTGATAAGGTCAAAGGTGTCAAAAGTGCTTGGCGTTTGGTTAAACGTCTTGTTATTGAGCCACTAGCTCGAATTCGCTTTCCTTTGAAATTTTGGAAGAGTGATGAGCTCCTCCTTTTCGATCGTTCTGAAGGAAGGGTGCATTCCTACAACCTCCAAACCCGAAAGCTAAGGAATATTGTTGGAGTTGACAGATTTGGGGCGGTCATTCCGATTTGTTTCTTCTATTTTAAGAGCCTAGTTTCTATCAAAGGGAGTGAACTCGACGCCGAGAGTTCAAGGAAACTTAAGAAGGTCAGAAAGACTTCATCTTAAACGTGGAATCAATTAAGGTGATATGTTCTAACTCGATGAAACATCTTTTATTGATAAAGCTTGTCTATTTTCTTTTTAATATATCCTAATGTTTTCATCTCCGTACTAATAATTGTCTGGTTGTTTTCTCCATTCAATTAATTTCTCATTAATTGATTTATAATTTTATTTTGATGAAATGATCTCTTCAATCAACGAGTTTCCATAGGCTTTGACAATGTGCAGGGATATCAAGACCACATTTGCTGGCTGTTTCTTTCTTTAGAAGTAGCTTTTTAAATAACCTCACCTTTCTAGTTTGGCTAGAAATTTGACAACTTTTAGATTTGACGTAGGTTCAATATCTCATAATATGCAGGGACAGAATCCCACCACAGAAATCGACATCTTCGGAAGGCCATTTGCGACATCAGATGAGTGATTAGATTTACGGGGATACTTAGCTTGATATGTAGAGCCAAAATCAGTAGGAAAGTCTTATGAATGAGATCTTGTAAATATTTTGAACCTTTCAAATTTGTTGTTGTTGTGGATGTTGTTACAAATTTGGATGACTAGAAAACATGCTTTTGCTGGAACAACTAGAGAACCGTCCTTTCTCTTCTCTTATTATTAAGAAACAAAATCTTAATGGAATCATTTTATGAGATATTTAATCTGTTTGTGTTTCTTTTCCCTTATTTCAGCACCACTTTTCCCCTATGAATTTATTAGTACTTGAATTTGTGTAATAGTGAAGTTAATCCTCATGCCAAAACATGGTTTAGTTAATCCTCATGGGGAAAATACCCCTATACCCAAAGCGCAGTAGAAGGATAAACTCAAACAAAAATAAAACAAAAGACAAGGAATTTACATAGTTCGATAAAATTACCTACGTTTATAGGAGAGGGAGAATATATCTACTAACACTTTCAGAGTTACACACTCATCAAACTCTCTTAACCTCTCTCTATCAAAAGCCCCTTACAACATTTGTCTACCTCTCTTTTTTTTTTTCTTCCTATCAAACGGAGGCATAAACTCTCTTTATTTTTCTGACCACACACACACATGTAACTCTTAACACAATACACTTATTTATAGGCTTTCAATGGGACACAAAATTGGCACTTTCTCAAACTCACAAAATACCAACTTACCCAAAAATTAATTTGAGTCACATACCTAACAATCTCTACCTTGACTCAAATTCTCTCACATCCTGCTCACACTTAACAAGAATAAACATGTGTCAAGTTCAACTCTCATTGAACTTGACACGAGAAACCGATTTCTTCTTCCTCCAAGATTTGTCTTCAATTGTCACCATCTTGTTGCATTCTTTCACTCTTGCAACTTTTTTCACAATCGACGAAGACCTCTCTGACATGGCTCCACCTTCATAACTCCATCTACAACTTTCTTCCCTATCAGCTTGTACATATTCTTCATTTTTTCACCCTTCATGGCAACCAAAGCACCTCTCTTGACTTCCATAAAACACCTTTTGTAGAGTAATCACATCCTAAACTGTCCAAAGCCCCTAAAGATCATTAAACTTCCTCTTAGTTGAGGAACAAGCCTTACATTTGCCAATGTCCTCACAACTCCATCAAACATCTTCGCCTTCACAATACTTAGTCCAATAGCTTTAGCACTCGAATCATTGGCCATCAGAAGAGTAATAGCACATGGCTCATAAGTATCAAACCACTCCTTATGTGGACACATATGGAATGAACATCCTGAATCCAAAATCCAAGAGTTAGAATTATCTCCCTCGATAGTAACAGAGTATACATCATCTTCACTGTCATACTTGTCACCAATAACATTTGCATATTTTTTCTCTTGAGCCTTTTGTTTCCTTTTTTCTTCAAGGTGCCTTGTTAGTTCTTCTCAGTTTCTCCTAATATGCCCCTGTTCATGGCAGCAAAAGCACTCAACTTCCTTTGATGGACGCTATTGGAAACGGTCATCTCTCTTATCATAAAATCTCCTACGTTCCTTTCTCCTACCCCTATTCGAATTTGACTTCGCCACAATAACTTGTTCAGAATGAGTCGAACTACTAGGTTGTTTCAGGTTTGCAGTCTCCAACAAAGCAGTTGACACCTCATCCATGGTCAACATAGTTTTTCCAACCAATTGTGTAGTCACCAAATTCTCATATGATTTAGGTAGGGAGTCCAACAAAATTACCGCTTATCTTCCACATCAATTTTGACTTCTACACTTAACAACTGAGTTACACACTTATTGAAATTATTTATATGATTCCTAACATCATTTTCTTCACCCATCTGCAACTCATGCAACTGCTTCTTCAGATATAATCAATTTTTTAAGGATTTCGACATATAAACTTTTTATAATTTTTCTCATAACTTAAAATGAGACATTTTATTCATAACACTATATTTTAAATCAGGAGCTAAACTTAAACAAATAGTACTTAGTGCTCTTGCTTCCAGTTCTTCCCAATCTTCATCACTCATCTTTTTCGGCTTCTTCCTTATCTTTTCCGGCTTCTTCCTTGCAGTGCTTTCAAAAGTCCCTACTAGTTCACCAGATATCCATGCAAAAAGTCTATTTTATTTACCATGCTTTTATATAATATTACAATGATAACACTGCGCTCCAGGTAAAACATATAAGAGAAAATAAATGCTTGGTAGGTTTTTTGCAGTGTACATTTTTTTCAGTTATAAGGCGGAGTCCGTTTCTAATAGCACACCCCTCACACAAGCACCACCTGACGAAGGGGCGACGGGGAAAGCTGTAGGCCGTAAACCTTCGACCCTTCTTTCTAAATGGAGGTTTTCCGGAGCAAACTTATTTAATCAGAGGACATAGATGTTAAAGCATCGTATGACATTTTATTTCATAAAATAATGTCCCGTTATGTCCGGAGAAAATTGTTGTCATATTTTAGAAGCAATTAAATGTACATTTAAACATATAAATTCCAAATCTAGCTGTATTACACTGGATGTGTGCCTCTTTGTTATGTTTATCAATTTAAAGGAATGAGAAAACACATCATCTATTTATCCAGATTATTGCAATATTAACAAGTTTTATCAAATATATATCCTATTATTACAGTAAATTATAAGGGCTATACCAAAGAAATAACATTGAATAGCATACTACCTTACCAACTGAATAATTAATTTACAACATAAAAAAAAAATTAGTTAGTGATCAATTTCCAAGAAGTTAATTTTCTATTTTATGCATCTAACAAGATCAAAATCCCTTAAAAAACATGATTCGAATAAGATCAAACAACACCATATAATCAAAATCTATTCACATAAATTGAAATAATCACTTGTAATCAATGAATTCAATATATATTGTCACCACTGTCATCCATAAATCTTTTGATGGCCTAAACAATCTGTACTTTCTACAATATATACGTATTTACATGAGGTGTTCGAGCTATCGTATCAAACCTAGAAAAAATCTCTATACTAATGTATAGAGAGAAGCAAAGAGAGAAAGAAGTGTGAGAGAGAAACAGAAATTAAAGGCGAGAGCAGAGAGATAAAGAGTGAAAATTTAACCCTAGGTCTCTCGAGAAAGAAGAAGAAAGAAAAGAATGAAAAAGAACTAAACCAAGGATAAAACTAGAAAAATGAATTCTTAATCTAATAAAGATTTATAGGCCATTTACTGCATTAAGAATTAAAAAATGACTTAATGCTTTGTCATGTTGTTTTTTCTACATAGATTATAACCGTAACATATGTTATTAACTGCGGTTACAAATCTAATATAGTCATAATTTATTTTTTTTAGGTTAAAAAAATGGATATCCAACTGAAGATCAAGTGTTTTTTCATCTCCAGATTAAAACAAAATCATATTAAAGATATCCTAAAAGAATCATATTATAATATGGCTATCTAAGGTGTGTTTGGATTATGATTTTCAATGGATTTTGAACTTATTTGATGCTAGAAATATAATGCTTTTAAATTGTGATTTTGTTGGATGAGTTTAGAGAGATGTATGTGTTCATAAGGATGGGCTTTTGATGTCTTCTTAAGAAACGTGTTTGAACGAAAGAAAGAAAGATTGAGTTTACTAAATTGGGATTGAGAATTGGAAACTGATTTTGATGGGAATTTGAAGTGCGTGGGTTTGAAGAATGATTTTCATTGTTTATTATGTTTTTGTTTAGTTGCGTGAAAGGTGTTTGTGAAAATGCTTGATTGAAATTTCTGAAATTTTTGTAGCAGGCAGTACATTTATAAGGTCATTTTCTCCCTCTCTATATTGAATTTGAAGCTGCAATATTGTGGAGGAATAATAGACATATCAAGGATGCTCTGTACAAAACTTCATACACAAAGGATTTAAATTGAAATTTTGGTAGATTTTCAAAGTTTAGGTACTGTTGTTGAAATATTTGTGGACAGCAACAATGTAATGACCTTTTGTGTACAAAACTCTGTTTTAAAGTACTTTAAATGGTTTGAAACTTTAACTAATGATGCTATAGTATGTGTATTTTCGATTTATGGTGATTTGATAAATTTTATATGTATATTTGGCCATAATTGATTACTTTGAAGTAGTATAAGATTAGTAAAGTTGAGCGTATATGTTTTAGATGAACTTTTGAGTTGGGCATTTGGTGTTTAGGTTTGAGAGGTAAAAATTCATTTTAACTGAGTGTTTGGATGTTTGGATGTAAAAAATTTGGTTCAATCTGCATTTGGAAATTGTGCCTGAAAAGCATAATTATATAGTAAAAAATACAATAATGTTTAGCATCAAAGTTGTATCTGATGCATCAAGAACGGTTTTTTTTTTTTTTTTTTTAATGTTTTTTTCCTCCTTTGATCAATTAATAGAAATAGACAAAGGTGCACGGTAAACTCAGGTGTGAAATGCTATGCAACGATAAAATTGGCGGTTGAAACTGAATTGAATGCCCAAAGGCAAGGTTTAAGCTGAAAACCTAAAAAGTTAGGTTGACACCCACGATCCAAATGGGTGTTTAAAGTTCATGATTATAACTATGGAAATCAATGAAAGTTATGTTTGAAGGAAAGGTTTTATGAATGTTTTAAGGTTTGCAAAAGTTATGTAATAACTAGTTTTCCGACATCATATCTCTTGTATAGAAATTCAAACTGTACCATGAAGGTATTTATGAAAATGTCTGGTTAAGGGTTTTTATTGTGTTTTGTGAGCTCTTATGATCTTATGAGACTCAAAAATGATTGCTTAGTTAAGCCTATGACCTTTTAAGTAAAAATGAGTAAAAATTGCTATGATTTTATGTTGGTCAAAGTTTGACCAAGAACGTCGGCAGTTGATCAAAAAGTCCACTGTTGATCAAAGAAGTCAAATCTTGACAAGAGAGTCAATGGTTGACCAGAAAAGTCAAAGAGATGACGGTATGGTAAAATAATTAGCAGTATAAAAATTATACTGTAAAAAATCATTTTTACGGATAGAATAGTATGATTAAGATTCAAAACCACCATAGAAAAATCAAGCACATTAATTAGGATATCAATGGCGAATGGCTTCAAGTTATAAGAAAATTTTTATACAGTTCAGTTTTACACAGATGAATTTTGGACTGTAGTTCAGTATAATAAAACTGTGCATTAGTGAGCCCAGTATTAAAGATATATGTGTTAGCTTAAAAATGGACTGTATAATAAGAAAAATGAGCAAACAAACCCTAAGAGGCTTACATCATCTAGCTTTTGATTTATGACATCATAAGCTTAATTAAACAAAATTTGGAAAGAAATTTTGGAGGCTTCTAGACCAAGGATGGCCGGCCACCTAAGACCCCTCATGGGCAAATAATGAAAATTTTTGAGGACTTTTTGGCAAATTTGAAGAGTTTCCCACACCTATAAATAGAGGTGATGTGGTGGTCATTTTATTCTCAAAAATTGGAAACCTTAGTTAAACTATGCCCAAATTTTGCCTAAAAAATCCGAACCCAGGAGGGAGCAAGAGAGAAAAATTAAAACTCAAGGGATTTAGGGATTAGAGTGGCCGGTCTTTGATTGGAACATCAACCAAGTGCTCAAAAATTTTTGGTACCCATTGGAGGCCAAAGGGCCGGTTGTGGGGGAAGGAAAAAGGGAAGAAGAAAAGTGAGGAAAAAGTGAGTGAAGCAAGGTTCAAGAGGCCGGTTTTGGTGTGGAGCAAAACTAGGAGGACGAAAAACTTTGGAACCCATCAATCAATGTGGAGGCCGGTTGTTGGAGAAATCAAGAAAAGGGAGAAAAAGCCTTGGTCTAGCAAGCCAAATCTTGGGTGGAGCTAGGTATAATCTCTTAACCCTAAACTCTTCAATTTAAATTTCAATTGAGAAATTTAAATGTATTCAAGTGGGTTTGTAATGAGCATAAGCTCAATTTAAGTTCTTGCCCTAGCTTAGAATTTTAGGACTTGTGCTTGATTGATTAGGATTTATGGTTGGTGGTTCATAATGCTTGCATGTTATGTGGTGGTATGTTTAGGGTTTTTATGCTTGTTAATGTATGTCCTTAATTTTGTTGGATGACAAAAATTGGCGTTAGAAAAGCACTACATGTGTGATCTTAGGCTCCCGCGATGGCTGGTTGAGTTAGATTACGCGATTAGGACGTAAAATCAATTTAATCAAGGAAACTGCCAGTTCGGGTGGAAACTGGCCAGTTTTCTGGAAACTAGGTTTTGAGGCCCTTAGAGGCCAAATTAGGCAAAACGTAAAACATGAAAGTTGTAGAGAATGATTTTTCCTAGGGGGGAAAAGCAGACAGTTTTCCAAAATAAGGCTCCAACGGCCTCGGTTTTTATAAAAATTCGAGCCTGACCGTGCCCAGGATTCATGCACGACCAGGTGGGTTCAACAGGGAAAATGAACACGTTAATGTCCGAACTGGGTTTTCCTCAAAACACGAAAGTTGTATGATTTTTTGAAAGCTAAAACTTTTATGAAGAAAACTTTTTCAAATTCGGTTTTTATTTTTAAATTAAATTAGATTTCAAAAACTGTGCAGGAAATAGAGAATTCCTGTACAGGATTTCTGAAAACAGTGCAGGAAAAGGGTATTTCTGCACATACACAGATAAATTGACAATGTGAAACTGTTCCAAAGGCAGTTTCCAATAGTCAATAATTTTTAACAAATCCTACTCTATGATTTCAAATTTTCAAAGTTAAACAAATGATTTTTATACATAAAATATAAGATTTTTCTAAAAATGGGTTTTTGAACCAAAAATAAAATAATTCGATTAGAGTAAGTCTAAACCCTAGGGTTACTTAATGTAACCAAGTAGGATAACGTAAGATTAAGTAAGGGGCATATAACTAAAGTTATATATGGGTGTTGGTTATATTACCAACATTTCTAATCCTTACTTTTATATGATAACAGAAGATAAAACGCGATAGTGTCCTGACGGGATCAAGCTCGACATTGGACACAGCAAACGCAAATAAAGTGAGTACAACTCCGCCTACAGCATAGGCTTTGTTGTGTATACTTGCCTAAGTATGTTTGATAAATGTTATATGAAGTATGTTATGTGCTACGAAATGTTATGCAATATGCTATGTGCTATGAAATATTATGAACGTATGCTATGAATGTATGCTATGAATGCATGCTATGAATGTATGCTATGATATATGCTATGAAGTATGTTAAGGTATAAGTCATGTTAAGGTTATGGTATGATTAAGATACGATTATGATTTAATTGTGTGAAACATCACAATGCATGTTCACCAATTAATAAGAATAAGATCAAGATATGGGACAATGAAAGTTATGATGGCAAGCAAGCTTACATGTGTCGTACCGACCCGCGTTAGGTCGGGTTGGACTATAGTTTGAGTTGGAAATGGACTGGCCGCCCTAACCACTCCATAGTTGCGCGCCCGGTACGGACACTTATGTTATGGGGCCCATAAGTTAAGATAAGTTAAGAAAGTATGTTATGAAAGAATAAGAAAGCATAAAGAAGCATAAACGGATCATGCATGATTACATTATGCCATGCTATGCTATGATATGTTACGCTATGGTATGTCATGATATGTAGGGTATGTTATGATGTGTATTGGTATGTTATATTAGTGTTACGGTTATGCGGTGTCGCGTGTTATAGTAGTTGTACTTGCTGAGCGAAAGCTCATTGTCTTACGTTTATGCTGTAGGTAAGCAACCTACGGGAAGCCTGTGATGCAAGATGGTGGAGCGTGGCGGAGCTAACTGTGAAATGTGGGAAATTATGCCGCTACGCGTTTTGTTCTTTTATATGTTAGCTTATGTAAATTATTTACGTCCAAACAACTTTATATAGTAGACATTATTTTATACGTATGTATTCGTATGTTAATCGCGCCGTAAAAAAAAAATTTTCCGCTGTTTACGCTTAATAAGTAAGTACGTAAAGTATGCATGTATGTATGTATGGTAACGGCCTGTGCTAGGCGGGTCGTTACAAGTTAGATGTGGCTTATGTTTATAAAGGATGTGAATAAATGCGGAATGTGATAACCCTACGACCATACAATGACGTCATTGAGACTGACTGATGCCCATGGATGGGTCCCGAATGGGACATGATTGATGCCAACGTTTAGGATCCCAATGAGGCCAAGTAAAGTATTTGACCAAAACTTAAAATGTTGACTGATGTATGATTCCATTATTTAGACCCAAAATGTGTCATGTCTCATAATTTGCAAGATGTGTTTAATTGTTTATTATAGTTTTCTTATTCAAGTGAGCTATTTAGAAGTTTATAATAAATTAAGTAAAAATAGTTTCAATATGTTGTTTTAAGTATGTTCTGCTTACTAGACTTTTAGCTCACTTCTAAAGTTTTTATGACACAAGTGATGAGGAAGTTAACGTTGAATCGATATAAAGGCGAGCTGAAACTCTTTTTGACAATCGATATCATGAAGTTCATGTATATACTAGATGGAAGTGAATAAAAAACTGTTTTTTTAGCAACTTTTTTTTTTTTAGGCTTCACTATAGTATTTTTGTATTAAGATCGTATAAATACAAACTTTGATAGTTCTTCAAATTAACTCTTCGTATTTTATTACACTAAGTTATATGTAAGAATTTGTAAATATTTTCTAGTAATAGTACAACGTACAGCTATCTAAGTTTTTCTTCTTCTTGATTGTTGTCACTTATGTTATATGTCAAAAAGGTACAATTTAATGACATGTTCTAGTTAAGTTTAACTATAGACTAAACTGGTTAGGGGATGCTACATCTAGTAAGGAGGATTTCTCATATACCTAAAACAAATAAAGATGATCAAGTGATTGTAGGTATAACTACAATAATACTACATTTAACACTACCTAAAGGTACAGAGTTTGAATCCCCGATCCCTAAGTTAAAAAAATTAAAAATTAAAAAAAAAAAAAAGATGATCAAAGAAAATATGAAATAATTGATAGCTTCCGTTTACGAACTTGCCATATAATGGATTAGAAATTCACTGTTTAATCTATAGAATTTCAAACTTGAGACTTTCTTTTAGAAAGTGAAGGACGAGCAAAAGAAAATCAACGAAACTTGACTTCTTTAAATGTTGGTGAAAGAATAAATAAATTATTGTGCCCCAAGCATTCTATAACCTGACAAGAAATGTTTTACCCAAAAAAAAAAAAAAACCTGACAAGAAATGAAAAACTTTTACTGCCGCAGAACCAAATCAAATTCAGCTCCACAGAGACGAAAAGCTAGGCAAACAAAAAGAAGCTGATTAAACCTAAACATTCATATATATTCAAAAAGATATACGCTAAACCCGCTAAGTAAGAAGACCTCTGAAAGACAATCTAATTAGAAAGGAGAATAAACAAATTTCTCTTCTTGCGAAAAACTTCTGCGCCGACCCTCAACGGTTAGCCTTAGCGACCCTTTCAATCTCATCCTTTTTCTTGATGGCATAACTGCATAACCAATTTCAGCATTAGCAATGAGATAAAAAGGGTTAGAAAGATCAAAATAAATCTCAAAGCAACTCTTACAAAAAGGATTTTGAAGTTTCTAAATTTAATACACAAATCCAAGAGGCATGGTGTTGCTGTACCTGTTGGATGAACCTTTTGCAGCATTGATGAGCTCGTCGGCCAAGCACTCAGCTATGGTCTTGGTATTACGGAAAGCAGACTCGCGTGCACCAGTGGTGAGGAGAAAGATAGCCTGATTCACCCTCCGCAGTGGGGAAATATCAACAGCCTGACGCCTGACAACTCCAGCGGATTCAATCCGAGTAGCATCTTCCCTTGGTCCACTGCTCATAAAAAAATAAAAAATAAATAAATAAATAAAATAAAATAAAACCCCATTAAAAAAATAGATATGAAACAGCCAAGACAGTTTTCAACAGTAGTGAAACCAGAGGAAACCACAATGCTTATAAGGTCTCTGGTAGACTAGGATCCACACTTTCACAATCACTTATCGATGATGGATCTATTCGTTAGCGTTGATGTACCTGTTTACAACAGCATCAACTATAACTTGAATGGGGTTCAAATCAGTCAGCAAATGGATAATCTCCATAGCATGTCTAACAATTCTAATAGCCATGAGCTTTTTCCCATTGTTTCGGCCGTGCATCATCAGTGAGTTTGTGAGCCTCTCAACTATTGGACACTGGGCTTTCCTGAAACGTTTGACTGAGTACCTCCCAGCAGTGTGAGGAACATAAGTTGCATGTTTTGCCGGTACAACTCCAATGTAGTCAGCCAGGGAAATGTCATTGACCTATGATAGAGGACGAAAGTTTAATGCTTGAAAAATGAATTTTCTGTCTGTTACAGAATAACTACAAAAACATTCTTAAATGATTGACCATGAATTTGAACATCAAAGCACTTCCAAACATTAGATAATTTAATAAACATAGCAGTTGAACAGGTGCTCCTGCAACATGGACCACAAAATTACGATGGCATCGAAGTCACGTAACATGATCACAAAAAGAAATTTAGTGGCAGATAAAGGATAATCATTTCATGGTCACGAAAAATAAAATAAATCACGGTTAAAGCTTCTGCAATAATCAACCATCAATCTTGCGTGACAGCAAAACATAAGTAACAATATTCAATATGTCATAATTCGCAGGATGCATCAAATAACAAGGTGAACACGGAAAAAGATGGTACAGTTTAGCCTCCGATTATATAAGTAACAATATTCAATATGTCATAATTCGCAGGATGCATCAAATAACAAGGTGAACACGGAAAAAGATGGTACAGTTTAGCCTCCGATTATATAGATATAGTAGTGATAAAACAATTAAGTCACATAATCCAAGTAGCATTTAACTTTCTGC
The DNA here is from genome assembly GCA_008635985.1 of Ficus erecta. Lineage (NCBI taxonomy): Eukaryota > Viridiplantae > Streptophyta > Magnoliopsida > Rosales > Moraceae > Ficus > Ficus erecta. The sequence goes on along the minus strand of BKCH01001760.1, from coordinate 97,561 downwards.
AGGAAATTGAACACAACAACTCATATATTCACGATTCAAAGGCCAAACTAGTTTGTAACCATGCATCTAATCTAATTAGAAAGAACGTGATCCTCGAATTTCAAGCATCCATGCATTCATTTTCAAGAAAAAGTCACGAAAACAGGAAAGATAAATCAACTCAAAGGTAGTGACATCTATACGAAGCCGAAAAATCAAGAATCAAATCGTTTACAAGAAATAAGAATAGAAACCTGAGCTTCATCAAAACTCCAGTCGTTGAAAAGCTTCACATCGTGGTGAGGCTGACTCGGATCCTGAATAATTCCTTCCACAGCAGCCATGCTGACAAAGCACAACATTATGTCAGATCTTCTAAAACAGACTCTAATTGGATTAATAAAAATCTCATGGAGAGAATACAAAAACTATGCACATGAGGAACCCATGTTAAAAGTTATTATTATTATTTAAAAAAAAAAAAAAAAAAAGAATACAGATTTCTCGTGGTCGGTTCAGGGCTATGGTATTGAGAGAATTACTACACTTTCAAGGGGAAAAAAAAATTTGGTGAAAAAACCATAATATTTTCAAAACGAAGTATGCGACAACAGTCCTAATGTCGGGCAATAACGATTGAATAAAATCACAATTCACATGAATAAGCCACCAAATTAACATATCTTTCTCATGAATACCCAAAAAGCTTTTTGCTACGAAGAAAAAGAATTCGCGATTGAGATGAACATTCGCTAAGAACTGTAAGCACCACAGTTCAAAAACGGAAAAATAAAGCACCAAAGACAACGATGAGCAATCAAAGGCAATTAAGAGCTAACGATTACGAGAGTGCGAAATAGATAGGAGTGAAGTAGAGTAGGAATACCTGAAAGAGAGAGAGAGAGGACGATCGGCGGGTCGACGACGAGTGGAGTTGGTGATCGCTCGCTCCTGTTGCTTAGGGTTTTGTGGAGGTGACGATGGGATTTGATTAGTTATATTTATACTCAACAATATTAATAAATATCTCTTAAAAACTCTTAATAAATATTTTTTAAGATTTATAGTTAAATAGCATTTTTATAAAAAATAATAATAATAATAAATTATCGAAACTTTTAAAAATTAGTTAAAATATATTTTTTTTCTAAAATAATTAATTAATTTTCGTAAATGGTCAATCAGTAATTGATCATATAATTATTAATCAAATCTTATCAAAAAGTAAATCATCAAATTTTATAGCCAATCATTTATTAACTATTAATTAATCACCAATTTTCATAGTCAATCACTGATTGGCTATTTAGTTAATCACTGATCGATCAAATCTAAATAATGACGAACGGTCATTTTCCTAAATAAAAAAAAAGCTGGGCTACTTATTAAATTATGTGACTAAAAAATGTCACCCAACCTATTTTTCCATATTTGCTAATATGAACATAATAAATTTATCAGATATTTTTTATATAATAAAAAATTTAAACCTCTCATCCACCTACTTTTATTTTAATTTTAATTTGTTTTTTGAAATAAATTAACAAATCTAAAAAAAAAAAAATACTTTTTCACTCTTAAAAAGTGAAAGATCCTAATTAAATTAAATTATCGAAAGCGTAATAAAATAAAGAACTTAGGCAATTTTTATGAGATTCGGTCATACCTACTCTTCAAGGCCACGCCCAGCTATCAAACAATCTACTAATCTAAAACGGATTACAAGTACACTGGAACTTAAACAACTTAAAGAATCAATCTTCCTATTGCCGTCGGTCTTCTTGAATCTATTAGTCGGATGTGTTTGGCGAGTATCACTCTTCTTGTCATTGAACTCCCTTCAACTGAAAATGCCTTCTCCCTAAAGCTTTAAGTTCCTCTCCCACGAAACGATATGTCTCCTTCCGAAAACTCCAAATTCTTCTTCGGAAAAACGAAAATCACATCAAAAGGTTAAGTCTCAAAATATGTTGTAAAGCTCTCTATGTAATACCTAGATTTTTCATGTCACTAATTTCTTCTTAAGAAATTAGATTCTATGCCATGAAGGTATTTATGAAAAAGTTCAAGTAAGAGCTTTTGTTTGATTATGTGAATTCTTTTGGGTCAGTAAGACTCAAAATAGGTTTTTAAGGTTAGAAAACGCTCTTTCAAGTCGAAAAGGACGAAAAAGGACGTAATTTCAGAAAAGTCAAAGTTTGACCAAGGGTGGTCAACGGGTTGACTTGGCAGTATTGTATGATGCAGGATGAGAAAATACTGTAAAATATGTCAGTATGGGCGAGATAGCTCAAATAGGCTTTAAAACCACCCTAGAAAATCAAGCACACCTAGTTAAGGTCAAGGGCAAAAGGACGTGAAAATATGGAAAACTTGGTCACCAAGTAACCCATTGGGGCCGGTCACATGCAGGGGCAAAAATGTCAAAATTTTCACTTTTGGGGTAAAAGTGTAAATTTTGGAAAATTGATGATGTAAGCACATGATGTCATCAAGATGATGTCATCATGATGAGATAAGCTTGGCTTGTTCACCAAGAAAGCAACCTGCCACCTAGGGGGCATTTTTGTAAGAATTTTCATTTTTGGGGCAAAAGTGCAAATTTTGGACATTTGGTGATGTAAGCGATGAGGTAAGCGATGATGTAAGCCATGATGTCATCCCTTGCTTGCTCTCCAAGTCTTGGCCGGCCACCTTGACACTTAGCATGCCAATTGCATGATCTTCTCAAAGTTTAGGGGCTAAAATGTAATTTTTGGAAAGTTTGCATTTGCCTATAAATAGGGGTGGCATTTAATCATTTAAATCAGAAAATTTCGCCAAACTCTTGCCATTTTTCTGCAGAAAAATCCGAGAGAGAGAGGAGGAGAGAAACCAAGAGAGAACCAAGAGAAATAGTTGGAAAAAGCCAAGGGAGGCTAGTTAGTGTGCATGTTCGGTTTCAAGCTAGAAACCAAGGGCAAATCTGGAAATTTTGGACCCAATTTCTGGGCAGTGGCCGTGCATGGGAGAGGAAAAAAGGAGGGAGATTTCGGTTTGCATACCCTAACCCATCCCTAGGGTTAGCTAAGGTAAAACTCCCTCAAACCCTAACATTTTCCATGCAAGTTAGAGGGGATATTTATGTGTATGTTTGTATGTGCATGGCTGAAAATTGGAACCCCGTTTGGAGGGGAAATCCGGACTTGTTGGCAGCCAAAAGGGAAGAGTAAGGAAGTTGGAATCCAAGCTAGTAAACCAACTTCCAAACCCTAGAGGTAAACCCTAAAACCATAAGCTTTTGGTTTGAGATTTAATGTGGAAATTTAAGTGTATTTCCAAGTCCAATATGTAAGAGCATAAGCTCAAAGTTTTATGGTTAATGCCCTAGACTAGGTGTGGTGCTTGATTGTGATTAGGGTGTTGCTTAAGGGTGGTTGCTTATGGTTTTGTTTATGCTTGTGTGCATTATATTTGTGCTTGTTTGCATGCCAGGATTGCATGGCTTTATGGTTGGTATGTTCCCTATTAGTGTGCAGCCGGTTGTGGCTTGTGTGCATGGTTATTAGAGCTAGCCATGGTTTGACTTGAATGCATGTATGAGATGTGATGCAACTCTAGTTCATGCAACCCTAGGTTTGTGTAGATTTGGTTTAGGTTGCATGGCTGCGTTAGAATCACTTGTTGATTCATGTGGGACGTTAGTTAACGCTGCATGTTGGTTACTTAGGCTCCCTCATGATCGGTTGAGTTAGTTCCGCGAAGTAGGACGCGTAAAACCGAGTAAGCACAAAAACTGGCAGATTCGGATCAAATCTGCCCAGTTTTTGGAAAAGTGAAATATAAGGCCTTTAGAGGCCGAAATGGGGAAAAACGTAAAACATGAAAGTTGTTCAGAAGAGGTTTTCCTAGGGGGTAACGCAAATCGTTTCCCAAAATGAGGCCCCAATGGCCTCCGTTTACCCCAAAACCCGTGGTCGATCCCCGGACCCAGTTTTCACTCAGTTTTTCGGGGTCAGCCAGTTTCAAATAAAAACTGGGACGAATCTAGGCCGAATTGGAATTTTTGTAAAAACACAAAAGTTTTAGCATTTTTCGAGAGCTACAACTTTCGTGAAGAAAACTTTTTCAGATTACGAACCGATTTTTAAACTGGGATCGTTTTTCGAAGGGTGCGCAGGGAATCCGAAAATTCCTGCACCACTAGCTTTACAAATGTTTCTAGAAAACTGTTTTTCTACTACAAACTATTGTTTTGATTATGGAAAACTGTTCCAAGGGCAGTTTTCAACCTCAAATGATTTTATAAAGCACTAATCCAAGAGTTTGGATTTTTACGATTTAAGTAAAGGATTTTTATAAGTTAAGAAAGAAGTTTTGGGATTAATTTCCCTAAATTTTCCAAGTAAGGAAAATGAATTTTTCAAGCTAGAGTATAGCAAGCGATTAGTTTACGAAAGGTAACCGGGAGTTATACCCGAGTTACTGGATCAAGCCCAAGGCCCAAAGGTTGACCAAACGAGGGTTGACCATAGTTGACCAAAGTTGACCATTGTTGACCATAGTTAACTTTGATTGACTAACAAGTGGATTTTAGTTTGACCTTAAGGGTTACCTAATATAACCCTAAAGGATACCCGTTTGAGCTAAGATATTGGGTTAGGAAAGTAACCCAATGATTTGTGGATTAAGGATGAAGCCCAGGGTTGGAAAATGATCTAACCCTAATGGTATGTTATTGTTATGGGCTTAGTACACAAGGTTATCCAATGTAACCTAGTAAGACGTTATGCACAAGGGACATACAACCAAGACCATGTAAGGTAAGCATGTTGGTTAGGTCACCAACATTTCACGAGTTTAAGTTAGATAATGTCTTTTATCGAGCAAGATAGAACCTGCAGCTGTACCGGAAGAGGAACAGCGTTAGTTGGGACAATAAATCAAGAGCGTAGGACGGAAGGTAAGTACAACTCCGCCTACAGCATGAACACACGTTTGTTTGCATATGATGTTTTTAAGAAATCATGAATAGCATTTCATGATTTATGATGTTATGAAGTAGTACGTTTATGTTAAGATGTAGTATGTTATGAAGTATGTTATGTTATGTATGATGTTATGTTAAGATGCAGTATGTCCATGTTTCATGTTAAGTTATGAGATAGTATGTTATGATAAAGTATGTTATGTTTTATGTTCGATATCTTGGCATCATGAAGCATGCTCACTGATAAGGAATCATATGGTAAGAATAAGTTCTTAAGATACGAGATAAGTTAAGTAAAGATTGTTGTGTTGTACTGGCTTGCCTTTGTGGTGGGTTTAAATGGTATATTCCATGGTTTGACTTGGATTGGATTGGCTGCCTTCACTACTCCATGTTAAACGTCTTGTTTCATGGTTTGAGTTGGATTGGACGGACCGCCTTCAACCACTCCATGGTTATGTACCACAGTACATGCGCACATGATATAGAGTAAAATAATAAGGAACCATAATTGATTAATAAGAAATCATAACCTGTTCATGCATTTTGTGTTTCAGTTGCATGCGGATTGAATATTGTGCTTACTGGGCTTTTAGCTCATTACTTACGTTCAAGCTGTAGGTAAGCTACCTACCGGCAATACCTGATACGAGACTGTGGAAAGACGGTGCTGCGGACTGTGAAATGTGGGATGGACACTACCACGGATTTCCATAAAAGGTGTTTGAAAGGAAAATGTGTTTACATTATGTTTTAAGTATGTATGGCAAGGTTTCAGTATGTATGGTAACGAGTTGCCTCGTGTTGTACTGATCCGCATTAGGTCGGGTTGGTCCACGATTTACGTTTATGTATGATAGCTTTCCCATTAGGTGAAAGCTCACTACTCGAGTGAATACATACGAAGAAGATATGTTCCTATGTATAAGTTTAAGTTTATGTTTAAGCCTAAGTTTAAGGCTTCATGTTTTATGTAAGTAACTAGTTTAAGTCACGATTTTAAAATGAAGTTAAAGCTTTCAAGTTTTAAAGGAGTAAAAAAAAAAATTATTCTAAAAATTGGGTAAGTTTAAGTTAAGTAAGTATAGTCACGACCGTCATTCGCGTGGTCGGTCCTACGTGGGTGGTCGGGGCGTGACACTCTATGTGCTCAACTCCATACTCCTTGAAAGCTTGAGACTTCAATAACCTAGCACCAAATCATAACAGAATCTCGGATTTGATTTGAATCATAGGCTGTCGCAAATCTGATGTTGAAACACCTCACATAACATCCTCCATAGAATCCGAGATCATGATTGTAACGTCCCGACCACGTAGGGCCGTTACCGTGCTTACTTAACTTAAATACTTAACTTTGCAACGACCCAATTCCGTGGAGCCGTTAACTTATTTTGTTTACTTAAACATACTTTATCTTAAAAATTACTTTTGCTTTACGTAAAAATACGGAAATGTTTTTTTTTTTTTTAAACATCATACTAGTTATCATATACTAGTACCATCGATTTATCATAATATAATACAACATATTTTATAAAAACATATTTTTCAAAACCCGTGGCGTTGTCCAACCCAAATTTCACAGTCTGCAGCGCCAGCTCTCCACAGTCTTGCATCAAGCATTACCGGTAGGTTGCTTACCTACAGCATGAACGTAAGTTATGAGCTTATGCTCAGAAAGTACAACTTTCTATTCTGCAAAAATATTTTCTTGTAAAAGAATGCATGAATGGATAATGCATGAACCAATTATGCTTTCTTATGATCGATTATGCTTTCCTTATGAACTTATTTATGAACTTATTATCTTGCTTAACTCTTGCTTAACAAATGGGCCCCTTGTATACGTACCAAATGCGCACAATTCCCAAAAATTTAAGGTTTGCAAGGTCCCTAACAATTCTGGAAATCATATACATAACCCTTCACGCATCAACGGAAGGTTGATTATACCCGCATGCATCAACGGGAGGTTGATAATCATATACATAACCCTTCACGCATCAACGGAAGGTCTGAGAATTTTCTTAAACATACATAATCCTTCATGATCTGGCAGGAGGTTGGTATGACACATTGCTTGTCTTGGTTTAGTCTTAGCCTTGTCATGTGATTTATTATCAGTAAGCATGCTTACATGATGCCATGATAATAAAACATAAATCATAGTGAACATGCTTCATGATGTCATGATAATAAAACATAAATCATAGTGAACATGCTTCATGATGTCATAATAATAAAACACAAAACATAAGACATAAACATAAAACAAATGCACATCATGTAAACCAATACATGAATTTTTTAAAACAAATGCAGGAGGTTGGTATGACACATTGCTGGTATCCTAACCAACATTCACCAGTAACCCTAGTTACATGTCCCCCACATACTACAATGATATCTTATTTGGTTACTAAATGTAACCCTAGGGCACATGACCCAATTACAATCAAACAGTATCTTGTTTGGTTACTTAATACAACCTTGCGTACCAGGCCCAATTATACTTAAATAGTATCTTATTAGGTTATTATTAGTAACCCTGGATATAAGCCCAATCATATATAGACTAATACCCTATTAGGTTACTAAGGCTCAATTACTTTTAAAGTAATATCATACTAGGTTACTATTGGAAACCATGGGTTTTAGGCCTAACCTAATAACTTGGGTATCCTATCCGGTTACTAATGGTCATTATTTTGTTACTATGTTTTCAAAATAATTTTTGGCCAACATATTTTATTATATCTTTTCTTAACAAGACTATGTCTAATTTTTCTTTTAAAAGTTTTTTTGTAAAACTTTAATCCCTCAAAACCGTATTTTTATAAAACTATAACTTTTAAACAAAAACTGTCAAATTCTGAAAGCAATCCTTGAAAAAAGTTCCATAATTTCAGTTATCAGTGCATGTGCAGGAATTGCCTGTTCATGCAATGTTTTGAAAATCCTGTGCAGGAATTTCCTGTTTCGTACTCAGTTTTTAAGATTTAGTTTTATCTTAAAATCTGTTTTGAATTTATAAAAGTTTTCTTCATGAGAGTTGTAGACCTCAATGATTCCTGCAACTTTTATTTTTAACTCAAAACCTAATTCTACCTTTAACCTATCATTTTTCCTTGTTGAAACTGCCTCGCCGTGCACAAGGTCTGGGTAGATCAGGTTCGGATTTTCATAAAAATGGAAGCCTTTGGAGCTTATTTTCCAAAATCTATCCACTTTGTCCCCTAGGGTTTTTAATTTTCTACAACTTTGTAGTTTTAATCTTTTCCAAATTCGGCCTCTAAGGGCCTCAAAATTCCATTTCCAGATTACGGTCCAGTTTTACCCAAAAACTGGCAGTTTTATCTTTGATTGATTTTTACGTAAAATTACACACACCCTACCTCAAACGGTCACAACCGTGAGCCTAGGACAAGCATGCAGCGTTTTACGTATGGTGGCAGTTTTATCTTTGATTGATTTTTACGTAAAATTACACACACCCTACCTCAAACGGTCGCAACCGTGAGCCTAGGACAAGCATGCATCGTTTTACGTATGGTTTCCATTATCATGCATTGGTTTCTTCATCCTTACATACCTGTGTGGTATCTTTTACCAAATTAGGGTTTTGGGTTAGTTGTTCATTCTTAATTCATCACACAATCTCATCTCCATCATTTATACATACCATGCTTCTTCTTAAGCATGTGGGGACATATAACAAACACATATTAGGCATACACACATACCACATAATTTCTAAAGCATAAGATCAAAAACATGCACAAACACATAGATCAAGATCGCTAAAACCCTAATCAAGCATATACTAAGCATACTAAACTATTGCATGAAAAATAAAAGGTGAGCTTATGCTCTTACAAACCCAACATGAAATACACTTAAATTCTTGAATCAAAACTTGATTGAAATGCTTAAGGGGTTTAGGAATGTTACCTTTAAACCTTGAAAGTGGATCTAGACCTAGGATCAAAAATTTTCCTCCTTGATTCACTTTCTCCAAAAATCCGACCCTCTTTTATTTTTTTCTTTGGCTTCGGCTCCTAGGGTGAGAGGGAGAGAGATTTGAGAATGAACTAGAAAGTTTGGGGTTTATAAATGGTCCAAACTCAACCTTACATCATGTAACGACCCGCCTAGCACGGACCGTTACCGTACATACATACATGCTTAACATACTTACTTATTTAACAAAAGTAGTGGAAATTTTTTTTTTTTTTCTACTGAAGTACTGTTTGGAATAAAATAAACATAACATATTAAACATAAATTTACGGAAGACATAGCGGCTTATCCCTTCTTTCACAGTTGCCCCGCCAACTCCATCATCTTGTATCAAAATTCGCCAGTAGGTTGTTTACCTACAGCATGGACGTAAAACGTGAGCTTTCGCTCAGCAAGTACAACTTTATTTTCCGCAACACAAACAATTATAAACTTAACATAGCAAATCATAACATATTCTAATTATGCATGATCCAATTATGCTTTATTATGCGTACTTGTTTATGGGCCCCTTATCATGGGTGATCGTACCGGGCGCGCAACTATGGAGCGGTTGGGGCGGCCAAACCATTTCCAACTCAGTCCACAGTCCTACCCGACCTTGAACGGGTCGGTACGTCACAGGCAAGCTCGCTTGCCATTATACTTATTTGTCATCTTGACCTTGTTCTTATTATTTGTGAACATGCTTTATGATGTCACATAAATATAACTGGTAATCATATCTTAGTCATGCCATTTACTTGATAATTTAAATCATAGCACTTAACATACATTGTATCATGTTACAACCAAAAAGCCTATGATGTAGGCGGAGTTGTACTTACCTCCCTTACTATGTCCCTCTTTGATACTGTTCTCTTACTGGCACAGCTGCAGGCCCTTTCCTGCTTGAATAGGGACATAGGTAAGAGTTCAATTCTCATTATGCAGTGTTGGTGTCCTAACCAACATGCCTACTAATTTCTAGTTGTATGTCCCCGATACTTGATATCTGGTTTGGTCACAAATATTAATCCTACTGTTTGGGAGAATTAATTCTTTAAAAGATTATTTTGGACAATCCCTTGGGCTAAATCTTTGACAAAATACTGGGTTTCTTTAAAACCTTGGGCTTTGGGACTAGGCCCGGTAACTCAGGTATTATCCTTGATTACCGTCCGTAATTGGCTTGATTACAATTTTTATCTTAAAAGCTCTATTTTCTTATCCTTTTGCCATTTTGAGAAATTTAACTTTAAATCCCTTTAATATTTTTGGTAACAATTCCAATCTTTAAAACAGATCTTTATAAAGGTCGTTTAAGATTGAGAACTGCCTTTGGAACCGTTTTAAGCAAAAATACAGTTTTTTTTTTTTTTGAAACTGTTTGTAAAAACTTATGTGCAGGAATTTTCGGTTCCCTGCACACTCTTCATAAAACAATACCAGTTTAAAAATCCATTTGGAATTTGAAAAACTTGTCTTCACAAAAGTTGTAGCTCTAGAAAAATGGTAAAACTTTCATGTTTTACGAAAAATCCAGTTCTGCTTGTATTTGCTTCAGTTTTTGTTTGAAACTGACTGATCCTGTAAATTGGGTCTGGGCAGACCAGCCACGGATTTTGTAAAAACGGAGGCCATTGGAGCCTCATTTTTGGATTCTGCCCGTGCTTCCTTCTAGGAAAAATCGTTCCGAGCAACTTTCGTGTTTTACGATTTACCCAATTCGTCCTCTAAATGCCTCTAATTTTTACTTTCCCGAAACTGGCCAGTTTTGAATCCGAATTGGCAGTTTTGGTTGTTAAGTCCGGTTCACGTCCTATTTCGTGAAATCTACCTCGACCGATCACTTCGGGAGCCTACATGGCAAACACACAGCGTTTCTAACGTCCCACATGAACCCTTAAATCGTCCAATTGAAACCATGCAAACCAAATTCAAAAGCCCTAAGCCTAGGTTTGCATTAACCCTAACTTTTTGCATACATCACATACAAGCACCAAACTTTGCTCCTTAAACTAGCATGCTTCAAGCACTGTCCTAGGGCAGATTTTCGGACCAAACTAGGGGACACACAACCCTAAGCATCAAACATGGAAATCAATCATAAACAAACACAATAATGCAAGAATTTAAACCATACACCCCTAGATCTACAAATCAAGCACATACCACATACTTAGGGCATAAAATGGGAAATGGACTTATGTCCTTACAACCAAATTGAACTACCTTTTTACCTTAAATTTGAACTCAAATAAGAGAGTTAGGGCTCTAGATTTTCACCTTAGACCAAAGTCAAATTTTGGTCACCAAATTCCTTCCTTCCCCTAGCTCCCTTGGCTCACGGCCACACCACCAAATTGGCACCAAAATTTTTCTGGTTGGTCTCCTTGGTAGATCCACTCCAAGCCGAGCACCCCACCAAGATTTGGCCTCAAAATTTTCAGCCTTTCTCCTTTCCTCACTCACACGGCCACACATCCCAAAAGACCTAAAAAAATTTCCAAACTTCTCTTGGTTTTTCCCTAACTCAAACCCGAACTCCTAGGAACAAAAACCCCAAGAAAATTTTTGATTTCTCTCACTCCTTTCTCTTCTCTAATTTCCGGATTTTTGTGGAAGAGTTTGGCAAGAGTTTGGCTGTTTTTCTCTAATTTTTTCAGCCAAAAACCGCCCACCCCAATAGCCTATTTATAGGTGAATTTTTGGGTCATTTTGCAAATAACTTTTGTTCATCTTTTTCCTTCAAGTCCTTGGGAAAATTTAATTCAATTTTGGCCCCGAAATGACCGGCCACATCATGCACTAGAATGGTCCAAATTTTTTTTAATTTTCATAATGATGTCATTAATCAAAAAGGTGGTGAGGTAATCACCATTAGGCTTGTTTGGCCTTAATTCTTGATAGGCAGTCCAAATTTATGCTAACATAGATATCTTTAATATTGTTAACTATTAATAACAGTATTTTATCTCTAAACTGCAGTCCAAAATTTATCTGTGTAAAATTTGACTGTATAAAATTTTTATTATAATTTGAAGCCCTTTAGCCCAAGATATTCTAATTTATGTGCTTGATTTTTCTAGGGTGATTTTAAATCTTAATCTTAACATCTTGTCCGAAAAATGGTTTTTCGCAGTATATTTTCCATACTGCTTGACCATAAAACAGTATCATCATATGGTTGACTTTTCTAGTCAATCGTTGACTTTTTAGGTCAACGTTGACTTTTTAGGTCGAACTTTGACCACCATGCAAAACCATGCAATCGTGAAGTTTTCTATTCTTCTGACTCAAAATGATACATACTTGTTTAAGCAATCATTTTTAAGTCTCATAAGATCATGAGAACTTAAAATTTCCAAATAAAAACCCATCTTAGATTTTCATGAGTATTTTCAGAACATCGCACAAGTTTCTTTACAAGAAAACATAAGGTTGTGAAAATTTAGTTGTTACAATCTTCCCCCCTTAAAAATTTTCGTCCTCGAAAATTAGAATAAATCGGGGTAGTTCTTTCTCATCTCATCTTCCAATTCCCAGGTTGCTTCTTCAACCTTGTGGTTTTGCCATAATACTTTAACCAGGGAAATTGTTTTATTTCTTAGGACCTTTTCTTCTCGATCCAGAATTCGAACTGGCTTTTCTTCGTATGTCAAATCCGTTTGAACTTCCACCGGGTCTTGACTAAGCACATGTGACGGGTCTGGTACATACTTCTTTAACATTGAAACATGAAAAATATCGTGCATTGCAGCTAATTCTGGCGGTAAAGCAAGCCTGTAAGCTACTTTCCCAATCCTTTCAAGGATTTCAAATGGTCCTGTATATCTCGGACTGAGCTTCCCCTTTTTGCCAAATCTCATTACCCCTTTCATAGGAGCAATCTTAATGAACACGGCCTCTCCAACTTGGAATTCCAATGGTCTTCTACGTTTATCGGCATAACTTTTATGTCTGCTAAAAGCTATGTCGAGCCTCTGCTTAATCTTCTTGATATCTTCAGAGGTCTTCTTGATGAAGTCTGTTGTTTGTAGCTGCTTCTGTCCAACCTCTTGCCAGTGGATGGGAGATCGACATTTCCTTCCATATAGGGCTTCGAATGGTGCCATACCAATTGAAGCGTGATAACTGTTGTTGTAAGAAAATTCGATCAATGGCAGCTTCTGATCCCAGTTTCCTTTGAAATCCAGAATACATGATCTCAGCATATCTTCTAACGTTTGGATGGTTCGTTTCGACTGGCCGTCAGTTTGGGGGTGAAAAGCTGTGCTAAACTTCAGTTTTGATCCCATGGCATTGTGAACACTGGTCCAAAATCGAGAGGTGAAACGTCCGTCACGGTCTGAAATGATCGATTTTGGTACTCCATGCAGCTTAACAATCTGAGATACGTAGACTTCAGCCAATTTTTCCACTGAGAATGTGGCTTTGATAGCAATGAAATGGGCTGATTTGGTCAATCTATCCACCACAACCCAAATGGTGTCATTTCCACTTGTCGTCCTGGGTAATCCTACTAAAAAATCCATAGTAATTTGCTCCCATTTCCATTCAGGAAACTCTATTTTCTGCAATTCTCCTCCAGGATGTCGGTGTTCAGCCTTAACTTTCTGACAAGTTAGGCATTTTGACACGTATTTTGCTACTTCATTCTTCATTTTTGGCCATCAAAAGTTCTCCCGGAGGTCCTTGTACATTTTGGAAACTTCTGGATGTACCGAGTATGGCGTCTTATGAGCCTCTGACATGATCTGATCCTTCAAAAATTCAAAGTCGGGAACACAAATCCTTTCCTTGAAGTAGATAGCGCCATCGGCAGAGGTTTTGAACTCCTTGTTCTTTCCGCCAAAAAGTTGTGCTTTTAGCAAAAACGAATCTTTCCTTTGATGCGTCTTGATGGATTCCAATAGATCGGACTGAAGAGTCAGAGAAGATAATTTTCCCCGTGATCATTTCCAAGTTGAACTCAAAAATCTCCTTTTGTAGTGGCTTAGGAAACGCTTCAATAGACATTAGCATGCCCGAGGATTTCCTACTTAAAGCATCTACTACCCCTGTTTGCCTTCCCAGGATGATAAAGGATCTCGCAATCGTAGTCCTTTACAAGTTCCAGCCATCTACGATGTCTCATGTTGAGCTCCTTCTGAGTAAAAATATACTTGAGACTCTGGTGATCAGTGTAGATTTCGCATTTGTTTCCATACAAATAGTGTCTCCAGATCTTAAGTGTGAAAACTACCGCTGCTAGCTCCAAATCATGCGTAGGATAATTCCGTTCATGATTCTTCAATTATCTTGATGCGTAGGCTACTACTTTCCTATTTTGCATCAGGACAGCTCCTAATCCGTTCTTGGAAGCATCTCTGTAAATTACGAAATTTCCCGCATCTACATCTGGGATTATTAACACGGGCGCACTTGTCAGCTTTTTCTTGAGCTCTTGGAAATTCTCTTCACACTTCTGAGTCCATTCATACTTTTTATCTTTTCGAGTGAGAGCGGTAAGTGGTGCAGCAATCTTGGAAAATCCTTCGACAAAACGTCGGTAGTATCCGGCTAATCCAAGAAAACTTCTTATTTCCGTAACACTCTTAGGTACTGGCCATGAACTGACTGCTTCCACCTTCGCAGGATCTACGGAAATTCCCTCTTTTGACACAACATGTCCCAAGAAATGAACTTTCTCCAGCCAAAATTCACATTTTGTGAACTTAGCATAAAGCTGATTCCTCCTCAACGTTTCCATTACTAACCTAAGATGCTGCGCGTGTTCCTCCTTGGACCTTGAATAAATCAAAATGTCGTCAATGAAGACAATGACGAATTTATCCAAATATTCCTTGAATACTCGGTTCATAAGATCCATAAAGGCGGCTGGGGGCGTTAGTTAATCCAAAGGGCATCACCAAGAACTCATAGTGCCCATATCTTGTGCGAAAAGCTGTCTTGGAGATATCCGCCTCCCTAATCCTGAGCTGATGATATCCTGACCGTAAATCGACTTTTGAAAACACAACTGCTCCTCGGAGTTGATCGAAAAGATCGTCAATCCTTGGAAGAGGATACTTATTCTTGATTGTAATTTTATTCAGTTCACGGTAATCGATGCACATTCGCAATGATCCATCCTTCTTTTGACGAATAAAACGGGTGCTCCCCACGGAGAGTAACTTTGTCGGATAAATCCTTTGTCAAGCAGTTCTTGCAACTGTACTTGAAGTTCTCTCAGCTCAGCTGGTGCCATACGATAGGGGGCTTTCGATATTGGGGCAGCTCCAGGTAGCAACTCAATCTCAAAAGAAATTTCCCTTTCTGGCGGAAGTCCCGGCAAATCCTTCGCAAAAATATCTACAAATTCCTTTATAACAGGAACATCTTCCGGTGTCAGCTCCATTTCTTGATCCTTGTCCACCATGTAGCTAAATATCCTTGACAACCATTAGCTAACATTTTCCAGGCCCTTATTGCTGAAACAAATCGAGTTGCTGGACTCCGAGACTGACCATAGAAGTTGAACTCTACTTCTCCGTAAGGGTTGAACGTCACGCACCTCTTGCGGCAGTCAATCTTGGCGTTATATTTACTCAGAAAGTCCATCCCTAAGATCACATCGAAATCCTGAAGCTTGATTGCAATGAGATCTACATATAATTCTCTGCCACAAATTCCTACGGATGTGTTTCGTATCCAAAAATTGGACCACAAAATTTCTCCAGATGGCAGAGAGGTTTTGAAAGGTTGTTCTAAACTATCCACACCTCTTCCTATCTTCTGAGCAAATTCCAATGATATGAACGAGTGGGTGGCACCAGAATCAAATAAAACAGTTGCATCATAGGTGGCGATAGAAATCTGACCTGTCACCACATGCGAAGTTCCGGCTTCTGCATCATTCTTTGTATAGGCGTAGATTCTGGCTTGAGGTTCAGGAGCCTCTAATCTACCTTGAGCGATCGTGGGTCCCTCGAGCTTTGCTTGGACCGCATGCAACTGGCTGTTGGTGTTGCGACTTTGATATGAAGGATTCTGGCCTTGGGTATTCAAAGTGCAGTTCTTTGCAAAATGACCCTCCTTGCCACAGAGGTAACATGCATTTGATCCCATTCGGCATACTCCCGGGTGTTTTCTCCCGCACTTGGTACATATTGGGTAGCTATTGCTATTACCCTCATTTCCACGAGCAATCTTTTCTGAGGGTAGTTTCTTTGCTGACCCTGGCCAGTAGAGTTTTCTTTTCGTTTATTCTTTCCAAACTGTTTAGAACCTTGAGCAAAATTGCGGGGTTGACCTTTCTGGTTCATTTCGAGATTCTGACGGGGGTTGCGTCTGCTTCCCCATGGCCTTTTCTTCCTTCTTTACCTTAAAGAATTGAGCTCGTTCTTCCTTGTCCCGGTTAATCCAATATTCTGCTCTTATGGCTCGGCTTATACAATCGGATACCCGAGTAGGTGGACTATCACCAGCACTGACTTGCTTGGCGATATCTGACCGAAACATCTTCATCATCAATCTAACTTTTTCTGTCTCACCGGGCACCAATTCCGGGCACAATCGGGCTAACTGCTCAAATTTATTAATAGCCTCCATTACCGTCATCGTTCCCTGTCTCAAACTGGTAAATTCATCCTGCTGGGCTGCCAGGATTTCTCTGTTAAAGTACATAGTTTCGAAATTCTAACACGAAATCTTGCTAGCTCATAGTCGTAACATCGCGGCGCATCTGGACGGTCATCCACCAGTGTCTAGCATCTTTCTTGAGAGCGAAGGAAGCACAAAGGACTTTTTCTTGCTCTGTCAGCCGCATGAAATCCAAAATAACTTGGATGTCAATCAACCAATTGTCAGCGGCAATCGGATCTGTTGGTCCCTCAAATTCTGGCGCTTTCATCCGCCTAAATCTCTCGTAAAGTAGATCTTCCCGTACTGGAGGTAAGTTCGCTTGTACTCGTACTGGTGCTACTGGAACCTCTGGCTGAACCTCTGGTTGAACATCAGGTACCGGAGGTACTACTGGAGGCACTCTGATATTCTGAGGGGGAACCTCGTTAGCCTGAGGTCTCTGATTAATTTGAGCTAACTGCTCCCGGAGTCTATTTGTTTCCTGTTGCTGCTCAAGTAACTGTCGTTGCAAATTTGCTACAACAGTTGCTAGATCCGGTGCAGGTGGATTCTGGTTCACAGGCATTGTTTTGCGAGGGCGTACCATCTTTTATTTCCTATTAAACCATAAGAAAAGATATTATCGAACTAGTAATATCCTTTCTTTCATCATACATCATATCGTAATACATCGGATCATACATAATCATTCTTATCATAACATGGCTTACGTTATCATAACGTATCGTATCATAACATGATTTTCGTGATCATAACATATCATGATATTTGATCTGTTTCTTGGATATTTGCAGAAAGTATATTATATTTACCAAAATAATATATACAAGATTGTTACAATCATTCTTACAATACTGTAAATACATATTGTTTCATAGTATTTTATGTACATGGACAAAAATGGTAATGGGAGTGTCTAACACTTCACCATCATACATAGTCAAATATGGCGATGGAAGTGGCTACCACTTTCCATCATACATCAGTACAAGCCTACTATCCAAAAAGAAATAAGCGAGTACATAGCAGTGCTAAGGTCAAAATAAATATACATGATCAATCAAAATGCTGATCTCTATCGTCATCTAGGTGGCTACGTCGGAGTCAGTCTCCCAATCTCCGTCGTCGAAAATGATCTCCTCTGGGTCGTCAACAAAATCCTCCTGATCCTCTAACCATCCCGCCTGCTCTAGCTCGGGCACCGGCTCCATCTCCTCGTCGTCGTCCTCCTCCTCACTGGATATATCGATGACAATAGGATCTGCCGGTGGATCTGCTGGTATAACCTCGACATCATCCTCCTCGTCACTGGGGATATCTACTATAGGAGGGTCTGCTGGTGGATCATGGGGTATAACCATAACATCGTCCTCCTCTGGGTCCCCGGCCTCCTGGTCGCCCTCAGCATCCTCCTGCTCCCCGGCCTCATGGGCTGGCACCTCCTGCTCTGGCACTGCGGGGATCGGCTCCTCTGGGGGTGCTGGTCCTACCTCGTGTAATGGCTCCCCTATGCCAGCGTCGTCTACGGGTGCCTGATGATCACCCTCAGCTACCTCCGCCTGCTCAGCGTCAGCGCGCACCTCAGCCTCTAAGATATCCTCAATCATGTGCCCCACAGACATCCTAGGTGTAGGAAAAGGGACATGCTGGCGAATACGACCAGGTAAGCCGTTTCGCAAAACGGTTAGTGCCTCCATCACAGGGTGGTCTATGTCCTGAGGAACGTAGGGCAACATGGCCTCCTGAAATCTTGTGCAGTAATGAGCCATGGTCTCGAGAGGGTATGCGTGCCACTCAAGCGCATAACTGTGGTATCGCGTCTCGTACATGTCTCTATAAATGTCGGGATCACGCTGAGGCACTCCTGGTCCGTAATCCAGTATCGGTCCAAACCGTCCAATCATCAGTGTACGAAAATGTGCCCAAGTCCGGCTGGGTAGCTGTGGCTCTCCTACTGATATCCACCAAAGACGGGCGTCGCCACTCAAACATCGACTACCCAACGAGACCTGCACGCGATCCGGGATATGGCTAGTGCGAAAGATAAGCTCCATATCATACAACCATGCTCCTAAGGGCATCGTCCGTCTCGTACCGTCAAATAATAATGGACGTGCCTCGTAAAAGGAGGTCGCTGCATCTCGGTCCGCATCTACGTGATCCGGCTCCATATCGACGAATCTACATACCATAATCACATAATAAATATTTATGCATAAACTAATTTTAACTTACAATGATAGTGGCGATGGCAGGCGAACTGTGAAATCAGGCAGCAGGGAACCGCTCTGATACTAACTGTGTAACGACCCGCCTAGCACGGACCGTTACCGTACATACATACATGCTTAACATACTTACTTATTTAACAAAAGTAGTGGAAATATTTTTTTTTTTTTTTTTGTACTGGAGTACTGTTTGGAATAATATAACATAACATATTAAACATAAATTTACGGAAGACATAGCAGCTTATCCCTTCTTTCACAGTTGCCCCGCCAACTCCATCATCTTGTATCAAAATTCGCCAGTAGGTTGTTTACCTACAGCATGGACGTAAAACGTGAGCTTTCGCTCAGCAAGTACAACTTTATTTTCCGCAACACAAACAATTATAAACTTAATATAGCAAATCATAACATATTCTAATTATGCATGATCCAATTATGCTTTATTATGCGTACTTGTTTATGGGCCCCTTATCATGGGTGATCGTACCGGGCGCGCAACTATGGAGCGGTTGGGACGGCCAAACCATTTCCAACTCAGTCCACAGTCCTACCCGACCTTGGACGGGTCGGTACGTCACAGGCAAGCTCGCTTGCCATTATACTTATTTGTCATCTTGACCTTGTTCTTATTATTTGTGAACATGCTTTATGATGTCACATAAATATAACTGGTAATCATATCTTAGTCATGCCATTTACTTGATAATTTAAATCATAGCACTTAACATACATTGTATCATGTTACAACCAAAAAGCCTATGCTGTAGGCGGAGTTGTACTTACCTCCCTTACTATGTCCCTCTTTGATACTGTTCTCTTACTGGCATAGCTGCAGGCCCTTTCCTGCTTGAATAGGGACATAGGTAAGAGTTCAATTCTCATTGTGCAGTGTTGGTGTCCTAACCAACATGCCTACTAATTTCTAGTTGTATGTCCCCGATACTTGATATCTGGTTTGGTCACAAATATTAATCCTACTGTTTGGGAGAATTCATTCTTTAAAAGATTATTTTGGACAATCCCTTGGGCTAAATCTTTGACAAAATACTGGGTTTCTTAAAACCTTGGGGTTTGGGACTAGGCCCGGTAACTTAGGTATTATCCTTGATCACTGTCCGTAATCGGCTTGATTACAATTTTTATCTTAAAAGCTCTATTTTCTTATCCTTTTGCCATTTTGAGAAATTTAACTTTAAATCCCTTTAATATTTTTGGTAACAATTCCAATCTTTAAAACAGATCTTTATAAAGGTCGTTTAAGATTGAGAACTGCCTTTGGAACCGTTTTAAGCAAAAATACAGTTTTTTTTTTTTTTTTTGAAACTGTTTGTAAAAACTTATGTGCAGGAATTTTCAGTTCCCTGCACACTCTTCATAAAACAATACCAGTTTAAACATCCATTTGGAATTTGAAAAACTTGTCTTCACAAAAGTTGTAGCTCTCGAAAAATGGTAAAACTTTCATGTTTTACGAAAAATCCAGTTCTACTTGTATTTGCGTCAGTTTTTGTTTGAAACTGGCTGATCCTGTAAATTGGGTCTGGGCAGACCAGCCACGGATTTTTGTAAAAACGGAGGCCATTGGAGCCTCATTTTTGGATTTTGCCCATGCTTTCTTCTAGGAAAAATCGTTCCGAGCAACTTTCGTGTTTTACGATTTACCCAATTCGTCCTCTAAATGCCTCTAATTTTTACTTTCCCGAAACTGGCCAGTTTTGAATCCGAATTGGCAGTTTTGGTTGTTAAGTCCGGTTCACGTCCTATTTCGTGAAATCTACCTCGACCGATCACTTCGGGAGCCTACATGGCAAACACACAGCGTTTCTAACGTCCCACATGAACCCTTAAATCGTCCAATTGAAACCATGCAAACCAAATTCAAAAGCCCTAAGCCTAGGTTTGCATTAACCCTAACTTTTTGCATACATCACATACAAGCACCAAACTTTGCTCCTTAAACTAGCATGCTTCAAGCACTGCCCTAGGGCAGATTTTCGGACCAAACTAGGGGACACACAACCCTAAGCATCAAGCATGGAAATCAATCATAAACAAGCACAATAATGCAAGAATTTAAACCATACACCCCTAGATCTACAAATCAAGCACATACCACATACTTAGGGCATAAAATGGGAAATGGACTTATGTCCTTACAACCAAATTGAACTACATTTTTACCTTAAATTTGAACTCAAATAAGAGAGTTAGGGCTTTAGATTTTCACCTTAGACCAAAGTCAAATTTTGGTCACCAAATTCCTTCCTTCCCCTAGCTCCCTTGGCTCACGGCCACACCACCAAATTGGCACCAAAAATTTTCTGGTTGGTCTCCTTGGTAGATCCACTCCAAGCCGAGCACCCCACCAAGATTTGGCCTCAAAATTTTCAGCCTTTCTCCTTTCCTCACTCACACGGCCACACATCCCAAAAGACCTAAAAAAATTTCCAACTTCTCTTGGTTTTTCCCTAACTCAAACCCGAACTCCTAGGAACAAAAACCCCAAGAAAATTTTTGATTTCTCTCACTCCTTTCTCTTCTCTAATTTCCGGATTTTTGTGGAAGAGTTTGGCAAGAGTTTGGCTGTTTTTCTCTAATTTTTTCAGCCAAAAACCGCCCACCCCAATAGCCTATTTATAGGTGAATTTTTGGGTCATTTTGCAAATAACTTTTGTTCATCTTTTTCCTTCAAGTCCTTGGGAAAATTTAATTCAATTTTGGCCCCGAAATGACCGGCCACATCATGCACTAGAATGGTCCAAATTTTTTTTTAATTTTCATAATGATGTCATTAATCAAAAAGGTGGTGAGGGTAATCACCATTAGGCTTGTTTGGCCTTAATTCTTGATAGGCAGTCCAAATTTATGCTAACATAGATATCTTTAATATTGTTAACTATTAATAACAGTATTTTATCTCTAAACTGCAGTCCAAAATTTATCTGTGTAAAATTTGACTGTATAAAATTTTTATTATAATTTGAAGCCCTTTAGCCCAAGATATTCTAATTTATGTGCTTGATTTTTTCTAGGGTGATTTGAATCTTAATCTTAACATCTTGTCCGAAAAATGGTTTTTCGCAGTATATTTTCCATACTGCTTGACCATAAAACAGTATCATCATATGGTTGACTTTTCTAGTCAATCGTTGACTTTTTAGGTCAACATTGACTTTTTAGGTCGAACTTTGACCACCATGCAAAACCATGCAATCGTGAAGTTTTCTATTCTTCTGACTCAAAATGATACATACTTGTTTAAGCAATCATTTTTAAGTCTCATAAGATCATGAGAACTTAAAATTTCCAAATAAAAACCCATCTCAGATTTTCATGAGTATTTTCAGAACATCGCACAAGTTTCTTTACAAGAAAACATAAGGTCGTGAAAATTTAGTTATTACACATCACCTATTTATAGGTGAAAAATTCCTAATTTCCAACAATTATTTTATTCTTAAAATTGCATATTAGGGTCTAAAAACAAAATATTTGCCCAAAAGTCCTCTTAGGTGGCTGGCCATGTGGCTGAATTTGGGGCTAAAATTACTACATAATTATCCATTTTCCATATTTTCAAAAAATCCCAAAATTATGGATTTATCCTTTCTTACTTGGCCTCCAAGTAATGCCATGTTGGCATTCCCTCCTAATACACAGTCCATTTTCTTAATAATCCAATAACACTAATATTGTTTTAACTATTAACAGTACTGCAATACTGAACTGCAGTCTAGAATTCATCTGCACTTAACTGGACTGCGTATGGATTTTTCTTAAGACTTGAAACTACTTAGCCCTCATTGCTCAAAATATTATTCCTAATTTTTCTAAAGCAATCACATACCTTATTCTTAACTCTACATCCGTAATGACGGTCAAACACAGTATAATTCCTATACTGCTTAATACACTGCAGTACCGTCTAGTTCAAGTCATGAATTATCTTGGTCATATATAGCCAAAATAAAATCATAAATCATGATCGAGTCTTACGATACTATAAGAACTCAAACATACTCTAAAAATAAAATTACGAATTTCACATTGATATTCATAATTTCCATGAAACATTACATAAACACAGAGTACGGACTTAAATTCTTTTACATATAAGGGAATCACAAGTCCGTAAAAATTCCGGTTGTTACAATGATACAATCAAGGATTTGATTTGATTTGATTTGCTAATAACTGTAAATCTTCAACAAATATCTCTCAACTCCATCGAGATCCTTTCGGAGAAATCTAGAAAGTAATTTTGAGACAATCTTTGAAATTCTAATTCAAATAGAATTAGGAAACCTTCCAAAATTAGAATTACCCTTTTTAAAAGTCAACTCCTAAATTTGATCATAGATTTAATTCTTGATAGAGAATAGAGAATCTTCTTAGCAATTGTTTCCCAATTGTAGCTTTGAACATAATGGAATTCCAGCTCAGCAAATCTTTAAGATTTCTTCAAATTTGCACTGCAATCTTCTATCACAATAGTTGTTGTAACACTTCAAAACACAATTACTGCCTAAAAACAATTTTTGGTTTTTCATTGAATTTATTGCTATATATGCCAACTAAAAAACCTAACAAAAAGAAACATAAAGTGTGTGTGTATAGAGAAAACAATGAATATTATTTTGTGGCAACATCATTTCCAACAAAATAAATAACAATTTAATCAGTAAAAATAAATTATTATTGGAGAAAAATTAATAGTTGTTAGTTTTTCAAGAGTCATACTTTCTCTTGTTTTTGTTTCACTTGAATCCTTTATTGAAAATTTTCATATACTTTTAAAGATTTTTGTAACGAAAAAAAATTGATGAAGAAGAATTTAGAATTTATAAAATAAAATTAACGTTAATTAAATTTGTAGGGTTTTTTTTTTCTTTAAAAAATAATATTTCCATTCAAAGTTAATGTGGTGTATGTTAAGTAATTTAAAAAATATTTATATGTATAGATTTGTGGGGGTGTAGGTATTTTTAATGGGTTTTAAGGTAATTTTATAGTGTAATAAGAATCTTTAGTGATTTTGTGAGTTATTTATCAATATTGTGGGTGCAAATAAAATCTCCAACGCGCTTTTCGCAAATTCAGTCCTAACTTTAAAATCTTTGGCATTAGTAGAGCTCTAAATATGGACCGGATTAGACTAGTCTATCCGTAGTTTACCTCCTAAATTGTGGGTCGGCCTAGACCGGTCTGCATAGACACTCTATCCAAATTAGCCCGATCCTAATGTCTAGGTCAAGTTAGGCTGAGAATTTAGGTTCACGAGCGGGCCCGCATATGAATTTTTTAGAGTGCTTCTATTTGCACCCCCAATATTGATGAATTCCCCCGCCAAGTCATAACATATTCTTATTATAATTTTACCCTACAATAAAATTGTGTTAAAATTCATTAAGAATGCTTCTACCCCCCACATAGTCATAAATAGAAATAATCTTTTTTTTTATAAAATAATTAAAAAATTATATACTACATATTAACTTAAATGCAAATAGTTTTTTTTTTTAAAGAAATAAAAAAAAGATTCCAAAATAAATTTTATCATACAAACCCTAAATTGTTATCATCAGATTCTTTATTTAGAAATCTTTATGATTACATGAAAATTTTTGTTTCCCATCCTTGATTATAGGGAGGTCTTTTTGTACACCCTTGTTTACTTTTTACACTTTACTTAAACCACCCACCAACAAAATTTGAACTTTCAATTTTTACTTGTTACACTCCAATTTTATTCTAAAAAAAAACCCCTACAATCCAACAAAAACCCTTCTTTTTCTTTTATTTTACCCACCAAATCTAGGTCAATTCTTTTCTCCTGTATTTGCTCCTCGTCAACCAAATCACATGTTATTTCTTTCTCATGTATTTCTCCCCCCTCCCCCCCCCCCCCCCCCCCTTTGAAGGGAAACACATGTTATTATGTTTGTGACGTTTCCTTTTTTTTTTTTTTTAAGATTATTTTAGTGTGTTTTATTTTGTGACAGTCATCAGTTTTTACAAGAAAATTGGTAAGCTATACAGTTTCGCATCGGTTGGGAATTGATATAGATGATAGTTCATAAGTAAATAGACCACCTCTTAATGGTATGAGGCTTTTTAGGGTGAGCCCAAGAGCAAAACGTGAGCACAAAATCATAAACGGACAATGTCATACCAAAGTGAGGAATGAGTCGTTACAAATGGTATCAAAGCCTATTCCCAACCAAAAGTGTAGCCAACGAGGACGTTGGTCCCCAAAAGGAGGGGTGATTGTATCAGTCATCAGTCCCTACAAGAAAAATGGTAAGCTGTGCAGTCCCACATTACTTGGTAATAGATATAGATGATGGTTCACAAGTAAATAAACCACCTCTTAATGGTATAAGCCTTTTGGGGTGAGCTCAAGAGCAAAACCGTACGTGTACGAGACTCAAAGCGAACAATATTATACTAAAGAGAGGCATAAGTCGTTAAATATTTTCTTAAAGTTAGTTTAGCAAATTCAATAAAAATAGAGGTTTCAACTACAAAAAAAAAAAAAAAAAAAAGGGACCACATCGTAACAACTATAATAGTTTAGGGACCAATCCAGTAGTTAATGCAATCCGTTAACAAGAATTAATGAATTCCGTTAAAAAATGACGTTTTGTATGTTTTTAAGAGTTGAGTGTCATTTCAGCTACGTAAAATAGAATGTGGACCAAAACGACATAAACATTATAGTTTAGGAACTAATCGAACAATTAACCACCTATTTTTTTAACATCTTAGGTCTCCAAGTTGGAATTTGGATAATTTGGTACCCAAACTCTCATTTTGTCTAATTTAAAATTTTGGACAATTTGGTCCCCAAACTCCTTTTTTTTTTTTTTTTTTTTTTTTGACATCGGTTAGTTCTCACGTTACGTTGTTCCAGACAGGGTGAACCTTTCTTCAGCACATGAGTTTAACTTTCTCGTTAATTTATCTTCCATGGCTTCTCTTTCTCTTGTGGGGTGTGGTTTGGGAGGTAAATTTCCAATGCGTGTTTTCTTGTTGCCTAAGATTCAAGCGATAGATTTATCGTCCAACAAATTCCTTACCGGTTCTCTTCCAGTGTTAGAAAGAAAGAGTTCTCGAGAGAGAGAGAGAGAGAGAAAGAAGAGAGAGAAACTAAATCTGAGAATGAAAGATATTTTCTCATTAGGCTAAAAGTTGGTTACAGCTAATAATAAATACTTTACACAAACCAATGGTTTGTTTACACGTATACAAACTTTAACAAATCTATAACAACTCTAACTGACACACAAGTGGTCACAACACGTGACTAGCTGTCTAAGCCTTATTCCTAATACCCCCCCCCCCCCTTCAAACTAAGAGTGGATTTTTGTTCGACTCTTAGTTTGAATCTCATTTGAGCAAAACGAGAACTAGAGATGGCTTTAGTAAAAACATCAGCCGTTTGATCTTGTGAGGGGACATGTTTAATCTCCATCTTCTTCTGTAAAACTTTTTACCTGACAAAGTAAAGATCCAATTCTATATGCTTTGTTCGAGCATGAAGAACTGGATTTCCAGCTATCATCACCGTGCTAATGTTGTCACACCATACAACTGGATTAGTAGCTTGAGATACTTGAAGTTCTCCCAGTAAGGACTGAAGCCAGGTGAGTTCTGCAACCAGATTAGCTAGGGCCCGAAACTCTGCCTCTGTTAAAGACCTAGACACAGTGTGTTGCTTCTTTGAACACCAGGATACAAGGTTAGGGCCTAGATAAACACAATAACCTGAAGTGGATCTCCTGTCATCTAGATCTGAAGCCCAATCAGCATCACAAAATCCAACAAAACTCAGACCTTGAGTAGCTTTTCTGAGATGAAGCCCATAGTCCAAGGTTCCAGCTAAATATCTCAATATCCTCTTTACTGTTTTCCAGTGGGCTTGTAAAGGATTGTGCATAAATTGACAACCCGATTAACACTATAAGCCATCTCTGGTCGCGTGATTGTGACATATTATAGAGCACCAACAATGCTTCGATACAGTTGAGGACTTTGCACTGGATCACTACCATAAGCTGTCAACCTTAAACCATGTGTCATAGGAGCAGAGACTGGCTTGGCAAACTGCATTTTGGCCTTGGCTAGAAGATCTGTGATATATTTGGTCTGAGACAAGAGCAGACCAGATTCAGTATGTGTAACTTGAATCCCAAGAAAATACTCAACTTCTCCAAGATCCTTGAGTGCAAAAATCCCATTTAGTTGGTCCACTAGATCCTGTACAGCACGGTTGTCATTTCGTGTCAACAAAATATCATCTACATACACCAATACAAACAGACTTGTTTGAGGGGTTATCTTCACAAACAAGGATTGATCAGACTTGGCTGACACAAAACCAAGAGAAATCAATGTCCCATGGAGTTTTCAAACCAAGCGCGTGGTGCTTGTTTGAGTCCATACAACGACTTATGAAGTTTACAGACCTTGTGTGGGCTGCTGGGATCCTGAAAACCATAGGGTTGCTCCATATAAACTTCTTCCATTAAATCCCCATTAAGAAAAGCGTTGTTGACATCAAGTTGTCTAACTGACCAACCCTTGGAAAGAGCAATTGTAAGCATTACCCTGATTTTTGTAGGCTTGACCACTGGACTGAAAGTTTCATTGAAGTCAAAACCAGCCACTTGATGAAATCCCTTTGCTACTAATCTGGCCTTGTACTTATTCACTGTACCATCAGGATTCTCCTTCACCTTGAAGACCCACCTACAGCCAATAGCCTTTCTGCCTAAAGGAAGATCAACCAAGAACCATGTTCCATTTCTCAGCAGTGCCAAAAACTCATCTTCCATTGCCTGTTTCCACTTCAAATCTTGCAATGCATCATCAGCTGTTGTAGGTTCTTTGCTGGCCATGAACACTTTTGGCCTTCGGGTACCATCTTTACTCCTAGTGACCATGGAATGTGTTGGAGCAGCACTTGTCCTTTTTGAGTTGCCAGCATTTTGAAACCTGTTTATAATAAGAAGAGCAGCAGAACTAACAACAGTTGGGTCATCCATGTTTTCAGGATTAGATCTAACGTTAGTTTGGTCAGAAATAGAGATTGGATCAGATACAGGAATGGGCCCACTATTTGATGACGTATTAGGAACAAAGGAAGGTTGAGGAAGTGCTAATATAGGAGACAAAGGAGTAGAAGGCTGTGACTCTTTGGCAACTTGTAGAGCAAAAGGAAAAGTGTACTCATCAAAAAGGACATCTCTAGAAATGAAAATTTTTCCAGAGGAGTCTAGACATTTGTACCCCTTGTGATTCAAACTATAGCCCAAGAAAGTGCAAGGAGAGGAGTGAAAATCAAATTTGTGATGACTATAAGGTCTAGTGTTTGGGAAACACAAGCAACCAAAAACCCTTAACTGAGAATAAACGGGAGGAGTGTGAAAAAAATTTTCAAGAGGGGACATACCTTGAAGAACTGGTGTAGGAAGCCTATTATGCAGAAAAACTGAAGCTCTGAAAGCTTCATCCCAGAACTTTAATGGCATAGAAGCTTTTGCAAGTAAAGTAAGACCATGCTCAACAATTGTCCTATGTTTTCTCTCTGCTAGGCCATTTTGTTCATGAGTATGGGGACAAGAAAGTCTATGAACAATACCAAAGGACTGTAACAGATTAGTAAAGGCTCTATATTCACCTCCCCAATCAGTTTGGACAGCAAGAATCCTAGAGCTAAGTTGCATCTCAACAAGTTTTTTTAAAATTTTCAAACGTTTGAAGAGTTTCTGATTTTTGTCTGAGCATATAAATCCAAGTAAATCTAGTAGCAGCATCTACAAAATGAACATAGTAATGATATCCACTCGAAGAGCTAAGGGTGAAGGACCCCACAAATCAGAGTGAATCAATTGTAGAGGTTTAGTGTATTCTGTGTTAGAAACAGGAAATGGAAGCTTGTGTAATTTTCCCAAACAACATGCTTGACATAGGGAAGGAATCATTTTATTAGAATAGGAAATGTCACATTTATTAAGAACTGCTTTTACAACCTTATCAGATGGGTGGCCAAGTCTATTATGCCACAAATCAAACAGTGTACAAGATTTATTAGGAACATTAGCAGATGCTAAACTAGGAGTACTAATAGAAGAAGCAAAAACAGTGGGTTTGTGCTCCTGTGAGACAGACGATGACTGAGAAGTGAAACTCGATGATGACTGAGAAGTGAAGCCAGGATCATGTTGAAGAGCAATCTGAGTGTTATCAAACACATAGAGCCCATCCTTAAGCTTCCCCATCAGCAAAACAGTATGAGTGACCTGATCCTTGACAAAACAGACAGTGGAATGGAATTCAAAATAAACATTGTTATCATGAGCAAACTTGGAGACACTAAGAAGAATTTTTGTAATTTTAGGAACATGAAGTAATTGTTTTAGTAGAAGACACCTAGACGTTTCTAAAGGTGATGAAAACATGGATTGACCAACATGAGTAATAGTTACCATCACCAACATGGAGTTGCTCAGGTCCATCATACCCAATCTTTGACATCAGATTCGAGGCTTCTGAAGTGACATGATTGGTAGCCCCTGAATCAGGGTACCAATTGTCATCACACACTGTCTCAGGAGTAGCTAGCATAGCACCAAGTTGAGGATCCTCTGAGTTGTGAGATGATTCTCCACCAAAGAAAGCCACGTTGCCTTGTGCTCGACCAGAAAACTGTCCAGCTCCCTTATAAGATGGGTCAAACCTGTAATAACACTGCAACACCTCATGACCCACTTTGTTACATAGCTGACAAACTACTTTGTTGATTTCATAGTTGGCAGAATTCCAATTACTGCTTGAGTTCCAACCAATGTGCCAATTCCCACGACCACCAGTGAATCTGCCACCACCATTAAAACGTCCTCTGCCGCTGGAAGGACCCCCACGACTATTAGGGAAAGTGACACCATTGTAAGTAGAACGAAAACCAGAAGCTAGCTCCATGACCAGAATTGGGATAAAATTGTTTCTTATTCTGAGCATAATTTGCAGTAGCTACATTAGCCAGAGAAGAATCAAGTGACTTAGCGTTCTTGTCAAGCTTGACCTCATAGGCAAGAAGAAGAGCCTCAACATCTTCAACAGAGTAGTTATCTGTTCTTGAACTGATAGCCAATTCAACACAATCATATTCGGAAGGTAAACCCTCAAAGATTGCATCAATTTGATCCTTTACAGTCATATTATGACCTATTAGGGCTAGAAGATCAATAAACCCCCGAATCTTGAGTAGATACTCATTGATTGTTAAAGATCCCTTCTTAGTAGATTGGAGTTGTGTTTTGAACTGTGTTACCTTGGCTCTTATCTGACTAGCGAAATACACTTCGACCATCCTCCAGATCTGTGCAGAAGATTCACAGTTCACCATACGAGAAACGATGCCCTCTGTCATGGAAGACATGAGCCACGACATGATCAATTGATCCTGTTGTTCCCAATCCAAGAACTCAGGAGTAGGACGTCTAAGAATCTCATCTTCAGCAGAAAGAAACTTTGCTGGTGGAGAAACCGAACCAAAAAGAAAATGCTGGAGTCGATAACCTCTGATTAAGGAAAGAATCTGTTTTCGCCAGATTAGAAAGTTATTCTCATCCAATTTTGTTCCAATCGGATGAGAGAACGAAATGGGAAGAAATCATTGCGAGGTTGTCTCCATCGCCATTGTTGTTGCCCTTGAAGGACCTTCTGCTTGAGCTCCGTTCTCTGTCGTCGGAAACTGTTGCATCGCCGGAAAAAGCTCTGATACCATGTTAGAAAGAAAGAGTTCTCGAGAGAGAGAGAGAGAGAGAGAGAGAGAAAGAAGAGAGAGAAACTAAATCTGAGAATGAAAGATATTTTCTCATTAGGCTCAAAGTTGGTTACAGCTAATAATAAATACTTTACACAAACCAATGGTTTGTTTACACGTATACAAACTTTAAAAAATCTATAACAACTCTAACTGACACACAAGTGGTCACAACACGTGACTAGCTGTCTAAGCCTTATTCCTAATATCCAGAATTCCACTCCGACAATGACCTCGGGACAATTACCAAATTCAATTGGGAACCTTAAGTCCTTGAGCGTTCTCAATCTCTGGTTTTGTAATTTCTCTGGGGCAATTCTATCTTCAATGGGGAACCTTTCCCAACTCACACATATAGATCTCTCCTTCAACAACTTTTCTAATGAGAGTTCACTTGAGTGGCCAATTAATACCCTCCTCACTTGCAAACCTCAAAGAACTGAGAACACTAACATCTCAGAGAGAATAGTTTCAGCGGACGAATTCCATCTTCTCCTGGACTACTCTGCCAACTAGCCTTTTTGGATGTTTCTTTTAAACAATTTTGATGGGACCATACCCTTCCTCTTTATTTATGTTGCCTTCTTTGAAAAACCTTTTCCATAGAAGATAACAAGCTTGGAGGTTCTCTCCATGTTCATAACACCTCTTTATCATCCGCATTGGAATTTTTGTCTTCAAGGCGAAACAAGTTGGATGGAGAAATTCCCGAGTTGTTCAAATTTGAAAGATCGGAATATCTCGACCTCGGTTCTAATAATTTTGGTGGCATAGTTGATCACTTGTGTTACTTATCAAATCTTTGGTACCTTGATCTTTCAGGAAAAATGCATCGTTTACGAGGAAGGTGAATGATCAGTGTAATTCACATATGCTGAAAATTGTGCTTTTGTCCTCTTGTAACCTGACCGAATTTCCAGAGTTTTCTAAGCCCCTAAATAGAGATAGAAGAGCTAAATCATTCACTAAACAAAATTGAAGGTCAAATACCCAAGTGGTTGAATAGAATGGGGATTAGAAACATTAAATCTACTTAATCTTTCTCAGAACTCGATCAATAGTTGGGAAGAACCTCCCCATATTCTTCCATGGGAATTCAATGGATTTCAAGGTTATGTTGCAGTTCCACCTGTGTCCACAATCTTCTTTTAATTCTTGAAGAATAACTTGATCGGGAGAATTCATCCGTTGTTCTGTAATTGAGTCATCTTCATGTCCTCGATGTTCCACAACAATTTGACCGGCGCTATCCCTGAATGCTTGGGAAGCATTAGTACTCTAAGCGTATTGAACCTGCAAAACAACAAATTTCGTGGAAAAGTACCCGAGACTATTTTTGTGAATGGAGGCCAATTGAGGGCACTTGACTTGAGTCACAATAAACTGGCCGAAAGCATCCCAAAATCTCTAGCGAACTGTGAAAAGCTGGAATTTTTGAATCTCGGACACAATCAAATTAGAGACACATTTCCATTTTTGCTCCAGAATTTGTCAGCGTTACAATTTCTTGTGTTGCGGTCGAACAAACTCTATGGTCCTATAGGGGATCCCAAAAAGATTGCGGGCTTCCTAAAGTTACGGATTCTTGATCTCTCTTTTAATAGATTTAATGGAACTTTGCCCTCAGATTGCTTTCGAAATTGGAGTTCCATGATTGAAGTTTCTGAAGAGTATAGGTTGCATTTGCGGTACATGCAAGATGAGTCCACCTATTATCATGACTCGGTGAAACTGAATTTCAAGGGTGTAGACTTGGAATATGTGAAGATTTCAATGAAGATGACGCTCATCGATCGATCTCTCCAACAACAGGTTTTCCGGAGGAATTCCAACTACTGTGGGACATCTTCTATCTCTACACAGGCTCAACCTTCATCATTTGGGAACCTTCATCAGCTGGAGTCTTTGGACCTCTCCAACAACAAATTGTCTGGAAATATCCCTCAACAATTCGTAAGCCTCACATTTCTTGAGTCTCTTGATCTGTCCCAGAACGATCTGGTGGGTCCAATACCACAAGGTGGACAGATGTCGACACTCCGATTTCTTCCTTTGAAGGAAACTTCGGATTGTGTGACTTCCCATTGGAGAAATGTGAAAAACCTATGCCTCCAACTTCAAGTGATAACCAAGAGTTGGAATCGGAGATCGGTTTTGGCTGGAAAGAAGTGGCTTTGCGGTATGCATGTGGAGTGGGAATTGGACTAGTCATTGAACATGTTACAAGCTTAAGGATGCAGAAGTTATTATTTTTTCAGAATCTTCGGTATGAATTGAGTTGAAAAACAAGTTCCAATATATTGTTGTGATGTATTTGTTTCCGAATTTTCGGTGTGTTTGATAGTTCAAAGTTTCAATATGTGCGTATTTCGTAAAAACAAGATTGTTGCTTTCGTTTGTATGCATCTTTTTGCATCTTTAAGGAGGAGCTCAAGTTCTAGTTTTCCTTGTTGTTTGACTCGTACTGCATCTCCACATACGTCCTCAAATTTGCAAATTTATTAAAATGTGAATTGCTTTCTGTTGTTTTTTAAAATTGACAAACGCTGAACTTGTACTTTAGGTTTGTCTCATAATAATTTGAATGGTAAGCTAAACTAATTTTGTTCGAGTTTTGTCAACTTAATTATTGTGATTGAATAACATAAAACCAAAAGGTAAGAGCACTACCAATCATAGAATGCCAAGAAGAAGCCAACAACTGAAAAAGGCAGTTTGGTGATCTAAGATAGGCTACTTATAAACTCCGAAATTTAAGACAACTGAACCTTTTTTTTTTTTTTTAACATATTGTAAAAGTAGACTACAAGTTTTAAATCTTAACATTATTATTCTTTCTCTTGGTATGCCTTCATGCCCTTGGTAATGGAAGGTTTGCTGGGTCAAGTATTCATATTCAAAATGGGTGAAAAAAGTAATAAAAGAGTGTCTGACTCTATTTTTTTCCCCCACCATTTCTCTTATCTTGTAAAAAAGTGACTAGCTCATTTTTAATGCTGCCTCAAACTTGTGTTGTACAGTATTTTTTTGGAATTTTTTTGAAATCTTTTCATAATCAATTATTACAAACAACTTTCCTTCTTATCTTGAAAATGAGACAATCTCCAATGCATTTGTGTATGCTAATTATATATTTGTTATAAAATAGTGTGAAAAATAGCATTATCTTACTTTATACTACAATGCATTATGTTTTTAGTATTTAAATAGATGAAAAATAAAAATGTGGTAATAATTACATGAGACAACAACTAATAAGAATCAAACGTGAAATTTGGCATTGGCTAGACCTTGTGGCAAATTTGACATAAAGTTTAGCCTGTGATAAATTTAGCATGAAAGATAATACTACATTGGAGAGCGCTTTTTCATCCAAATACTAAAATTTATCATTAACACTAATTTAGCATTACATCGGTGATGCTCTGAGATGACTTTCCAAGTTGATATGTAAACAAATTTCAAACTCTTTTTGTTTTTAGACTTTTCTTATATTCGTACACCCTAAACTTATTATAGAGTTACAATTTACACCTTGAATTTTTAATTTTAGCAATTTACACCCTAAACTTACAAATCTATAGTAATTTGCACTCCATTGATAAACAATGTTGATTTTTTAATGGAAACTGATGCTTCACTTGTATAAATATTGTAAATTAACAAAGATAAAAATGATTATTTATGTCATGAATTAACAACCCATGTACAAATCACATATCATTTTCCTTTAAAAAGATTAATATTATTGTCAATGAGGTGTAGATTGCTGAATATTTGTATGTTCACGGTGTAAATTGACAAAATTAAAAGTTTCGGATGCAAATTATAACTTTACGATAAGTTTAGAGTGTACCAATGCAAAAAAAAAAAACCTTGTTTTTAAGTGGATATATATATTTATATATATATATATATATATTTCATATCCAAACGTCCTTTCAAAACCAAGATGAAATGACTTTCTCTTTTTCAAACAAGAAAATTTTTCATTTTAAAAGCAACATGTAAACCAAATGGGCCCGAAGGCTATGTTTGGAGCAAACACTCCAATCCAAATTCTCTAAAAAAATCTCTTTTTTTAAACACTAGTAAAAATTGTGGATTACACGACAGTTTTTTTTACCGTCGTATAAAGTTTACACGACGGTTCCATTACCGTCGTAGTATCTCAATGTTACACCACGGTATATCATCCTTCTGAACACATTACACGATGGTTCTTGAACGAACCGTCGTGTAATGTGCACTTTACACGACGGTTCTTGGCCGAACCGTCGTGTAATGTGCACTTTACACGACAGTTCGGCCAAGAACCGTCGTGTAATGTATGACTTTACACGACGGTGCTTGGCCGAACCGTCGTGTAATGTGCACTTACACGACGGTTCGGCCAAGAACTGTCGTGTAAAGTTGCACATTACACGACGGTTCGGCCAAGAACCGTCGTGTAAAGTCATACATTACACGATGGTTTAGCGCCGAACCGTCATGTAATATCAACTTGTTTGCTCACAACAAACACACGGCCTAATAACCCTGTGTTGTTTGCAAAAATTACTGCTCCTGTATTATTTATCTTTATGCAAAATTAATTTTCAAAATATATATAGCAATGAACATGACAAAATTAATAAATTATACATCTTGAATTATAATAAAAACAAAATAACTCATGTACAAAATAAATGGCATAATGTTCAAGTTTTTTTTCTTTTTTCGCTTTGCTTTCTCAACACGTATCCATTCAATATCTGGTCGAACCAAGTGGAAAACATCATCATCGAATTCGTCAATATCCTCTACCGGTGGCAATCCCAGTGTGAAAGATGGCATGTCGGAGCAATCTTCCTCATCGTCTTGACCACGGATCAATTTTGGCTTCATCGGCACTACTAAGGACAACTCTACATTGCTGGGGTCCGTTGTGTAAAATACTTGGATTGCTTGTGATGCCATAATGAATGGATCATTTTTGTACCCCAATCGTCTAAAGTCCACCACTGTTATCCCATCACTGTCAATCATCACGTAATTATTGTCGGCCCATTTGCACTTAAATAGTGCGACATGTAAACCACAGTAATCGAGTTCCCAAATATCTTCAATGAAGCCGAAGTAGTTCATAGTTCCATAAACTGGATTCTTGTCCTTTGCAGATGAAACGTGCATGGCCTTAGCATGGATATTGACACCACTATTTTGAATAGGATGCTTCTCATCTCTTTCGCGAGTGTAGAATGTAAAACCATTGACGAAGTATGATGTATACCGTGTAACAATCGTCGACGGACCTCTAGCGAGGTTCATTAACTCATGCGAAAAGCCGTCCTTCTGAAAGAGTACATGTCTTCATAGCCACTGACGAAACGTCTGATTGTGTTCATCTTGTAGCAACCTTTCATTTCTTCCTCTTCTTGGATTTATATCTCTTAATTCCTGTAGATGAACCTCAATAAAAGGCTCAACTTCAACCCTATTATGTAAAGTATAGAGACAAGCTTTCTCCCATTCACATCGATTTATCTGCGATGGAATGCTGACGGATAGTCCTTTCCAGTCAATGTTTGTAGTCTTTGGCAACCCAATCGCTTCCGCGGTGGACAAATATTCGGAGCAAAATTCGACCAATTCCTCCGCAATGTAGCTTTCTACTATACATCCTTCCGGCCTATTTCGGTTCTTAACATAACCCTTCAAAACCTTCATGTACCTTTCAAAAGGATACATCCATCTCAAGTACACCGGTCCACATAGCTTCATTTCCCAGACTAAGTACACCGTTAGATGAATCATTATGTCAAAAAATAAGGGTGGAAAGTACTTCTCAAGCAAGCACAAAAGTCTGAACCAACTCTGATTGTAGCGGTGTCAATGGATCAATTACCTTGGAGCATATCGAGTTGAAAAATGAGCATAACTTGGTAATTGCTAATCTCACATCCTTCGTTAAAACTCCTCGCAAGGCCAGCGGTAAAAGCTGTTGCATCAAGATATGACAATCATGTGTTTTCATTCCAATCAACCTCAGATCCTTCATAGACACCAACCTTTTGAAGTTAGAAGAATACCCGTTGGGCACTTTCACAGAAGCGAGCCACTCACAAAGCTTTCTTTTTTCTTGTCTTGATAATGTGTACTTCGCCGGAGGTAAATAAGTTGCATTCCCTTTTTTTGTAGAGATCAAGTTAAGTCTAATCTTCAATTCCTTAAGATCTAGCCGTGCTTTTTCACCATCTTTGCTCTTATTAGGAATGTCTAGCAACGTGCCCACTATTGATTCACAAACGTTTTTCTCAATATGCATCACATCCAAGCAATGGCGAACAAAAAGTGTCCTCCAATATGGAAGTTCGTAGAAGATTGACCGCTTTTTCCAAGGTCCATCAACCACGGGAGTATTGTTGCTCCGTTTTCTTTTCCCGAGCACCACTTTCAAATCCTTAACCATCTCATAAACGTCTTCGCCCGTCAAAACCCGGGGAGGGGTTCTTTCTTCCGTGTTACCATCGAACGCTTTTTTCTGTTTGCGGTATCGATGATTTTGTGGTAAGAATCTCCTATGACCAAGGTAAATAGTTTTCTTACCATTCTTCAATCGGATGGAAGATGTTTCTTTCATACAAACGGGACAACCGATAGCACTCTTGACTGAATAACCAGATAAATTTCCATAAGCAGGAAAGTCATTAATTGTCCACATCAACATTGCACGGAGTGTGAATGTCTCTTCACGGTAAGCATCTCTAACTTCGATCATCTTTTCCCATAAACTCTTTAGATCATCGATTAGTGGTGCTAAGTACACATCAATGTCATTCCCTGGTTGTTGAGGACCAGATATCAATAAGGTCAACATCAAGAACTTTCGCTTCATGCTCAACTTCGGAGGGAGATTGTAGTTGACAAGTATGACGGGCCAAGTACTATGCCTACTACTCATATTACCATGTGGGTTCATTCCGTCCGCCGACAAACCAAGACGTAGATTCCGTGGTTCCGCACAAAATTCAGGATGATTGGCATCAAAGGTCTTCCATTGTGGTGCATCGGCTGGATGTCTAAGCATGCCATCTTCAACACGTTTATCATGGTACCAAGTCAAATTCTTGACATGCTCGGCATTACGAAATAAATGCCGCAGACGCGGTGCCAGAGGAATGTACCATAACACCTTTGTCGGCACACCTTTGCTGCAATTCGTTGGATTCTTGCCCTTCTTCCATCTTGACTCCTTACAAATCGGACATTCATCCAAATCCTCGTACACATTTCGGTAAAGGGCGCAATCATTTGGACATGCATGAATTTTTTCATATTCCATTCCCAAAGTGCTCAACGTCTTCTTAGCTTCGTACATACTAGCGGGTATTTTATTATCAACCGGTAGAACCTCTCTTAGAAATTCTAAAAGAGCCGTGAAACTAGAATTTGTCCACCCTCCCGATGCCTTCATGTTCTATAATTTGACCAATGCAGACAATTTCGTATATTTACTACACCCGTCATACAAGGGCATCTCGACATCATTCATCATTGCTTCAAATAACTCCGGACGATGCACAAACTGTTCTTCCAAATCATTAACCATATCAAACAAATTATTTCCTACATCTTCCTCAACAATAGGTTCTTTCGCTTTGTTGTTCGATGATGGATTAAAACACATTTCACCGTGTAAATACCAAACATGGTATTTACACGGTGAAATGTGTTTTAATCCATCATCGAACAACAAAGCGAAAGAACCTATATATACACGGCTCTTTTAGAAATTCTAAAAGAGCCGTGAAACTAGAATTTGTCCACCCTCCCGATGCCTTCATGTTCTATAATTTGACCAATGCAGACAATTTCGTATATTTACTACACCCGTCATACAAGGGCATCTCGACATCATTCATCATTGCTTCAAATAACTCCGGACGATGCACAAACTGTTCTTCCAAATCATTAACCATATCAAACAAATTATTTCCTACATCTTCCTCAACAATAGGTTCTTTCGCTTTGTTGTTCGATGATGGATTAAAACACATTTCACCGTGTAAATACCATGTTTGGTACGAACAAATAATCCCACGCGCAAGCAAGTGTCTTCTAACTTCATCAACTAAATGAGATCTATGATTTCCACAATCCACACAAGTACATCGAATCTTATCATTCTTCATGTGAGTTTCCGCAAATGACAAAAATTCTTCAACACCATCTCGATATTTTCTAGTCAATCTATTAGCTCATATCCATTTTCGATCCATTTCCAAGAACCCGACCTAAATCGATATTAAATTTATCATACAATTTATTCAATAATCAAGTTTTTGCATTTAAAAACACAACATATATATATATATATACATATATTAAGCTATTGAAAAAAGTCAACAAATAAT
The DNA here is from genome assembly GCA_008635985.1 of Ficus erecta. Classification (NCBI taxonomy): domain Eukaryota; kingdom Viridiplantae; phylum Streptophyta; class Magnoliopsida; order Rosales; family Moraceae; genus Ficus; species Ficus erecta. Next base: position 58,525 of record BKCH01001760.1, on the reverse strand, counting down.
CATACTAAAAGAAGAAGAAAAAAAAGAGAATATATATCATTTTTGACATCTACAATAAATCGTCAATAAAAATCAAATAACTAAAAAGAAGAGTAAGTAATAATCACTATACTTACAAATATTCAGTATACGCAAGTCTTGGTTTCGCAGTGGAGGAGACGTGGTTTCGCATGTCTCTGTGATGTTTTTCGTTGCTACGCGATAGTTCTGTAATGAGATAAAATGAGGGCTGCTTTTAGGGAAAAAAATTAAGGATATACGACGGGTTTCAAAAATCCATCGTGTAATCTAGAGATTACACGACGGTTCCATGGAACCGTCGTGTAAAGTACGGCAAACTGAAACTTTACACGACGGAGATTACACGACGGTTCAATGGAACCGTCATGTAAAGTCCAACTTTACACGACGGTTCAAAGGAACCGTCGTGTAAAGTGGCTCGTCACACCCACTTTGCACGACGGTTCCATTGAACCGTCATGTAATCTACCTTTTGTAGTAGTGAAAAACTAGTTTGTATATGTGTGTTGCAGGTGTTTTATATAATATTATAGCAATTAATAATATAGCTTTTATAATTAATATAGGTTGATTAAAATTCTCAAATGTTTTTAGTTGTGTATATATGTACGTTTCTAAAAATTCAAAAGAGTAATTTTTATTAAATATATATTTTTTATTTCATGAGAAAGTATCTAATCTAATATTGTCAAAAAGAGAGAGATGACTATGTTATATTAAGACAATTAAGATTAAAAAATAATGGTAACTTGATAAATAATAATATTACAGTATTTGAAAATCGATATATTAAACAACATATCTAATATAACAATTGTAAAAAAAAAAAAAAAAAAAAAAAAAAAACAACAACAACAACAACAATAAGGATATCTTTGCAAAGCAATAATATTAAGGAGACATACTTGTTAAAAAATAAATAATTAATAACTAATATAATTTATAAAGAGTTACCTGAAAAATAGCAATTCTAAGCATCTCATAATCTCGCGAAAGAGCAAAACAACAGCCACCACATTTTTAGTAAGAAAATATCAATTTCTTCCTCCAATTCTTCATGCACACATATGCTTTAAGGTCTTCTACGTACTTGTGTACATGAGAGAAATATATCAAACAAAGATGTTTGTGTTGATATATTTGTGCTTTAGATAGGGAAACCAATATTTATATATAGATAAAGAGATTAATGTGTATCGATTACTTGATAGATGAATTGCACGAAGAAGTTTGGTCGCCTACAAACATAAAAATTTCACAAGCAAAAATTTGACTTTTCCACAGTTGTCTTGAATACATTTATAAATGTTATAAAAATGTTCAAGAATTGTCTTCAACAGTTGCAATGAAAAGATGAATAGATTCTGAATGATTAAAACCTTTTAATAAATTAGACACAATTTTAGTGACAAGTTACAATAATAATGCATAATACGTTGTAATAGAGTATTTAACTGAATAGTTCCAATCATTTAAACTATTTTAATCCTTTTTAAAAAAAAATAATTAAAAAAAGTAGTTACTTGCCTTGCACATCTAGTATTACTAGTTTTTTAAGCACGTGCTATGAACGTGTGTGTTAAGCTCGTTAAATTTTTGTTGATTTTTAAGAATGTATTTATAGAAAATTAATAGAAATAAAGTAAAAAATTAAAGGACTGAAATATTAAAAATAAACAAATACATAAAAAGAGACCACAATTAAAAATTTTAAAAAAATTGTCTGAAAGACAATGTTTTAATATATTAATGAAAAATAGTTTCTTAAATCAACGTGATTTATTTATAATGAAATGTATAGAAGAAATTACAAGAAAATAAAAAAATTTATAAAATATAAAATAAAATCTTTTTTTGAAATAAAATATATAAAAATTATATTTAAAATTTAAAAAATAAATGTATTGAGATAATTAAATTAGCTTATAAACATTTAAATATATATAAATAGATCTTATAAATCTTGCATAATATAATAGTATTCAAATAATATTTTCTCCCCCTTTTTCGTGAACCTCACATATTCTCTCTCCACTTCTCTCTTTCCCAAAAAAAAAAAAAAAACTCTTTCTCTCTCTCACACTCCCGAGAAAAGATAAGCAAAAAAACAAAAACAAAAACAAAAACACAAAACACAAAACAAAACAAAAAAAATGTCTCTCTCTCTCTCTCACCATTCCCTCAAAAAAGCAAAAAAAAAATACAAAAATACAAAAATACAAAAATACAAAAATCTTTTATTTTTTTGCTTTCTCCTCTTTCTCACCTCATACTCTTTTTCTTCTCTCTCTCTCCCTCCCTCACTTCCGCTCGAGCAAAAGAAAAAAAAATCCACAAAAAAAAAACCCATCCCTGATCCCACTCACCACTCTCTTTTAGTGCTGGGAATTCGGGCGGCCGACCCGGCCCGGTCCAAGCCAGATGGGCTTTTTCAAAAATCCGGGCCAGGACAGCCCGTCCCATTGCAAAATCGGGCCGGCTTAGAGCGGGCCGGGCTGCGTCTAGCCCAATTTTTTTATTTTTTATTTAATTTTATTTTTTATTTGTAATTTTTGAATAAATTTGTATATTTTTGATAATTTAATAATTTATTTTAATATTTTATCTTAGATAAAATATAAAAAATTTTATACTTTGTTAAAAAAAATTTATTATACTATTTCTATTAATTTTTATATTATATTTATATTATAATTGCTTAGTTAGTACTTAATAATTATAATATTAGTTAGTTAGTTAACTTAATATTATAATTAAACTTTTAATTTTAATTGTTTAAGATTATAATTATTTATCAGTGTTTATTTAGTAGTTAGTTAACTTAATATTATAATTAAACTTTTTAAGTTTTTTTTGTTTATTTTTTAAATAACGGGCGGGCCGGGCTGGCCCGCTGGGCCTAAGAGGAGAGTCCAGCCCGCCTCTTACTATCGGGCCGGGCTTTTACCGGGCCAATAGAATGCGGGCCGGGCCAGAATTACAGGCCACGGGCCGGCCCGTTTGACCCGGCCCAAATTCCCACCTCTACTCTCTTTCTAAAAAAATAAAAACAAATAAGGGTCCCACTTCCCCACTCCCTTTTTTTTTCTTTCCAAATGCATCCCTTCCCCCTCCTCTCTCTCTCCATTCTCCCATGCATCTCTCTTTCTCTCTCTCACCCCCTGCTCTGCCATGTGTCAGCCAACCCAGGAGAAGGAAAAAAAAAAAAAAAAAAAAAAAAGACAAAACACGCGTTTTAGACGAAAACGGTGCCTTTGTTTCTCCTTTCTATATATGTATGTGTATGTGTATATACATATATATGTATATATGTATAGATATAGATTAATGATGGGTTTTGAAACATCATTATTACATTATACTGATGTGTGTTTAAATATTTCATTTTAATATAATTATATCTGAATAATTTATCAAATTATATTTTTTATTTACTTTTACCAATCACATTGTATATTCTCTCTGTCACCAATATATATTAGAATGACTGTTTTAATGTGAATAACATTTGAATGAAATGTATTAAAAGGACATTCAAACATATATTATATTTCATCTATCACATTCAAAATATTCAAGACAATGAGTAATAACAACCAAATATTATAATCTACGATTGAAAGTAATATTATATTAGGAAGTAATTTTCATAACCAAATATCAAAATTTGACTTTGGTATATGAATTATGCATTGTAAGATGCTCAAGTGGAATAATGCAAATTAAATCATGTGCCATATACATAGAGAATTTTATCAAAATTATATAACATAACGTTTTTAGTTATATCAGTAATTTCAACTACATCAATAACTTAGAGATTGATTTGGTAATTAAAAAATTATGGATCAAAAGGTCATTATCTAAAAAAAATTAAGAACTGATGTGCATAAAGTCCAAAAGAAAAAGAGATTTAAAAAAGAAAAAAAGAAAAATTCACAAAAAATGATAAGCACCAAAACGTGATAATAAAAAAAAATCTCCAACTTACTATGTATTTAGAATTAGGATGTATTACTCTAAAAGAAAAAGATTAGAATGTACTAAAAAACTAAAAAGAAGGAGAAGAAAAATCCATGAGAAATAGAGATATTTTTAATTAAATAATATTACTGATGTAATTTGAATATAAAAAGGGCTTCGTTTAACTTGAACCCTTGGTTGCTTTCCAATCAATATGCTTGCAATCACATATATATATATATATATACACACACACACATTCCTGCAAAAAGTTGTTGCTACTCGTGCAGTGTCTGAACAAAAGCTGCGAATGCATGTTTATAAAACATATAAATCATACCAAATTCTAGGAGAACACGGAAAGCAAAAATGGCAAAGAAAAAAAAAGGCAACAGCAGCTTTTCATAGAGGAGGGTACGGAAAGAAAAATATGAAAATAAATAAATAAATAAAGCACCAAAACGGTGCAGATTTGACAACCATAAATGAATAGTAACCCTACTCTTTTAAATTTACTCTTTTCTTTTATTATAGTTAAGATATTATTATGTTTTTTTTTAATATTTATATGCAAGAAAAAAAATGAATAATGATAAAACAAATAAAATTTATTTAATTTATTATTTAATCTATTCATTATTAGTGTTTTCTAATTGTTAAAAATTATGTCACAAAATAGTATGGAAAAATTTTGCATTGAGATAATTAACTAAATGTTTTCATAATAATCACTTTGACAAAATAATATATTGAAAGATTGTCGTAAAAATATTTACGTAAGAACATATTTGAAACAACAGTTTTGAAAATGATAAATTGGAATAGAAAAGTATTTAAAGCATTTATAAAAATATGATCTTCTTAGGGATTTGAAAAATATGATTTTAGGGAAAAAAATATAAAAAATGAAAAGTATGATTAAAAAAAGTAAAAAGAAAAGAAAAAGAAAAAGTGAGAAAGGTTAAAAAGGAAAAAATTAAAAAAAAAACACACAAATTAAATAAAGTATTAGAAGATTGTAATCAAAACAACTGTGATTTTAGGGAGAAGGTAAAAATAAAATAAAAAGAAAAAGAAAAAGAAAAAGAAATTAGGAGGGAAAGTTTTTTAAAAAATATATAGAGAGAGAGAGTGGAATTTTTTTTTTAAATATTGTTTTAGAGAAAAAGAAAAAGTTGAAAATGAAGGGGGAAAAAAAAAAAACCCCAAGACCAAAACCAAAACAAACACAAAAGATACATAAGCAAAAAATGTTGTCGGTTGGATTCAACCCCACATCCTCTTGACAAAGGGTGTAAGTTTTCCATCAATTAGACGACAACAATCTTTAAAAAGAAGAAACCAAAAACGACAACAAAGCAAGAGCTTTAAAGACGACAACCCAAGGAAAACGTTTTGGACAACCTCAATGTGAATTAGTGCAAGTAAACTTGCTCTTTTAGTATAGTTAGGAAGTAAACCAGTTTCATTATTCTTGTCTTCAAATTTCTCTTAAAAACTCAAACTTTAAAAATTCATAACTTTATTCTTTTAAGTCGAATTGAGATGATTTTTTTTAATTACATAGAATTATGAGCGTAATGAAAAAATATTCATATTTAAAAAAAAAAAAAAACATTTTAAGTTTTTACTCTTTTTTAATCCCAAACAACTCATTTTCAATCGAACACACAACTTCAAACATTCATTTTTTCTTATTCATCATAACATTCTCAAAACTCCAAATTGAAGTGTATGTTCCAAATGCCATCTAAGTTTGCTAGACCGCTTGTCAAAAACTCGAATAGGGCAGCATGTTTGCTGTTTTAGACACGAACCCACCTCTAAAATGCTCTGATTTTTCTCTCTCTTTTTTTTTTTTTTTCAGCGTGTTCCGTGATTGACGACTATTTATAATTTTATATGTTATGTATACACACACATATAAAGTTGCATATTTGTTCTACCTCCTAGAATTTTAAAATTCCAATTGTACTCCATATTTCGTTCAAAGATAAAGAAAAATGACAACGTAAGCATGATTCATCTATAATATAATATACATAGAGGAATAATGAGGTATATATTTTTTGTTTATTTACAGAGATCTTGATGCACATGTGTATGTTAACCCCATATATATATATATATATATATATTTGTGCGGGTGTGAAACTATACTTTGTATTCATCTCACATCAAGTACGCGGAAAATTGAATCTAATTTGGTCAACACTATTATTTAATGCTATACATATATATATGTAATTTTTTTTTTAATTTGCAATTTGAAACATAACAATTGGATCAAAGAAAACGCGTCCAACCAAATTAGGAGTTGACTTTCTCTCCACCTTTCTTTCCTGGTAATTAACCACCAAAGTTCAAACTTCAAGGCCCAGTTCCCACCTAATTTTTCCACCCAAAGAAACACAAACAGAAAAAGAAACCAAAACAAATTAACAAAACCATTTCTGGTTAACAAACCAAACTCACATCACTTTTTTCTCTTTGCCCCCTCAAAACCATGGGAGAATTAGCTTTCAACCTGGCAGCAAGAGTCTTGGAGAAGCTAGGCTTCGTTGCATCGGACAAGATTCTCTTAGCATGGAGCTTGGAAGAAGACCTGGAGAAGCTCGGCGAGACCATTTGCACCGTAAAAGCTGTGCTCTTGGACGCCGAAGAGAAGAAAAGTCACAACCAAGAGCTGAATCTTTGGCTAAGCAATCTCAAAAGCGTCCTGCATGATGCCAACGACGCGTTGGAAGATGTCCAAAACGAGCGGACTTGGAGGAGGAGGATATACAAGGATATTGGGTGTTGTGTGGTACGTATGCCTCGTTTCTTTACATTCTCTAATCGGCTTTTATTCCGCTTTAGAATTGGTCGTAGAATCAAGGAGATAAGGGAGAGATTAGATCGAATAGCGGATGAGAGAGCGAAGTTTCATTTGAGTAACAGATATGAAGAGAGTGATGGGGTGACGACTGTGAGGATGGAGATGAGCGACTCGTTTGTCCGTGATTCGGATGTTTTAGGTCGCGAGGTTGACAAGAGAGTGATCTTACATCTTTTGTTGCAGCCTTGTGACGAGAACGCCAATGTCACTGTCATTCCTATTTGTGGAATTGGAGGATTGGGAAAGACTACACTTGCGAAGTTTGTGTACAACGACGAAAGAGTCAGGAGTCATTTTGAGTTGAAAATGTGGGTTTGTGTCTCTGAGGATTTTGATGTACCTAGGCTGATGAAGGAGATTCTGGATTCTGCGACGGGTAAAGTTAATAAGAATATGACTTTAGACCAAATGCAGATTCACCTCAGGGACGAAATAAAGGACAAAAAGTTTTTGCTCGTTCTAGATGATGTTTGGAATGATATTCCTGACAAATGGTTCAGGCTACGAGAATTTTTGTTGGAGGGGTCCAAAGAAAGTAAAATTCTAGTGACCACTCGTAAACTCTCAGTTGCCAACCTTACTGGTAATATTCCAACTCACCATTTAGGAGGTCTTTCAGAGGAGCACAGTTTATCTTTGTTTTTAAAGTGGGCATTGAAGGAAGAAAAAGACCAACTAAATTACCCGCACCTTGTGGACATTGGAAAACAAATTGCAGAAAAGTGCAAAGGGGTTCCCCTGGCAGTGAGAACTTTAGGGAGCCTACTGCACTCAAAAGTGGATGAACGAGACTGGATCTATATAAGAGATAATGAGATATGGACATTAGAGCAGAGGGAGGATCACATTCTTCCGGCGTTACGACTAAGTTACAATGAATTGCCATCTCACTTGAAGCGGTGTTTTTTCTACTGCTCACTTTTCCCAAAAGATTATCAATTCAAAAGTAGTGAACTGATTCGACTTTGGATGGCACATGGAGTACTCCAATCACCCGAGGAGAGGAAAAGCCCTGAAGAAATCGGCGAATTGTATTTCAAGGAATTGTGGTCCAGATCTTTCTTTCAGGATGTGGAGAAACGGGGTTTGTTCTATTCTTTTTACATGCATGATCTTATCCACGATCTTGCGTTTTCAATCACGGAAGGCGAGTGCGCAACACTAAATTCGACTACCAAAAATATTCAGAAATCAGCACGACATCTGTCCATCGCTGATTGTATTGGCGATGAAATTCCAGCTTCTTTAGACAAGCTAGATCCCGATCGTTTGCGGACGATTATTTTCCCACTTGGAGCAGGATCTATAAAAGATTCATTGGTTGACAAATGCCTCTTGAAGTTTAACTACTTGAGAATGCTGAATTTAAGTAATTCATCTTTCAAGACGCTACCAAGCTCCATTGGCAGGATAAAACACTTGAGATACATCGACCTGTCGGGTAATAATAAAATTAGAAGGCTTCCCGATTCCATTTGCGAGCTACAGAATTTGCAGACTTTAGCACTCGAGGATTGCGACCAACTGCAAGGACTTCCGAGAGACATAAAGAATTTGATCAACCTCAGATTTCTGTCACTGACAACAACGGAAACATGCTTCCCTGCGAATGGAATAGAATGCTTGACATCACTCCGAACATTGATAATCACCTCATGTGAAAGCCTAACCTCTCTGTCTAATGATATCATCAAGTCTCTGACTGCCTTGGAGACTCTCGTTGTCTATAACTGCGAAAAGCTTGTCTTGACTGAAGGAAACGACAATGAAGTTGCCAAGTTAAGTCTCCGAACAGTGATGTTTGTTCAATTGCCAAAGGTTGCCGCTCTCCCGCAATGGCTTGAAGCATGTGAAACCACTTTACAACACTTGCGTATTTGGCATTGTCCCAACTTAACAAAACTTCCAAAGTTGACGCTAAGACCGTCGTCGGTTGAGAAAATTGAAATCATGGAGTGCCCGGAACTTGCATCGCTACCAGATGGAATGGATGGACTTGCCTCACTAGGGAAATTGGCAGTTTCCGGATGTCCCAAATTGTGGAGAATCACTTTGTTGACGAACCCCAGACCAAGGTAAGGGTGCAAATTTTTTCTGACTAAATTAAAATATTATTTTAGCAGTGCTTTCTTTCTAATTAGTTATAGATAATAATTCTTAGAGCTTGTGAAGTTGTTCTCTATCCAACTATGTAAATAATCACGTAACAAATTCAGTTAAGTTACTTGACTAAGAAAAAGTTCATATACTAGTAATTTTGGGGATTAAGTGATATTCCAAAATTTATCAAGTAAAATCGAAACATGCGACTTTGTGAAGCATGGATGAGATTAACCTACTAACTTCTATCAAAAGTAAAATGAATTGAAGATTGTTTCTTTATTGTTTAAGTTCATCAAGATTTTATTCATTATTTATTTATTTATTTATTCTCTTTTAAAATATGTATAATGACAGGGAAGGCAGTGCAGATTACTCAGGACGGCAAAGGTAATTACGTTATCTGTCTGTCCATGTTTATAACTTTGATGAATTGCTAGCACTAACTTCCCATACGAAAGCTATGTATCTGAATTGAAGAACAAAGAATTCCATATGTATGTTCAGAATGTCGTTACCTTTTGTTCTCCAATTAGTTAGTGACTGGTATCGCTTACAATCCTTACTTTTGCTTGTAGTGCTCCCCGATTTCGACAAAGCCCAGGACGGAACTCCCCGTGGATGCAAATGTCGGATGCCGAAATGTCAATGTTGTATGCACGCGAGTTGGACTAGCAAACAACAATATTTTCTTCCGTCTTGTTAATTCAATATCTACTGGTCATGTTCGTTATGATTCGAAATTTCTTCTTCCAATCATTCTTGTGTGAAATTGACGTGCCTAGATGTTCTTCCGGGGGGCTTAATTGGTTAAGAAGACAGACTATCTTCTCCTCTTTGCTCCTTTGATTCTTTGGAAATTGGTCGTATTTTGCTTCTAGTTCTTGTTCTTGTAAGTTAACCTAGCTAGTTGGATAATAAATTATAGTGACCATGGACATGTATAATGATGAATAATCTCTTGAAGTTGCTGCTTGTAATAGTTCATGTTAGATCTGTGTTGGATACTTAAAGAGCATGCTTTTCTGCAAGTCATGGGGAGTCATTAATTGACTGTTTTATGGCTCTCAAATGCAAGTGCAAATCCAAACTGATACCCTTTATGGTCGATCTGTCTCGTAAGAAATATGTGTATGCTTACTTGTGTTTATCCAAACAAAAAAACAAAAAAAGAAAAAAAAAATCGAAACTGAGGCAGGGGGAGCTTGGATACTCATATTTTGTTCGAGTGTGGTCGTTTGGTATCTAGTTTTTATGGTCTTTTGACATCTCTGGCTTGTGCATCTTTTGGTCGTTTTGAGACTTTTTTTTTCCCCCTTCTTTTATCAAGGGACGTTCTGAGAGCTTAGAGAACGGCACTTGATTCTACTATTACCCTACAAAAGTGGAATGGAAGAGAGGATGTGATGGGATTATTAAAATGATTTTTCCAAATATGGTTACTTAATTTGAGAAAAAAGAGAAACAAACGAATTAAAAGGACTTCAAATCTTTTAATACACTTTTGATTTACCACCTCTTATTCATATTTTCTTTCCTTTCTTCACCTACACAAGGGAAATGTAAAAGGTTGAATGTGTCATTTTTCTAATGATGTTTGGTATTGAGTTCTCTCTAATTTTGGAAAAATCAAAATTGAAGTATATTTAAGGATTTGGATTTTTTTTTCCCATAATCATATCCTATCTTTTTTTCCTCCCTCTTACTAAAGAATCATGAATGTCAAAATCTTTACTTTAATCCCTCAACCAATCTCATTCCTTCCATTTTTCACTCTTATCAAACTCACTCCATGATTTTGAGCAATTGAATTTTTTATAGTGGTGGATAATTTCAAATTTTACCCTAAACATTTTGGAGGTCATGACTCATGATAAAGTTTCCCCCAAATATTAAAAATATTCATTCACTTGAATTTCAGAAATGTAAAATATTTTCATGTGTTAGTTTTGCGGATGGATACATTAAAATGTGAGTGGACACATTATTATAATGTTTAAAATTAATGTATTTGAATGCGGTTGATATTTTAACGATAATTTCATACTTAACTTTATTATAAGACGTGGAGTTTGAATCCGGTCCCTAAGTTCTAAAAAAAAGAAAATAAAAAAAAAAGATTTGAATGAGACCCTACCTGCATTGTTTTTTTTATTTTGTGGATCCACAACAAATATTACAATAGTTAAAGGGGCTGAAAACATAGTTCTTGTAAAAAGTTGAGGACCAGAGCTGCAAATTTCCCTTTCTTTTCTCTGATTCATTCCAGAGACCAAACACAAAAAAGTTCCCACCAATTTCTTTTCTTCGCTCCTCAGTTTCTTTCTTCTCCTCTCTTCCCCTCCGTTTCCAATGATTTCTCGGTAACCAAACAGACTACAAGAGTTTAGAGTCCTCCTTTCTACCAAGTAGAGCCCAACTATTTTAGTCTACAAATTCAGAAGTCCAAAACCCTACTCTACTCTCCCAAATTACCACTCACTGATTTGTTTTTATTTAATTTTTTCTGCTTCTGAGCTCAAAAACAATGCCTTCTTTTCCTCATCCCGGTTCCGTGACCATCTGCGAAATCAATCGAGACCTTCGTACGTTCTCTTTTCCTATTTCTATCTCTTTATATATGTCTATATATATATATATATATATCTGTAAATTGCATTTTCTTATAGCTTAGTGCTGAAATTATCGCATATGGTGTGCAGTTACAGCGGATAATCTTTCGGACGATCGAGCTAAGGACACTTATGGAAAGCTTCTGGTTTGTTGTAATTTCACAATGCTCATGATTGTGTGTGTGTGTGCATGTTTTTTTTTTTTTTTTTTTTTTTTGGGATTTTGGAAGGCTTCTAGGTTTTAATGGGTGTTGGTGGACATTAGGGAATTGTGTTTAGCCCGGTGCCGTTTCAATATGATCCGCTAGTGAGGCCGCTGAGCCCGGAGATCAATGGAGAACAGGCGAACGCTGTAGAAAGAAAGGGTATTGTGGGTACATTGCAGGAGATAGCAAATAATTCCCTCAAACGCCTCTTTCATCCTAATGATGTGAGTTGATTTTATTTTTCTTCATTGCGTTAGCTTTGCTACTGTTTTAATTGTGTTTTTGCTATGGATTACATTCCTTAATTCTTCACTAACAAGAACGTTAACAATACACACACACACACACACACACGTAATGAACAAGGAAGCACATACAATATTAAAAGCTCGTTTACCCTCACCGTGTTAACTTTGTGTGAGGGTGATAATTAGGCCCACATGCTCAACTAGTTTGAGAGGCTATTGTTCTTTGAGATATCTTGTATCTGGGTTTAGGCCGAAAATTTTTATTCATTCTTTGAAGTTTTAGTTGTTGCGAGTTTATTGATGATATTGAGGTTTTAACAGCTTCCCTTTGGTTTGTGCGGTAATGAAGTGATGGGTATTTTTCAGGGGATTCAAAACGATGTGGGGAAAAAAAAAAAAACAAAGGGAGGACACTTAGAATAGAAAATCAAATGAAGCAACATTGTACAAATTATGATTTTTTTGCTTCTATTAGGTAAGCAAAGGTCGTCATGGTTGATGTTTAAGCCAGATAAGCAGTGCCTATGATCAACTTGAATGAGATGAGTTTTGCTGAAGAAGAATAGTGAATTTTAATTTTTGAGGAATGTGAGGATGTAAGCGATGCTATTTCGGACAAAGTGAAACCTTGTGTAGCTCTTTGTGTTCACAAAGAATCAAAGACAGAGTTTAGTAGTCTGCTCTTGTCTCAAATAGCTAGTGGTTGGGCCTCGTTTTGTAGATCAGTTCAGGGGGTTGAGATCTGACCTTTGTTGATTTGTGGTTTTTTGTTTTGTTTTGCTTGAGGATTTTCATCCTCTGATTGACTCATTCATCTTTACCTTTTGACATTGATTAAGTCTTTATTTCTTTAAAAAAAGACTAAAAAAAAGGTTAATTACAAGTTTTCATATCTTTGAAATTATTTGAATGAAGGTGGAGATCGCGGATAATTATTTCATAGCTATTTTAACTGCAGTTTCCTAGTAAACATTAAATCTATGTGCCTGTATGTCAAATAACACGGGGAACCATGTTCTATCGCAATGTGACTACTGTTTTTTTCCGGATCCCCATAAGTTTCTAGGACTTGTGCCCATTTATTTGGTTGGGTTGCAATTTGTGTTTTCTTCAGACAGATAAATCATGGAGTGTTTACATAAATCCTTCAAATAAGAAAGTAGTAAAAACTAAAGAGGTTACTAGTTTTCTATTCTCATTGAACAAGTTTTGTAGGTGAACTTGTTACCTGAAGTTGATCTTCAGGGAGTAAGCTGGCACCAGCATAAGCATATCATTGCCTTTATATCCGGGTCCAATCAAGTTATAGTTCGTGATTATGAGGATTCAGGTAAGTTGCTCGATCCAAACATGGCTTTCCACCAGCAAGAGTTGCTTATCTGATTATGTTGTTGGCATCAACTGGTCTACCTTGCTTTCATTCTGTGATATCTTGTTTCTTATAAAAATATTGTTGGCAGCATTTTCATTAAAAGCTCTTCATTTCCTTTATTTCACGCCACTGCAAATTTGTATTGTATCAGAAGCAAAGGAACCATGCATTTTAAGCAATGAGGCCCAGAGAGATGTTAAATTACTTGAATGGAGGCCAAATGGTGGGAGAACACTCTACGTAGCATGCAAGTAAGTATCATATTTGCTTCATTTTTTTACGGTGAAGATTTTTGTTTTACTCAAGTTTAAGATTGTATAAGTTGAATATGCTCCAGAATGTCATGAAAACTAAATTTTTAATCCTCGCATTTGGTCAAATTATTTCTCAGGGGTGGGATTTGCATTTGGGCTGCCTCTTTTCCCGGGAATGCAGCAACTGTGAGATCTGGCGCTGCCTCCTTCTTGGGTACCCTCTCCAGAGGTTCTGGAATAAAATATATTCTGGTGGATTTTCTTAAGAGTCAAAATGATGAGCAAATTAGTGCGCTGTCATGGAGTCCCAATGGAAGATATCCAGACAAACTTTTTTGTGGCTTCAATTCCTGTTAATTTAATAATCCTATATATGAAATTTGATTCTCAATTGCAATTTACGGTCTCTCGTCAGCATCTAGCAAGCCTTAAACAAAAGTTGCCTCTTTTTTCCCCCCCCTCTTTCAGACAGGTTGTATTTTCTATTTGTAGTAATTCTAAAACATTTTAGTATTCAAAAAAAAGGTATTGTGAAATATGTCATTCTTTTAACCTTATCGTCCATAGCTATAGGTCTCACTTTATTTGTATATAAATGCTTTTTTCTTTTTTAGGACTTCCTGCCAAAAACAATAAATAAATAAGTACTCTTTTTTAACTTTCTTCTTTGCTTGTGAGTTTAGCATTGTTTGATGTATTTCCTTAACCTGTATCCACATATTTAGCATCCGCTTCTTTTGAGAGTTCATCATTCACCATATGGGATGTTGCTCAAGGTACTACCGTTGAACTGATGATATCAAGTTTGCTAAATATTAGAATACAATTGCAAGATATCAGTTTACTTTGGTCTTTATTTCCATATTGGACTTCTCTACTTATAGGTTGATATCACAGTTCTATTCTTGTTCTTTACAATTGCAAGATATCAGTTTACTTTGGTCTTTATTTCCATATTGGACTTCTCTACTTATAGGTTGATATCACAGTTCTATTCTTGTTCTTTAAAATTCTTGTTACTGACCTTTTCCCCCTTCTCGTTTTCCGTTCTTTCTGTGGGTCAAGTCTTTAGTGAATCCTTTTCTATTTTGTACTTGGACAAGAAAATGAAATAGTTATTGATTAACATGCATTATCTCCTCCTTTCTGGGTTCTATCCCTAATAATCCATTATTGATATAAAAGATTATATGATAATTGACAAAATGAAATGATAAATAAGCATAGAGATAATCAAGATCCACATAGTAGCGCGAAGGATTGGAAAAATAATCTGATAGAATTTGCGCCGAAAAATTTAAAACACTCTAGGGCTCAACTCTTTCCGGGTAAGTTAATTTTTCAAAAAAAATAAAAAATAAAAAATAAAAAATAAAAATAAAAATAATAGTTATAAAAACAATAATAAAAGAAATTTTTCTTGGGGTTTAGCAGAGTTCTATTTGTTTGGAAGTTTAGAACCGAAACTTTCTACGCTCTCTCTCTCTCTCTCTCTCTCTCTCTCTCTCTGCTTCCCTCTCTGTTTCTCTATTTAGCTTCCTGCAGATCTAATATTTGCATTAGTAGTGAGGGATGTGATTTTTGTTGCTTTCATATTGTGAGCTTTTTGCATTACGACATGTTTTTCAGGTAAAGGGACTCCCATTCGACGGGGTTTAGGGGGTACATCAATCCTGAAGTGGTCACCTACTGGAGATTATTTTTTCTCTGCAAAGTTGTACGTCCCCAATCTTAAGTGCCTTTTTCATTTTCCTCTGTTAATTGACTTCACAATGAGTTCGGTATAGTAAGCTTATAATCATGTTCTCTTACAGTGATGGGACATTTTATCTTTGGGAGACAAACACATGGACATCTGAGCCATGGTCTTCAACTAGTGGCTTTGTCACGGTAAACCAAAAAGTCAATGTTATTTCTAAAAATGTTGTCATTTGTTTTTTTTTTTTTTCTAGCGACATGCTGCATTGTTCTTCCTGCTTTTTGAACATCATTTAGGTTTTGGTTTTATTTAAGATAACTTTAGACATGATTTTTATTTTTTTCTTCTCATTTTTGGTGTTTTATTTTCTTGTTATTTGGCAAAAACAACACCGTTTTTTTTTTTCCCCTTAAAATGATAATTGGATGGAGAGTATCGGCAACAATTATTGACCCTGATTTAATGTTATGGTTTATCCGTCTTTGTCTTCCTGCTGCATTCTATCCAATCAATTGCCTTGATTTCTGTTCACTATATAGAATTTCCTATGGCTATTGACACTAACATATCTCTTTTGTATAGGGAGCAACATGGGACCCTGATGGGCGTATGATACTTCTTGCTTTCTCAGAATCTTCAACATTGGGCTCAATTCACTTTGCATCAAAGCCCCCTTCACTTGGTATATGGCTTGTGCTTTCAAGTTCTCATGATCAAATTATGCTCAAGTGTGTTTAATTTCTTTGCGTAGGACACCTAACAACAAGGTTTAAGCTATTTAGTTTGCTGTTTGTTTGGATAAGTGATTAAGAATTGAGAATTGGCAATAGCATTGAGCTTCTATCATTGAAAACGAAGAGTAGTGCTTGGCACACCAACTCTAATTTCAACTTTTTTTGTGCAGTTTACATGACAATGTGTTGTCATCTTTTCACTGGTCGATGCAATCTTCTATTATTAGTTGTCCTTGCAATTGTTTGAACACCTAAAAATAAAATGTTGACGACTCATATACCACGACTTTGAGCCTTTTTAGAACAACTTAAGCTTTTGATACCTTTTGATGGAAAATTATATTTTGGAGAACAAATTCTTTTGACATTTATTAGTGATTAACAAAAAGTCTGGTACAGATTGTTCTCGAAAAAACAAAGTACAGTTGTGACAATTACTAATTAGTTTTAAAATGGCCTGCTTTTGAAATTGTTATCGGTATGGGAAAATGATGGTACTTAAATAAACTTCTTTTTCTCACCAGTATAAGAATACCACTGTACCAATAGCTCAAGGAGGCTCTCAATCACTTTGTATCATGCTGCGTTTTTAATCTTTTATCTGAGTTGAAGTTCTCCATGGAGTTATGTTGTCAAGATAAGGTGTCTTAACAATATTTAAAAGAAAAATAATAGACTCTCTTGTGATACTTATTAAGCGGTACTATTGGGTTCTTCACTTGTGTCATCAAGGAAATTTTCTTAATTCCATCCGTACAGTAATTGTAACTTCTCACCACTCATGGATTTTTTGTTTTTGGCAGATGCACATCTATTACCTGTTGAGCTGCCCGAGATAGTATCATTAACAAACAGGTAATATTGAGTTAAGCTGACTTGTTCAGAAGTTGGAATGCCCCCATGAGCATGTTTTCTTTTACTTGACGATGTTTCCTTGTCCCTCCAAGTTACTTACCTTTTCACATTTTTTTTTTCCCTTCTCTTCATGGGGATATATCTCTGGTTGCCCAAAGATTATTTCATCCGTCAGATGCGTCTCCTTAAACTCGTGTAAACAATTGTCTCACCTTGAATCATGTGTCTCATTTTCTTTGGTTTTACAGTTTTATGCTTCTAGTTCAGTTTTGTAGTTATGGTTTGTTTTCTAAACCATAATTATGACTTTGACTTTTAAATTATGTATTGTTACAGCTCATGTTCTGTGTTGACTGCGGGTTTACAATACAAACAAAGAGGATTTGAACTCTTTCTACTCTGAGTTATAGTGACGATGCTGCAAATTTTAGAATTTCAGTGCAGAAGTTGAATTGTAATATGCACTATATTTTCATGAATCATGATATCCATAACTTCTAATGTGGTTCAATGTCCTCCAGTCAGCTTCTAAGTGACGATGCTGCAAATTTACGAATTTCAGTGTAGAAGTTGAATTGTTACATGCACCATATTTTCATGAATCACGATATCCATAACTTCTAATGTGGTTCAATGTCCTCCAGTCAAGGCATTGAGAAGATTGCATGGGATGCTTCAGGAGAGCGGTTGGCGGTATCATATAAAGGGGGGAATGATTTATACAGGGGCCTCATTGCCATTTATGATGTTCGAAGGAGTCCTCTAATCTCTGCATCATTAATGTGAGTTTGTTTCTGTTTTTAGCAATCAAAAGCCCCGTTTATCTTCTTTTGCTTGGATTACGAATGCATTACTTGAACAAATACTCTTGTGCTTATGCTGGTTAATGGAACCTATAAGGCTCCTTCCGGACTGCAAAAACTTAGTTGTAAATGTCTTAATCTGATGCAGTGGATTTATCAGAGGTCCTGGGGACAATCCAAAGTCAATATCCTTTGCTTTTCACGAAAAGTTCAAACAGGGACCACTGCTTTCTGTTGTAAGTAGTTTCGAATTCTATGTTGTGTATATATTCGGCCACAGATTTTGTTTTTTTGCTTTTTGTTTTTGTTTTTGTTTTTTTTTTAATGGAATTTGACATGAACCCCTGTATGCAGATACAATTGTAGCATACAAGACTAGCTATTTTCAAGCTCTCTCATGTTTATGTATATCTATTTATGCTCGGGTGTTAATGGATTCGTTTTTACTAGTTTTTTCGGGTTTGGTATGCAGTGTTGGAGTAGCGGATTTTGCTGTACTTACCCTCTCATATTCCGTTCACATATTCTTCCATAGCTCGAGCGTTCTACCGATGAACTTTCATGTACCTTCTTCTCCCATATTCTGCCTGGATGCTTTTTTTTCCTGCTTTCGATATCCTCCTACTCAAGGTTGGGTCTCTCTTGTAGAGGATCCTGATCTTTCAAGAAAGAGAAACTTTTGTTGATGAAAGTTTGAGTTGACAAGTTCATTTGAGGTCTGCGGTTGGAATTTTATTTTATTCAAGTTTGTTGTAATTGGTATGGAATTCAGTAGTAACTAGCAACTATCAAGTTCTCTTTCTTTCTTTCTCTCTCTCACACAACTTTTTGTAAGGAGGAAAAGTGGAAGGAAGAAGGTGGAGAGAACTTGGACTGAAAATTGAGAAATTGCGTGTAGTTTACTTGGAGTGATTTTTAGGAAGAAAATATCGCACTCCTATGTTTGGTAAGAAGGAAACAAAAAAAAGAAGGAAACAAAAAATGAAAGTGAAAGAAAAACAAGAGGGAGAATAAAGATTTTGTTTTTATTTTATGTTGTTTGATATAATTGAAGCGGAGAAAATTAAAAGTTGTGTATATATATATATATATATATTATTTACTTTAAAAGCAAGGACAAGAAAATAATTCTTGTAGTTATTAAGTGGATTTTAGTTCCCACTACAATTTTTTCTTCCTCCTATTTTCCTTTCCTTTCTCTTTTATTTCTTACTAATAATTAACTGAATCAATTTCCCTCTATTTTTCTCTCATCTCACTTTTTTTTTCCACCCTATCAAATATAGCATAATTATAGGTGAGGGAGGAATTTTATTAGGCAGGATTTACAAAATAAAATAAATCTCTATTTTTTCATAAAATATTGATTTACCAGAATTTTTAGGTTCCAAAATATTTTGTAAATACTTAAAAAAAAGTGTAAATATGATGTTTACTCGTAAATTTGGTCATCTCACTTGTTTATTTTAAAGAATACACAAAATATATACGGGCAGTTTTACAATAGGAACACCTTACTCTATCTTATCAATCAGGAGGTAAAACTTTTTGATCATCGTATTAACTTTGAATGGTTGAGATTTAAAAGAAACACCATTAAATGTAGAGCCTAGCACATCTGATTATCAATTCAAAAACATTTCAAAAAATTGAAAGAAAAAAAAAACACTAAACTTCGGCAGCCTCCCCCACCGGCAGCCCCCTCCACCGACACCCCACCACCACAGCCAAAATAACTTCTCTGCCAGAATTGAAAAAAAAAAAAAAAAAAAAAAAAAAAAGCATGTCTGCTACGACGAGCAGGGGGGAGTGTCTTGCGAAGCGGAAGGGCTCCCATGGTGCGACGGCAACGGAGGGACGGGCAACGGACGGCGACAGAAAAGACATTGTTGTCGACGGACGGCGATTTAGATCTCGGCATCGCACCACTGGAACCAGATCTGCAAGAGACCCGTCGCCCTCCATAGTTCCCAACAACCATTCACCGACGGCAAGCGGGGGTTCGACGAGACAGCGGCGATGCCATCGGCGATCAGAACGGCTGTCGCTCAAACCCACCGCCGCCACCGCCCAGATCGGGAGCTCACTGCCCTTTGTGATTCTCGTCAGTGCCTCCTTAGTGATCTCGTCCCGGCCACCGTCGCCATCTCGTCCGGCCGCCGTTGAGATCTCGTCCCGGCCTCCGTCGGAGGGGAAAGTTGTGATGGGGAGGTTGCTGGAGGGGGCTACCGGTGGGGAGCTTTGCTTTTTTTTTTTTTTAATGTTTTATTAAATAAATTATCAAGGATTTATTTGGTCATGAGTTTAGTTTAAATTAAACTGTATTTTTTTTCATCATGTTTTTTGTCTTTTTCCCCAAAAAGTTGTTTGTCTTGTCTGAAAATTCAAAAAAATTCAAAAAAATTTACTATTTAAACTTACATACCAAACACCCCCCAAGTTTAATGAGTTTTAGGATCTTTTGATAAATCTTTTTAATAGTAACCGTTTGAAAGATGATATGATGGTTAAAATATTTTTCCTCATTGATTGGGTAAAGTAAGGTGTTTCTAATGTAGAATTGCCCAATATATATTAGGAGGTGTTTAGTTGAAGGTAATCAAATGTAATAAGATACCTGACAATCTTTTTAAAGTAATCAAATTCCTAAGAATATTAGATTATAGTGTTTAGTTTTTAAAGTTAAATTTTAAAAGTTAAAAGGATAATTGTGTCTAAATTATTTAAATTTTAAAATTACCATGGTATTTAGATAAGGGGAAATCTGAAACCTAATGAGGGATGTGGGTTTCAGATTACCCCTTTATAATGGTATTTGAAACCCATGGATTTCAGGTTCTCATGTATCTTAAAATAAGATAACCTTATAATAAACATGATAATCTTAAGATTCCTATTCATTTATAAAAGATTATCATATACCAAACACCCCCTTAGTAAATGCGATTTTATTTTGTTATCAATTTTTTACTTATATGGTAAATATGATATTTCTTATGGTGAGTTTGGATGGTAGGTACGAACTTAAGTTTTTCATTTCAGTTTTTGTTTGTTTTTTTTTTTTTTTTTTTAAAGTCAACAAAAATTATAATTAATTTTTAAAAAGTCAATCAATTTTAATTTAAAAATTTTATCTCTAACTTGTATTCCAAACGGTGGTTTAATATTTATCGGACATTTACTTTGTTTTTAGATTTGACATTTTCATCAAATTCCAATAGTCTCAATTTTTTTTTAATATTTACAAAAGGAAAATTTTAGCAAATAACATATTTTATAGGTACATTTGAAGTTAATGACATTTTTTTAAAAGATGATAAATTATAGCATATATTTATGATAAATTCTTAGATTTCCTTAGATTTGGGGGAAAAAAAATCGAATTTATGGTTAATTTAAACAATAAATTTATGTGCATAGTTTCTTTTTTTTATTATATTTTTTTTTTATACACAAGGAAAGTACAACATGCAAATTCATTGACAATGCAACCACAAAGGGCCTTCAGGAGGAGGAATTAGGTGGATCCATAAGTCGACCCCATTAAGTTACAACTTCCAAATGCATAGTTTCATGTTAGAGAGAGAGAAGAGGAAGAAAGATTGATTTTTTTGATATCATAAATTGATTATGTTATTCCTTATCACATTTAAAATTTTATGCTATAAATTTTTTTCACTATCTTCAAAAATATTATTTTGCTTTTTCTCCGTTTACAAAATTCCATGCAATAATTGTAGCCCAAAACACTCCCAAAATAGCCCCAAAAATTTAAAACCCTAACCCTACTTGAATCATGCCCGCCCATTGTAGTTGCCCATGGGAGAAACCCTGACGTACCGTGGTGAAGAACATCGTCATCTCATCACTATTGGAGTTGCATTCTCATGGCCTTCGCACTCCTCATTGTCAGCAGCGCAATGTCCCTCTCCAAATTGATAAGGAGAGAGAAAAGAGAGAGGGGAGAGGGAAAAAAATATGATAATATTAGAACATATTAAAAGTAAAATAAAATTATGCTATTATTTACCCTAGTCTAAAAATCAGCTTCGTTCATTTCTACATTTAAATTATATTATATGGTGCAATTTCACATAAATTAAAGAAAATATAGATTTTACCATTTTTTTCCCCCGAAAAATAAAGGGAGATTGATCGAAATATGCTAAAAACCTCTAGGAGTTAAAACAATTAAAAAAAAAAAAGCAGAAAACTTTTGAAGTGACGGTAAATACCATATAAATGGTAAATCAAGATTTACAATGAACCAAAATTCTAAAAATACCCCTAGGATTTACGTATAAATCTCTTCCTCTCACTCTCTTTTCTAATTCCTTGGTAGCTACTATCAGGGGCCGTCAAACACCATTACAGTTGCCATTCTAGTCACCTCGCCGTTGTCGTTGTCGGTTTCAAAAACCAGTTTTTAAAAATTTGCGGAAGCATGGTACGGATCAAATCGCATATATAAAAATTTTTCTAAAAAATTTTTCCGGTGACAATACATATATTAATTTAATAAAATAAATTAAGAAGAAAGTTTAGAGATTGGCCGTTGTCCGATTAAATCAAAATTCTTGAACTCCTTCAAGAACCTTCTTGTGTACTCCAAATCCTTCGGAAACTCCAATCTTCTTGAGAACTCCAAGTCATTCGAAACACCAACGGTTTTTTCTCAGCATTCTCCAAATCACGATGAACAGGAAACGAGTAGGCGCTTCTGAATTTGGGTTTGGTCACACACTTGAATTTTGATTCCTTTTGCGTTCTCAACTCATGAGACAAAGTGAAGGAGAAGAGGAGAAGAAACTCTCAGATGAAAAATACGTATATCTTTTATCTCCGTCAAAAAGGAATTAATATATCTTTCCTTTTTTAAGATACATCGTATGTACCTTTCTTTTTAGATACATCGTATGTTCCCTCTTTTAATATTACAGAGAAAATAACTGACATTCCTTTTTTTATTAAAAAAAAATTAATTAATTAGTTAATTCATATGTGGAAGAACATGCACGTACACGCCCACTTCCTCCATATAGTGGGCGTGTATGATTGATATGGGAGAGAGAAAATCTCTTGCCCATTATCTAATCAGTTACTTTCCTTTTTTTATATATATAATTTCTTTTAAACTATTCAAAATAAAATAACCGATTTTTTCTCTTCCCCCATGTATCAAAATTCAAAATTCAATATTCAATATTCCACAAACACTCTGTGGATATTATGTAAACCACCCTGTGGTGCACAACTACGATATGGTCCTTACCATACTGTATAATCTTTAATTTAAAACTATTTTAAATTTATTTTAAACAATCATATTATTTAAAAACACAAATTAATCCAATTAATTTGTTGTGTGAATATTAATATAGAATTCTCAATTCTAAATTAATAAATTAACCCAATATAAAATAATGTTCACATGATTCAATGGAGCCGTTGAGAGGAACTATGGACTTTATAATTTTAAGCTCCAATAATTTTGACAATTAATTAACACCTTAATTAAAAATATCAAAATTATTAATTCCAAATTATTCCACTAAAAATTTGGAATTGCATTCTTAAAATTATAAAACTAATTATATTCAAAGGATTTGAATTGTCCATTGATATAGTCACTACATATAAATCAATCCTCCATTAATGGTTCATAATTAAAGCTAGGTATTTTCCATTAACCTCTTTAATTATATCTTTCTCCTTAAGTATCATTGATTCTCTAATGAATAATATATTTATGATATAATTATAAATTGAGCGCTCTTATTATTCAAGTCCCGAATCAACACTTAAGGGAACCGTCCATCTAACTTCTTTACGAAGGAATGGATTTCATCTTGTATATTAATATTCCCAACTATTTATTATATTATATTTCCAATATACCAAGAATTTGACACTATTCATTTATGTCATTACTCGATATGTCAACTTTAATTTTTAATTACGGAAAAATTTAAATTATTTTACTTTAAATATTATCCTCATGTATATAACACTTATATACAATATTTAAAGTCACATTTAAATAATTTAGGGTTTTCGATATTTATAAAGCATCCAAACATGCATGAAAAAATTATATTGAAAAAATTCCTCAAATTAAATCAGCAAAATAATGCATCTCATTTGTTTATGGACACATATCCCAACAGTCGTTCCATAGCCATTATCGTCATAAAGCTCAGGCGGTGCCGTTTGTTGATGACCATCGCCATCTTTGACCTCTGGCTATTTTCTCCAACATCAATGACTCTAATAGCATCATAGTGGCCACAATAGATCTAGGTTTTAATTTGGGAAAGTTTTCCTATTTACTATGTAAATATGAGATTTTACTCGGCAAATTGTTGATTTACGTGTAAACATTTGATTTACCTGTAAATCCTTTGTTCTTTGATTTTCCTGTAAATCCTTTATTTATGTAGTATACTAATATGTGTAAATCCTTTAGTTTATATGGTAAAGTTGTTATATATTTACACGTAAATCTTTGATTCATTATGTAAATCTTTTATATCGATTTGTGCAAATTCCTAATCTACTCTGGTAAATCATTTATATGTCGATTTGATTTTCCATCTCCGACAAACATTACGAGAACGATGTCTCGATTTTCAAATGTCGGCTTCGTGGTCTCCAACCAGCACCAAATCTAGTCAATGGTGGTGCTTCACGATCTCCAAACGGCGGTAGCGATTCGCGATCTCCATTCCTTTCTCTTC
This sequence comes from Ficus erecta, assembly GCA_008635985.1. Taxonomy (NCBI): domain Eukaryota; kingdom Viridiplantae; phylum Streptophyta; class Magnoliopsida; order Rosales; family Moraceae; genus Ficus; species Ficus erecta. Next base: position 34,043 of record BKCH01001760.1, on the reverse strand, counting down.
CCCCTCTCTCTCCTCCTTTCCATCTCGTCCATCTCTCTTCATATTTCTCCTCAAACTCCTTGACGGACACCATTGGAGACGTCGATCACGGCTGCCATCGCCATCACCTCATCGTCGTCATTGCCTCACCATCACTGTTTAGCCGACACCTGTGAGGAATAATAGAAAGAAAAAAAAAAAAAAAGAGGAAAAAAAGGATTATTTATATAGATGTCCAAATTGAAGATGTTGATTGAAATATGTCTAGTTTTCTTTTATTTACATTAACGTCTAAAAGAAAATTATAAAGACAATATTACCCTTCATAAAAAAAATTGAAAATTAATAAATAAAAAAATTACAAAAAAGGAAACAAGACATTTACCAAAAAGGGTTGAAGTGGATTTAATGAAATCGCTAAAAAAAGTGATATAAAAGTAAAATAAGATTTTTTTTTTTTAATTCATTGTAAATAAGATATAAATATTCATAATGAACTAAAAAGAAAATGTTTTCTCAAAATCAGATTTCACATTAATGTGAATAAACTACAAAAAAGAAAAAGGAACATGTCAAAAAAAAAATCGTATAACAAATCAGTCATTATCATAAAGATAAGTTCAATTTCATTTCTACTATTTGATATTAATAATAATGATTTTTCGAATTCTTTTTTTTTTTTTTTTGTAAAGAATTCTATATCATTTGTTGTGTTATTCTTCAATTTGTTTGGTTGAGGCATCAATGATAACTATTTAATTTTATAGTGGATTACATAAATAAATAGGTCTTTTCATAAAGGATTCATTGGTTTTCTATATGAAAAGTGTGAATATTTTAATTTTATCAATTTTACCGTTAATATTTTGTGTTGTATTTATTATTGGAACTGAACCATCATCTTTACAGTAAATATTTTTATGTTTATTATAATTGTTTTGATATTTATAACTGAAAAAAAATATGTTCATATTTTGTGTTGTTTATATTTATTATATGTTTAAAAATGGAATAATGTCAATTATAGTAAAAGGGCAAAATAAGTATACCATATATTTATTTATTAAAAAATAGACATAAATGTAATATTATTAAAAAAATAAAATATTTTAAAATGAGATTCTAAAAATAGACTTTTGCGTAATTATTACGTATACATTTATTTATTAAAAAATAGATATATACGTAATATTATTTAAAAAACCAACATATTTAATAATTATTTCTTCAAAATAGTTATAAAAAAATTTTGTATAATGAATCAGTCATTATTATAAAGATAAGTTCGGTTTTATTTCTACTAGTTTATATTAATAACAACGTTTTTTTCGAATTCTGTTTTTTTGTAAAGAATTCGATATCATTTGTTGTGTTATTTTTCAATTTGTTTGGTTGAGGTATCAATGACAACTATTTAATTTATAGTGGATTACATAAATAAATATGTCTTTTCATAAAGGATTCAATGATTTTCTATATGAAAAGTATGAATATTTTAATTTCATCAATTTTTATTGTTAATATTTGGTGTTGTATTTATTATTTGATCTGAACCATCGTCTGTACACTAAATACTTTTATGTTTATTATAATTATTTTGATATTTATAACTAATAAAAAAATTTGTTTATATTTGTAACGACCCGACTTTTCGGACCGTTAGCTAGCTTACTTATACTTAAGTACATTTAGTCTTAACACTTATTCATCTTCGATTCTAAAAAAAAAAAATACATAATTTTTTTTTTCAAATCATATTCGTACTATAAAAGTTAGAATTACTAAAATTTGTAACTGAGGAATTTGAAAATGTAACGCCCCAGCCATCTACGTAGGGCTATCTACGTAAACGTGGGCCGTTACTTTTCTTACTTAACTTAATTCTTAATTTATTTGCTTGAAACTTTTAGAAAATTTCAGAATAATTTTTTTTTTTCTTTTAAAGCTGTAAAAGACTTTATTTTAAACTCAAACTTTAACTTGACTTATCATCATACATATTCATATGTACTCACTCGAGTACTGAGCTTTCATTTGAAAGCTATCATATTCATACCGTGGACCAAACCCGACCTAGTGCGGATTGGTACTACACGAGGCAAGTTGTTGCCATCATACTTGAAAACTTTCCTTACTCATACCATTACTTCATTATAACATAACATAACACATTTAACAAACATATTTTACAAAACATATTTTCTAAAATATGTGGCGGTGTCCATGCCACATTTCACAGTCCGCAGCACCATCTCTCCACAGTCGTGCATCAAGTACTGCCGGTAGGTTGCTTACCTACAGCATGAACGTAAGTAATGTGCTTATGCCCAGTAAGTACAATATTCAATCCGCAAAACATTTTAAGTACCAGAATGCATGAACCGATTATGCTTTCTTATGAATCAATTATGCTTTCATATATAAACTTGGCTCTATTCCCTTACATGTCATGTGTGCACGTACCGTGGTACATAGCCATGAAGTGGTTGGAGGCGGCCAGTCCAAACCAAGTCAAACCATGAAACAAATCGTTTAACATGGAGTGATTGGGGCAGCCAGTCCAATCCAACTCAAACCATAGACTAAATCGTTTAGACCCGCCCTTGTGGCAAGTCGGTACGACACAATAATATTAGCTTGTCTTATCTTATAACTTAAAACATATTCTCACCATGTGGTTTAATATTAGTGAACATGTCTCATGATGTCACTATATCAAAGCATATAACATAACATAATATTAATCATAACATAAAACCTCATAACATAAGCCATCATAGCATAGACATCATAACATGACATCATAACATAACGTCATAGCATAAACCATCATAACATAAACCATCGTAACATATGTAAATCATGTAAATCAATTCATGATTTCTTGAAAACATGCCATGCAACAAAAACGTTTTGTTCATGCTGTAGGCGGAATTATACTTACCTGCTGACTATGTTCTGGATATGTTGCTCCTATCGAACGCAACAACAGGTTAACTCCCTATTTCCAGAAAGGATGTAAGATAAGAATCTCTCTCTTACTCTCAATCATAATACTAAATGTTGGTATCCTAACCAACATCCTTAGATAGCCTAGTTATATGTCCCCTCAATCTTCTTATGTTAACTGATTGTGTTACTATCTTTAACCCTAGGGCCCATGGCCCATCATGTTTAACCAATGTCTGGTTAGGTTACCTAGGGTAACCATGGGTGCCAAACCCAAACATATGTGAATAGTATTAAATTACTATTCATATCTTCGGGCCCAAGCCCAATTGCTTTTGATCCGTACCCCATTAGGTTACTATTGGTAATCTCGGGTGTGAGACCTGACCCAATAGTTCGGGTATCCTATCCATTTACTAATGGATTGTCTTTTCATTATCATATTTTCAAAAACTCCTTTGGTTCATTTACTTGTCCATTTCTTGACAAACCTTGTCAAGTTTTGTTTTCTTAAAATCTTTATAAAAACCGTATTTTCATAAAACCGTAACTTTTAAGCAAAGACAGTTAAAAACTGTCAAGCTCTGAAAATAATCTTTGAAAACAGTTTCTTAATTTCGGTTCTCAGTGTATGTGCAGGAATTTCCTGCTTTTGCACTGTTTTCTAAAAATCTTGTGCAGGAATTTCCTATTACCTGCACAGTTTTGGAAAATCAGGTTTTATCTTAAAATCTGTTAGAATCTGAGAAAAATTTCTTCATGAAAGTTTTAGATCTCAAAAAATACTACAACTTTGGTTCTTTACTAAAAACTCGTTTCTGCCTTTAACTAATCCGTTTTCCTTGTTGAAGTCCCCAGGCCGTGAGCACAAGTCTGACCAGCCCAGGAGTTCCCAGTCTCGGATTTTAATAAAAAGAGAGGCCTTTGGAGCCTAGTTTTTGAAAACCGTCCATGTTACCCCTTAGGATTTTCCATTTTCTACAACTTTCATGTTTTACGTTTTTCCAAATTCGGCCTCTAAAGGCCTCAAAATCTGCTTTCCAGAAAACTGGCCAGTTTGTACCCGAACTGGTAGTTTTCTTGTTTTAGGTTGGTTTTACGTCCTAATCGCGTAATCTAACTCAACCAGCCACCGCGGGAGCCTAAGATCACACATGCAGTGCTTTTCTAACGTACCATCCATCATTCAGATAAACATACATTCATATCAACATACTTAAGCATTTGGGGACATACAACCATGCAAACCCTAATTTTCATGCAATCAATCACATAAGCATGCATACTTTGAAATTTAAAACCACCTAAGCACTAATATCAAGCACAACCCTAAAATTTCTAAACTAGGGCATGAAAATTAAATTGAGCTTATGCTCTTACAAACCCATTTAAAAATACATTTAAATTTCTGAATTGAAACTTGAATTGAGAAGTTTAGAGTTCAAAGGGAATTACCTTGATTCAAATCAAGGAATTGGCTTGTTTGGTTTGATTTCTCCTTTCCCCTTGCCTCCTCCAACAACCGGCCACCTCCCCCCTAAGGTTTTTCTTTTGAATTTTTGATTATCTCTTTCTTTCTTTACTTCCTTGGTTTCGGTTTTGTGAGGGAGAGTGTGAGAAGAAAATTGGTAAGAGTTTGGCAAGATTTCTCTATTCTTCCCTAAAAATCCGCCCCCCCCCCCCCCCCCCCCCCCCTCACCTCTATTTATAGGCTTTTTGAACTTTTCAAAATTATTAAAAAGTCCTTGAACTAGGATTTAATTATTTTTCTAAAATTGCATATTGGTCCTTGAAGCAAAAATATTTACTAATTAGTCCCTACATGTGGTGGCCGGCCATTTGCTCCCTTGGTGCCCAAGTTTTGCTTACCTCATCATGATGACATCATCTTGATGACATTATGTGCTTACCTCATGCTTACATTATCATATTTTTCAAAATTACACTTTTTGCCCCTAAAGACAAAATATTTACAATTTGACCCTCCAAGTGGCCGGCCATGTTGGGTGCAAGGTGGCAAAAATTTTGATTTCTTTCCACCATTTTTTTTCTTTTAATCCAAAAAATGATGTCATGAATCTAAGATAGGGTGATGTCATCATAAGGCCTCGTTTGGCTTGTTCCTTAATATGCAGTCCACTTTTAAGCTAACACAGATATTTCTAATACTGTGCTCACTAATACGCAGTATAGTTCAGTACTGTTATACTGAACTGCAGTCCAAAATTTATCTGTGTATAGTCGGACTGTATAAAATGTTTTCTTTTATTTGAAGCCATTTGACCATTGATATCCTAATTTATGTGCTTGATTTTTCTATGGTGATTTTAAATTTTATTCATGCTGTCTTGTCCGTAAAGACGGTTTTCACAGTATATTTTCCATACTGCTTATCATATTGCTATATAGTCAAATCTTTGACCATTCCTAGTCAATCTTTGACTTTTTGGTCAACTTTGACTTTTTCGGTCAAACTTTGACCAACATAAAATCACAGCGTTTTTTTCTTCCCTTTTTACTTAAAAGGTCAATGCTTGGCTAAGCAAACTGCTTATTAAGTCTAATAGTTAATTAAATGAGAACTCAAACATTTACTGATAAAATTATGAATTTCACATTGATATTCATAATTTTCATGAAACATTACATAAACACATAGTACAGACTTAAATTTCTTTACTTATATGAGTCCGTAAAAATTATGGGTATTACAGAAAACCTCTAGCAAATAATTATCCTTTTCAAATTCGTATTTAGATAATATTAAAAAACTATAACTTCATGTTGATTAAAATGAAGAGTCTAAAGTCTCTTTTTTTTTTTTTTTCCGTAAAGTACTCATACTAATTTAGTAGTACCAAAATATTAGAACATAATTATAAATATAGTCGTTACAAAATAATCTAAGAAATCTAAATGCGGAAATTAAATTCGTGGTGGTATCCCACTCCTTTCCTTTATCGCTTCCGCACAGTTTTGCCAGTCCATGAAATATCTAAGTAGCAGACTGCTTACCCGCATTACCTACAGCACGAACACACAATGATGAGCTTTCGCATAACAAGTACAAACAATATCTCACAAATCATTCTCATAAAATCATATCATCACATGTAACATCATGAATGTTCAAAAATGCATATGAACTATGTGTATTCAATTATGCTCTATTATTAACATATCTTGTCTACTTAAGGGCCCTTATGTTGTACCCATATGCGCGCAACCAATGGGGAGTTAGGAGAGCGACCCTCCAACAGCCTCCAAGGTTATATTTTATAACTTTCGTTCTTATCATATCCTCTCACTAATTGGAGGTTGGTACGACACTTAATCCTATCTTTTATTTGCCTCATTCTTATTAATTGTGATAATGTGTAGATTTACATATCACTATGCATCTACCATTATGGCATAAATATATGTGAGGCATGCCGATCATGTCAGTGCAAGAGGAATTATGCACATCAAATGCTTAATCAAAACAATACGTATAACTCATATACTCATCACATCATCAAGTCAAGTCATAACAAACCTAGAGCATCCACAAAGAAAAAAATATTTTGTTCCATGCTGTAGGTGAGGTTTATACTTACTTGTCTTATATGCTTAAACTTCCGAAGTTGTATCTCCTTCTATGTAGATTTGAGAAATTGTCCCGATTAACAATATCTCATTTTGAAGCTTAAGATGTCTATTTTACAGTGGTAAAGTTATTTCCTTTAGTAATTGAATGATTCATACCATCAACTTAGGTTTTGTTACTGTTGGTTTCACATTTGAACCATAAATCCAGATTCATAGGTAAGATTAGAAAAATCATAACAATTTACTTACAAATCCAAATAAGACAAAAGATATGTCATTGGAAAGCTTATAATGTCTATTTTGTATGATAAAAACAGTTTTGTAAAAAGTTATGGTTTACAAACTCAAAGTCTACAAAACCCGTGGCTAATACAGGGTTCCAGCAAGGATTTTCAGTTCGTAGCCCAAACTTGTAAATTTCAACCAAAAATTTCCAATTCTACCCCTCAAATGACAGCTCCCTTTAAGGCAAAAGTTAGCTGAAAATTAGTTTCTAACACTTCATTTTGCTCTCACACAAGTCAAGCTCAAAAAAACCCTAACTCTCTAGCCACAACCAAGCTCAAAACAAAAGAAGAACCACCAACACTATTCTCCACCTCCTACACATCTCTAGCATCCTCCTCCATCCACTTCCAAGCTTTAAGAAACCCCGTCACCAAGACCGAAGTAGTGTGAGACGGAGTTAGATGACGTTTTACTAGAGGTAACCTAATGGTATTCTTCGTGTTTTAGTCATTTTTGAAGAACTAAAGCATGATGTTTAGTTATGATCTTAATATTAGATTTCTTCTTACCTAGGAAAAGTTTTGTGAAGAACTTGGAAGGTTCGAGATCTTAAAGGATTCCCGGAGCATTTCGGTAAGATCTATGAACTTTGTTGAAGTTTGTAGTTGTTGTGGTGATATGTCATGCATTAGAAGCTTTGGTATGAAAAATAAATTATATGTTAATATTCTACAGAGGATAAGCTTCATTTTATGCTTTTGAATCACTTGATTTGATGTTATATGTACAAAGTTATGAGCATTTGAGGTTGTGACACAAAACTAGGGAGAAAATGGATCTCTGGGGTGCAGACTAGCCACGGGTTTATTGTACTCCGAACCCTTTAGACTCAATATTTTGGATTATAAGTTATAGATCTAAAAACTATATTCTTTAAGGTTTCCAAAAAGGTATCTTTAGACTATTTCCTTATAATTTATATGAAGTTATAATTTTTTAAAAACATCATCTAGTTACGATTTTAAATTGGATAATTAGTTGCTAGAGGTTTTCAATTTACTCAGTTAAAAATTTTAGTGATTCTAACTTTTGTAAGAACAAATATGAAAAAAAAAATTCTGTATTTTCAAAACCAAACATAAATGAGTGTTAAAACTAGATTAAATAAGAATAAGTAAGCTAGTTAACGGTCCGAAAAGTCGGGTCGTTACAGTATTTTATTATATGTTTTTAAAAAAATCTGTATAAAAATGGAATGATGTCAATTGTAGTAAAATGACAAAATAGGTATACTTTATATTTATTTATTAAAAAAATAGACATATACATAATATTATTAAAAAAAGGAACATATTTTAAAACGGGATCTTAAAAATAAATTTTTTTGTATAATTATTTCTTCAAATTATGCTATTTATCTTTAATTAACCAACTAATTGGTTTGCAATGTGTAATTTTTCCAAAAATAGATTGTTTTGGTACAAAATTAAGGTTTTTGAATTAAAAAAGTTTTACTTAAGTTTTTGTCATCAATTTTAAAACTAAAACTAGTTGAACACATGCTTCGTCTGTATGAATAATGTATTGTGTAAAATATATAAAAATTTAAAGAGAAAATTAAAAAAGAAGGAAAAAAAGTACAAAACGACAAAATAAGAAAACGACAAAATAAGAAAAAGAAACAAAAAACCGAAACTCAAATAAAACTTAAACAATAAAAACCAAAATTTCTTAATAAAATTTGAGAAAACACATAGGATTATGTATACATGTATACATATGTAATGGGAAACGAAAAATATAAAAGAAATAAAAAAAATGATAAATTAGTAAAGAAAACAAATGAGAGAAGAAAAAGAAAAAGATAAAAGAAATAAAAAGGATGAAAACAAAAAAGAGAAGTAAAAATTTTTCCAAAAAAAGAAAAAGAAGTAAAAAAAAATAATGGGTTGACACATAATAGAAGAAAATAGATCATTATTGAGTCATTTATATACGTTATTATTATAAGATTTTAAGATAAGATAAGATAATGTTAATTAATTAATGATTTATTTTCTATTTTGAAATCCCTTTAAAATAATCAGTTATTTGATGATCTATTTTCTTTCCATTTTTATTTTTATTTTTATTTTTTTGAAAAATATTTTCTTTCCATTTAATTAGACGGAGTATTAAAGTCGTATTTGACTGATTGGGGAGGGGACGCTGGAGAATACGAGTGTGTTACTCTGCTGCAATGGTGTCACCTCCGTCTCCTGTTTTTGTTCTTCTTCGTCTTCTTCAACTGGCTCTCCATGTCTACCCGTAACCGCTTTACCAAGTAATAACGCCACTCTCAATCCTCCTCCATCTTATTATTATTATTATTGTGTTTTTTTTTTTCTTTCCTTTCAAGTTTAGGGCTCTATAGAGCTTTTGTTATTTATCAAATTAACTGACGAATGAATTAGTTTCCCAATTTCGTATGATTTAAGCCTTTTGCATCCATTCAATGGCATATTATCTGTGTAGTCTCTTTTAAAAAAAAAAAAAAAAAAAAATGGGGAAGAAGAAGAAGAAAGAGAAGAGGATTTTGTGACCATTTGGGTTACTTTTTCGGACGCTAACGGGATCACAATTTACTAAACTTGGGGTATGAATCTTTGATCAAAAATCTTTTGGTAAATTTCTATCAGGTCCCATTTGGCAAAATGACGCTAATAAGGAGTCTTACTTACAAAAATGACTTTTCAAAAATTTTTTTGCTTAGCAAAATAACTTCGGCACACCTTACATTTACACTGCACGAGTTGCCTAGGCACTTAATGTAAAAAATAAAAAAGAAAAGAACGGATCATTTTTCTAATTTCCTTTTTTTTTTTTGTAAGGTTGTTATTGTCTCAAATTCTTCGGGCTCTGTCTTTTTGCATAAGATTAGAAACCACAAAACAATCTTGATCCTCATTTGTGATAGGCTGGCTAGAGCATATATGGTAGGCATTCCCACAGAAGAAAGGAGGCCGCTTTCTTTCTCTTCTCCGGTTTTGAGAAGTTTAGTTGGTGGCATTGACATTGAGTTTCAAGCTCGACTGAAAACCCCTTTTAAGTAGACCTCTGACAATTAGAAATGTTTTTGAAAATGCCACGATTACTAAAGACGTGGCAACAAATCAGAACTGTCACATAGCGGTATGGGACTCAACTATCATACTTTTTGCTCTTTCATCACTTGTAGTGATAAATAATAATGCTCAATGTTATGGCGGCTTATGTCAAGACGTCACGTTGTTTGAAATATTTTTTGCCACCAACTATCATACTTTTTGCTCTTTCATCACTTGTAGTGATAAATAGTAATGCTCAATGTTATGGCGGCTTATGTCAAGACGTCACGTTGTTTGAAACATTTTTTGCCACCGAATGATGTGGCAGTTAGTATGTTACCTTCTAATTGTGAAACGACAATCAAGTTAGTTAATGTATATTTTGCATTTAACCTATTAGACTTCCAAAGTAAAGACCAACTGGTGTAGTGGCACAGAGGGGGTTTGGGTTGGGTGGGGCTTTGGGGGGTTGTAGGTCTGATCCCGCCTTGTATCAAAACATTAGGCTTGATGGGCAAGATTTGGTTAGCACGTTTGTCCTTGTACCATTACACGTTGCTTGTATCTTATAACACAGTTCTTTGCACATGTAATTCTTGAATTGCAATATTCGCAGTTATTGAAGTATTTGTAGTTATCACTTCTGAATGGTGGTTTCACCGCAACCAATTTTCTATGATTTTGCAGTTTCCAGGTTCTATCTGAAACCCACTAACTTGCCACCAAAATCTTCTCTTGGACTTTGTGTGCTCCCCCACATTGCTGCAAACAAAGGGGGTGCATTGGGTTTTAAGGAATCTTCTGATGTTCCTGACGATGGTGATAGTCAGTCAGAAAGTGATGATGACGTTCCTTTGCATGAACTTCAATTGGATGCAAAGCTTCAGAACAAGTTGGAGAAGAAGTTGAAAATGAAAGTTTCGAAGAAGATAAGGCTCCGAAGAAAGAAGCTTGTTCACAGGCGGAGGTTGAGTAAAAAGGGTCGTTGGCCACCTTCAAAGATTAAGAAACTGAGCAGTATTTGACCTATATTTTGTTTGGTATGTTTTAGGTGCATTGCTGACCCTTTATTTTCTTATGTATCTATTCCTGGTGTCTACTTGGTTGAATATGTTTGGATATTGATATGCTTCATTTCTTATGGTTTGTGAATATGTTGATGGCAGTGTTCTTAGCTGGTTTATTTAACTGTTGGACTATGTAGCTGCTAAAAGTCCGCATATCTTTTTCTACCAGTTTTTTAATGTGAAAAATTAAGGGATGATGCTATAAAGTCTATGATGACATCATGATTGTAGTTTGGGAATGTTGAAACTATGTGCTTTTGTTACTATCATTCTTCATATGAACCGAGTTTCAAAAATTGCCAAAAAAAAAAAATTAATAATAATAATAATAATAATACAGGTTAACCCCTCCATCATTATTCTCGTCTTGTAAAAAATTTCTATGAATCATTGTCGTGATTCTGTTCTCATTCTCTGCAGCATTGTCATCATTTCCTTTCTTCTCTCTCGTTGTTAACCATATAGTTTCTGCAATGTAGCTGTCTCATTATACTTACAAACGGGCCTGTAACTTATTTTTCTCATATTCCAAAATTTTCCCAACTCCACAACTACCGTTTGGATTGGTTTCACCATATGTTCGGGCCCTTTTGTGACTTTTAGTCAAAGACCGGTGACCACTACTTGACACATAATCGAACTTTCATTACTGCAACCACAATGAACCCAATACGGGTTCATCTTGTTACTAGAGTGGACTTCAAATTCTCACCCTTGCTTGTCATCGTGCTAAATTATGAACGTAACAACCATTTGCTGCTGAGGGTTGTGCTTCCTTGCCAACTGTTTTATTTGTTTGTTTCTTAACAAGAGCCTCAGTATCGAAGGGCGAAACATGGTTGATGTTAGGCACAGCTTAGAGACAATAACTCTCGACGATTTGAGGCAGCAAGCTACTGTCAATGCAGAAGCAGATACCTTCTGGGATGGCCAAAAGTTCTGCTGCAAGAACTGAGACGCAACCATCCATTGTTTTACCATCTGCACCAACCACGCAACCTTCATGGTCTCTAATGGAAAACCTACACAACAGAAGGTATGATCTTTCGTGACAGCTGCGTCTACATTCAGTTTACAACAGAGGGAGCAATCCATTTCTTGTCTACCAGTGTCATCGGTATTAACCTTAATGAGCTTCGAGTGCACCAAGGTATAATCTTACCAAAATGCTAGAGCTCTTTGGATAATGAATTTCCAAGAGTGTCTTGTTTCCATGAATGAAGCAATTGTGTTCAAACCTTGGGTGCCAAGCTAGCACCTTATATAAACAGAATGAACCAAATCTGCAAAAGGGGGAGTTGGTCAATACTTCCTCAGACGAGGAGCACTCGTTGGTCGTACGAAGCAAAGTTGTACATTTATATACACTAGCTAATTACGGCCATACATCTATATACACTTGAAAGTGGTTTCCAAAATTTACCCATGATGTTTAAATTTTTAAAAAACAAGGATTATTTACGTTTTTATACTGTCTATTTTGTTTTTATTTAGAAAATATATCATGCATTTCGAAATTTTACATTTTTATTTCATCATATTACATTCCATATAATTTTGACATAAACATACCCAAAATACCCTTAAAAGAAAAACTACAATTTGAATTGTTTACCTTTCTATATTAGTTTTTTGTTTTTATTCAGAAAGTATATCATCATTCAAAGTTAGGCAATTTATATCGTTATATTATATCTAATAAAGTAATCAATTTTTTTTCTTGATCAGTACTTTATTTTGACCTAAAAATAACAAAATACCCTTAAAAGAAAAATTATAAGCGACAAAATCTTTAATGTTTTCAACAAAATATTCAAACTTCTCATCCTCACCATCATAACCACCCAACCCTTTCACACCCCATTGCCACGTACCTCTTCTGATCTCCAACTTAGCTCCTTTGTTTACCTTTTAATTTTAATTTTAATTCTTCAACAATTTTTAATTTTTAATTTCGAGGGTATTTTGGATATTTTTTATGTTAAAAGTACATGTTGATCGAGAAAATGTATAAATTTTTGTACTAAATATAATCTAATAATATAAAAACGTAAAATTTCAAACAATACATTTTTTTTGAATAAAAACAAAATGCAGGGTATAAAAATGGAAATAATAATCAATTTTTGTTTTTCCTTCCAAGGGTAATTTGGGTATTTTAAAGTCAAAATTAAGTATTTACCAAGAGAGAGTATAAATTTATATATTAAACGGAATCTGATGGTTTGAAAATGTAAAAATTTAAAAACATGGTATATTTTCTCAAAAAAAAAAAAAAAAATATATATATATATATATATATAGTACAAAAGCATAAATAACCCAAAATCGATATTTCATTCTCGAGTATTACAACTTCCTTTATATTTAAAGCTTGTTGCCTAATTTATTCCTGACTTGCCGATCGAACCTTAAAAAAATGTGATTGATTGATGATATGGAATTTGATATTTAAGTGTTGGACAAGTTTCATTTATGCTCCCCGAACTATAGTGTTATAGTAATTTTGCACTTTGAACTTTGAAAACTAGTAAAAATGCTCTCTAAACTATGAAACATTATCATCTTTCCCTCTTCCGTCAGTTAAATGGATGAAATTGCTAACATGACAACAACTAAAGTGTAAATTATAAAGGAAAATCTTTATTTTTGTCACTAAACTTTGATTCTCTTGTAACTTTGCACTCCTGAACTTTGAAAACTATTGTTTATACCCCTCAAATGTTAAATTGTTAGCAAGAATGCCACTCAAACTTGAAATTGTTAGCAAAAACACACATTCTTTCATATTTTGGCCATATAAGACTTGGCGAAACTTTAATTTTCCCTCCTAAATTTTTGTGGTGGCTGTGTTGAAGTGTAATAAGTGCACAAAAATGTACTTTTTGATGTTTTTAATTGATTAATAAATTGAGTTCTAATTAAATATTTTCATGATTTTATTGCAAAATTTTAGATTGAAAATATTTAGTTATAATTTAAATTTATTTTGATTTTTAGGTTTATTTTAAAGAAGCATGCAAATGGGTCGTTAAACAAAGGAAAAAGAAGGAAAATTTCAGCCCAAAAGAAAAGCATGATGAGCTGCTTCAGAAGCTGCCCAACCAAGCCGAATTCGAGCCACCGAGCAACGTCAGAGTGGGCCCTACCACATTTTTTCTCCAGCCCAGCTCCCCCTTATGAGTGTCCACTTCACGCACCAATCAAGGCGTGAGTTTCTCTCCCGCGCACGTCCACTCGCTCGCCTTCCCCTCCCCGCATGGGTCCCGCGTTGCTGCAAGCTGATGTCAGGCTTCCCACTTCTCCCAATCCGTGTGTGACATGTGGCTAGTGGGTCCTCCCTTGTCCCCCACTAACTCAACATCTAATCACATTTTCTCTTTAAGGCGAATCAGAAGATGCCACGTGTCAAAAGCCTCCCCACTTTGCATTAGATTTTCAACGCTTTTCCCACTTAGCAGAGTAACTTTTCCCATGAATTTCATTGCTTTTAGCTGAATCTTGGCATCCCAAAACTCTATAAATAGGGGAATTAGCTAAGGCTTTTGGGGTGGTTGTCACATAGTGTATTTTTAGAGACACATTTATCTTTATTTTCTAGTTTTGTTTTGCAATTTATTTTTGTACTTTCTTTCTAGCATTTGAGAAAATGATAAGCAAGCTAAGCTAATTCTTCCATTGGTGAGGCTAGAGATGAGATTATGTGTTGAGTATTCTATTTGTGATATTGATTCTCTTGTTTTGTAGTGTTTATATTTTGAATGAATTAAGTCTTCTTTATTCTCATTTCTTTTATTTCAAAATATTATTTGCCTTATTTTATATGAGCATTAGTCGTGCTTTATTTATGTAATTTAGTCACATAATTATTTGCTGAATTATTTTATAAGTTGTCTTTTACTACAAATTGCTATGAAAAGTATTTTGTCGATTTAGGATAACTTGTAATAATAATCTTTTGGAAATCAAAGTGAAGACTTAGTTTGTTTAAAATACTTTTTGTGCATTTTTAAGAGCTTAACATCCATATTTTCTGATTGTGTATTTGGGATGTGAAATATACAATTGAATTATCTATAAATCAATTTTGCAATTAGAATACAAAATACTTTGCAATTAGAATCCAAAATACATAAAGGATTCTTGATGCTTTACCATTTTTCTCTTATTGAAGTTTCTTATAAATTGCATTTTCTCTTTTAATTTTTGCAAACAAAAATCTAAAAAAAATATTTCTCTTTCACTTTTCTTTAACTATTTACTTCTCTAATGTTCTTATTCTACTAACATTTTCTTGGTTGTTTTTTATTACCTCCTCCTGGATACGACCGTCTGATCTAACTACAATTGACCACTTTAGAGCGTAACAACAATTTGGAAGGTGGGTGTTCGTGCCTCCTTCGATTGGTTCAGCTGGCGTCTAGTTGGCGTCAAGGGAATGTGCCGCCGGAGATACCGCGAGCTACGTCGGGAGGTCGAACACCCAAACAACTAGTAGGTGTATTCGTAGTGCTTTCTCTTGCAAGCCACAATGTTGGCCCCGGCTGGGACGAGCTAAACCCGGATGACCCTGAGGAAGATGATTCCAGGGGCGACACCCGTTGCGATTCTGGCCCCATGTGGATGGAGACTTCTCAATAAAGGAGATCTTGAGGTGACCATATGGTGTAGGAAAGGAACATGAGTGATTTGTGGAGAGATGCTTTTGGTGAATGGAAGGTTTGTTTCATGCTTAGTATGAGGGTTTAGATCTATGATTATGTTATGATTTGTGTGTGGGGTTCAAAATGTAGTGCCTAAGAGTGGCTTTGTATTTCAGGTGCTCCTTTGTTGGCAGAATGATCTGAGTTAAAGAGGGTTTCCTCTCTTGGCCGAGTAAGGTGAATGGAGGGTGAGGCAAATGGTTGCTAATTGTAATTAAGGGATTGATGGTTGCATGTTTTAGAGTAAGAATGAATGGTATAAAGCGGTTGTATACTTGGGAACGCTTGTTCCAGAGGTTCTCCACGGTTGGAGATGTCGTCGGAAGTTATAGAGTATTGAAGAAGGTCTTCTCTCATGGCCATAAGTTGTAAGTAAAGAATTAGTGAGGGAAATGTTGGTCTCAAGTAATGGTGATTGTGATAGCTTCGTGTTTCAGGTGTGCCTCCGTCAATAGAGTCGCCTGAGGTAGAGAGGGTCTCCTCTCTTGGCCATGAATGATGAATGAAATGTAAAGGGGATGGCTGCTAGTATTGTGAAAGAGTTTGATGAGTTGATGATGGCTTAATGGCTTCTAATGGCCTCCTGTGATGGTGGTTTTGATAGCTTTGTGCTTCAGGTGCGCCTCCATCCGTGGAGTCACCTGAGTTGGAGAGGGTCCCCTTTCTTGGCCATGAATAATGAATAAAAAGTGAGGGAAATGGCTACGAGTATTGTGAAAGAGTTTGATGGAGTTGATGATGGCTTAATGGCTTCTGATGGCTTATTTTGTAGTGTGAATAATATTTTACAAGCTAGAGATGGCTTTGATTACAACTAAGTGCTTCTAGTTTGGTTTGAAGGTTTTCTACTTGGAGATTCTTGTTGAAGGTTTCACCATCCATGGTTTCCCTCTCATTCATGAAATGGAGTGCATCAGGAGGCAGGAGAACTCTTCCAAATATCATTCGAACTTAGTTAAATAGTGTTGTTTTAGTAAAGATGCCTAGGGAAGGTAGTTTGATGGCTGTTCTGCTACCTCGGGTGGACGTTTTTAGGTGGAAGACTTTTGCAGCAGGGGATGTTTTGCCTAAATGGTGAATGATTAATTCCTAGAACAACAAGACTTGAACCTCTGATCCAAAAGAGGATAAGAATATTCTTTTGGGCTTTATTGGGTTTAATGGGCTTATTTAGGTTTTATTTGGACAGTGGAATTAGGTCAAGTATTTTGGGATATTTTTAAGGTTCTCCACAACCCATATTCGTAGACTCAAAGCCTCCCAAGTCGGCCAAGAGTCTAATTGGAACTAATAAATAAGTCTATTCATGTTCCTTCGCCTTATAAACCACAACCCACTTAAAGATCCCTGAAGCGTGTTTTGGGTCCACGTATCGCTTTTGGCCCACAATAGAAGATGTGGGTTAGGCTTGAGCCTTGTCAAATTTTGGACATCAACAACATCGAAACAAACTAACAACACCGGAAAGAATAAAAGACCAAAAACGAACACAAAGTCAATATTTTGAAGCCTAAAAATGGCTAATGCATTTATAAGATTTGTTTTTAAAATTGAAATCAGTACAAGAAAAACAGAAATAATAATAATAATAATAAATGAACTTGTATATTTAGATCCTTAGAATTTTAATAGATTTTTAAGGTTATGTTTGTAGTTAGAAAGAATTTAATTTAAATTAAAATTTTAATTATACTAGTGCACCATCAGTTTTAAGTGAATGAAGTATAAATGATTTTACTAACAGTTTAAAGGTCGAAAGGTATTAGCACTTTTCATGTTCTGGGGTAAAGTTATAAATGTATTGTGAGGTATTTATTTTCCCAAATCTTATATGGCCAAAATATGAAACAAGGATATTTTAATAACAATTTAAAGTTTGAGAGGCATTCTTGCAGACAGTTTAAAGTTCGAGGGTATATACAACAATTTTCAAAGTTCGGGGGCAAAGTTATAAGAGTATTAAAGTTTTGGGGTAAATAGAAAGTTAGTCATTATTAAATCACTTTAGTTGTTATCACGTCAATAATCCATTTAATTGATGGAGGAGGTAAAGATGATAATATTATATAATTCAGGGAGTATTTCTATCAGTTTTCTAAATTCAGGAGGCAAAATTATAAGATCACCAAAGTTTAGGGTGAAAAATGAAATTTGTCCTAAAGTGTTCGAACATGTATATAAAAACCACCTCTAAAAGTTCCCCAGAGAATTTGTATGTCAATAATTTTGGCTATGGGGGTAAAATGATTGTAGCTTTATGACAATGCTATACTTACCCCAAAAAAAGTGAACTGTTAAAGTGGTCATTTTTTCCTTTGAAATTTTTTATGACAAGATATGAATAAAAACTTATTGCTAAAACGGAGTTTTAAAATATGAGATGATAAAATAAATATAAATATTTGATGAAAAAAAAGGTTTAAAAATTGTAATTACGCTTTCTTTTTTCTCTTACTACATGAGAGAATTTATTTTTTCTTCTCCAAGATTTATTATCACAATATATATATATTTTTTTTTTGCTTTGAAAGATTTATTATTACTATTAATTTATCATTTTCACTTGAGAAAAGAAAAAAGAAAAAGAGACAAAATGCTGTCTGACAAAATCACAGCCGTGAGAATTCCCCGGATTGAAAAAAAAAAAAAAAAAAAGGACTTTATCCAAAACACCAAAGGAATAAAACCAACCAAATAGCATTTGGGTAAGGAGAGAAGAAAAGAAAGAAAGCAAAAGATGGCTCTCGTCGTCTGTTCCACTCCCGTTACTGCTTCTCTACATTCTTCTTCTCCTCCATTCTCATCGTCTTCTTCGCTTACTGCTATTCCAACTGGTAAGTTCTCTCCCTCTCTCTTGTTCTTCTTCTTCTTTTAGTGTTTAGTTTTTGAACATTATCTTATTCTTTCTTCTGTTTTTGTTTCTGAATTTTGATTATTTTTCGTTGGCTTCTACATTTCATGGATTATTTTTTATTGGTATAATTATTTTGCAAACACAAGAACCGAACTTACTGATGGAGCTGTTCTTTTATTAATTTTTTTTCCCTCTTTTGGTTGTTAATATTCTTAGCTGACTCTCAGTCAGGCTTTTCATCGAACAGTTGGCATACCTGTCGCTTTTGCGTATAATTTTTCTTCTTTGCTTGCTCTTTTCTTCAAATTTCCACTGCATTTTTCAAACTTGACTCTTAGTCAATTGAATTTCATTGCAAATCAGAATCTTGGTACCATTTTGTTATCTGGGTTGGTTTAAGAATGGATGGTCTGGCTTTTATGTGAGTTCTAGCTGTACTAACTTGTCTATTTTGAACCCGTTATCAGTTTCCAGGCTGCAAATTAAACCCATTGATCTGCACGCAAAATCCCTCGATGGAGTTCGATTTCAGATGCCCTTTGTTGTGAACAGAAGTTGCTCTGTAGTTGTTAAAGCTTCTTCTGATGGGACTGGTCCAACTGAAAGTAGTGAGGCCTCGGCAGATGGAAAAGAAGAGGCGGTTTCAGTTGACAAACTTCCATTGGAGTCGAAGCTACAAGAGAGGGCGGAGCAGAAGTTGAGGATGAAATTGGCCAAGAAAATAAGGCTGCGGAGGAAGCGTCTTGTTCGGAAGCGTAGGTTGAGAAAGAAGGGCCGATGGCCTCCTTCAAAGATGAAGAAGTTGAAAAATGTCTGATCTACCTCAAGACCTGATCTTCTTTCAGGTTTAGTTCTGACCACCCTTTTCTTCTAATGTTGTTTCCGCTTGAACATTTCAAACAGATCCCATATATCATTTGTAATTTCATTTCTTCAATTTTGAATTATTTCAATGGATTTGTCAATGTTGAATCAAAATTTGAATTTCTAGTATAGACCTCTAAATTTGGATGTATTTGTTCGGCTTGCAATTGGAATGAATGCAATTACAAGTTGACTTTTATCTGTTGTTATTTGCTTGATTAGAAAATTTGGTAATTTTCGCCAGAGGTACTAAACGCCGCATGATTTGGGGAAACAGATGATAATATCTGGGTTTTATGGTATGTAGATAAAAATTGTAGTTCTCTTCAAAATCGTAGGCTTGTGTTTTCTCAGGCAGACTTATCAGTTGCTTGTCATTGATGTCGTATACAATAGTGGATTCAATTCAATCTCTTCGTATCAATACTTTACAAATGAAACTTATTTAAAGCTTTCTTAGCCGATTCAAAAAGGAGATCTAGGGAAAGGAACTGTCAATATGTTTTTGAAAGACAAATCATTACCTAAATGTGCGCATTTGCATATGCATTCAACATCTGGCATCTGCCTTCAAAACTGATGTCTTAGTAGAGCCTTATCCTTTAGGTGAATAAATTTTCACAGCTTTTTAAATCAAAATTGTTGGAGTAAATAAATTACCTGGAAAATTCGTAAGAAATGAATATTGTTAGCAGTTTTGTTTATAGATGGGGTAACGATATTTCGATTGTGCTTGTTGGATGAATTTTCATTTTCAATTTCTTTTAAAATCTCGGATGGAGAACTCGACGGGATTAGAAGGCGGCAATGGGAACAAAGCCAAGTTTACTCCAAGTAGTTTTGGTCTTTTTGTCAAGTTTACTCTTGTTTTTTGTCATATAAAATATAACTAAACTCCAAATAAGTATGGATATTTTTCTTGTTTGTATATAATTTTGCACTACTCATTGACAAAAAGAAACTATGAAAGGCCTTTTTACAATTGTACTGTTTCTTACCAGCTCCATGTGCACACTTCCTCTCCATCTTATACGTTGAACAAAAAAAAGTTGTTCATTTCCACGATCACCTCCCTCTTGGTTCTTTGAGACAGTTTGGTGGTATTGGGGTCAAATGTCAGATCCGCTCAAGGGTCATTCTCAACATCCTCAAATCCATCGATGACAAGCCTTGGCGACCAGAATTAGGGAACCATCTGACAGTGCCTTCTCTCGTTGTTGGTGAAACAGGGCAAATTGTCGACCGAAAAGATTAGTAGTCATTTGACTACGTGCCTGTGACTAAGGTAATCTGTTGTCAGGGTTTGCACGGGTGTCATAATCAGCAAAAACTGTTGTGGGCGCGACAAGACCACCTTTGGTTCACCTTTCAATTTGTTTTGCTAGCTAGATGCCCGCTGATGCGCTTCAGACACCGTGGCCATATCAAACATGTCTCCAGTTAGTATGTATGAGGAGATAAAATTCATGTGTTTCTTAAACTTTTTCCACATAATGACCTTTGAATTTCCACCCTCGGGCAGGCGACCACAGGTCATAACGCACTCTTCACACAATAGATCCACTTCGAAGTTGACTTATTTGCTTGGCCAATTGTCGGAATGTGAACGATATACCATAAGGGCCCAATATTTCAATAGAACCTTTGTCTAAAGCTTCGAATGAGACTTCACATCCGAAACGCTGGAACAATCTTAAAAAGTTATTCAAAACTTGATCAAAGAACTAGCGTTTATTGAAGAAGCTATGTTTGCGATCACCATGCCATGCCTCAACCACGAAGGTGGGTTGCAATTAACGGAACTCATTTGTTTGCTGGTACATACTTGAATTCAGGAATTTCCTCTATGACAGTAATTCAATCCAAGAACTTTAGACCACCATAAAATTACGGGAGGTCGACCTTGAAGCCGGATTTCTAATGAAGATCTTCAGTAGCGTGCAAATAAACAAGTTGAGGCATAGCAAAGGAATTCTCGTCGAAGAAGTTATCATTAACCTGAGCCAGCGGCGTGATCACTGGGGGCAGCGGTGCTAAGGCAGCCAATTGCTATGCCAAAGCTTCTACTTGTTGCTGGAGTACACGACGACTTCATCAACCAAGGTAGCATTGCGATGTTATGGTGTGGAAACGTATTGAGGTTTTACTATGTGATGTAGCCGAAGCATAACAAAATAGAAAACATTTTGATTTTAGAAATGTCAAAAATTGGTGTAGGTCGAGAGAATTTTCGAAGGGTTAAAATAATAATCATTAAAAGTGAACAAAATTAAAGAAAAAAGGTAGATAGTTTTTTTTATTTAAGAAGATGACCATTAATCAGCGATTGATGATAATCAATCAGTGAAAAATACATATTAGCATTAATCAATCATTGATTAACTATAATAAATCAATCAATTATTGATTGATCTTTTTTAAAAATGGTAATTTTGCTAATTTACATAACTTCAATAATTTATTAATAAACTTCTTTAAAAAAGGATCCACATATCCGTTTAAAAAAAACAAAAAAAGCTTTAAGGAGGAGGCAAAAATTTGGGGACTAAAACAAGAACTTCACAATAATTTTAAGAAAGTTGCACCTTTTTTTTTTTTTTTTTTTTTTGTTTTTTTTTGTTTTTTGTTTTTTCCTTCCTTCCTTTGAGTGAAAGACCATATAATGACACCGATTCTAATTGTATCCTAATATTTATAGATGCAATCTTTTAAGTTTAGTTGATTGGATAATTTTTTTAATCAGATAAAACAAAAATATTGTTAGCTCATACACTAAATGTATATCATCACTTAAATTTCCTTATAATTGATGTTCCTAATATTATTCTGTTATCTGATAATGCTTACTATTGAAAAGATTTAGGAGTTAGTTGTGATTTTGATTTTATGTTCTTTTTTTATTTAATAAAAACTGAGTTGTATCTCGGATAGGGTAGGATATTTAGTTCTTTTTTTTTTTTTTTTTTTTCTTTCTTTCTTTTTCTGTTTTGGTAGTTAGGATATCAAGGGGTAAATTCCATATTTAAGTCTGTGATTGTACGTTAATTGAATTAAGCCAATAAGAAGAATCGCTCTTCAATTCTTCTAAACTACATGGTATTAGAGCCGAGAGACCTTCACTAACCCTAATGGTGAGAGTTAATGCACCCAAAACGGCGATGACCGTTGTTGGCAGTGATTCCCCATCTTTCTCCGATGTTGTTTCTGGCAAAACTCCAGATCCCAGCAATTCCTCTATGGCGCCTGGCAATGTTGATCAGTTGTATTTAGGATCCTTCCTTCAGATTACCATTCAGTTGTCTTGGAGTGGTCCCAATCCATCAAACTAGCCATTGACGACCATGGAAAATTAGGTTATTTAACCGGTGAAGTCAAGAAGCCTGCTTCGATCGATCCCAACTTCTAAGTCTGACAATCTAAGAACTCATCGATGATAGCTTGGCTCCTTAACTCCATGGAGGCTGTGATTGCGAAACCTAACTTGTTTCTCCCTACGGCGAAGGATGTATGGGATTCAGTTCGTGAAACCTATTCCGACTTGGAGAATTTTTCTTAGATTTTTAAGTTAAAGTCAAAATTGTGGCAATCCAAGCAAGATGATCGCGAGGTTACGATTTACTACAATGGGATGGTGACCTTGTGGCAGGAGTTGGATTAGTGCTACAATGATGTCTGGGAGAACCTGAATGATTGTGCACGACATATGAAGCAAGAAGAAAATGACCGAGTCTACATGTTTCTAGTAGGCGTGAATAGGAGTTTGGATCAAGTAAAGGGACGAATCCTTGGTCGGAAGCCTCTTCCCTCTCTTTGAGAAGTATTTTCTGAAGTTCACCAAGAAGAATGCAGGAAGCGGATTATACTAGGTGATTCTACATCTCGTCTCAAACCAGAATCTGAAGGCTTTGCCCTTGTTACTTGGAATCCCGAGTCTGATGGAGATCGAACAAAAAAGCCATGGTGTGATCACTATAAGAAACCATGGCACATGAGGGAGACTTGCTGGAAGATTCATGGAAAGCTGCCTCACCTGAAGAAGCGTCCCGATGGTCGTGCTTTACAAACCATGGCTGAAACCTCCTAGGAACATCAAGTTAAATCAAGTACCCCTTTTTTCACCAAGGAACGATTGGATAACTGTACACTTTCTTCCAATCTCCTCAATTCTTTATCAATTTGTCCTATTATTTAGCACAAACAGGTAATTACCTAACTGCCGCGCTTTCTAGTGCCTCACCCAATTCTGAATCTTCCTAGATTATTGATTCTGGAGCAATTGAACATATGACCGGGTGGGTGCTCAAATTTTTTTTCCTATTATAGTCCGTGTGCAGGGAATAGAAAAATCAAAATCACCGACGGTTTCTTTTTGGCAATAGTCGGATCTAGGACAGTTCAAATTTCGCCCTCTCTGACTCTTTACAACGTCCTTCATGTTCCCACGTTATCTTGTAATTTGTTGTCTATAAGCAAACTTACCCTTGATAACAATTGTGTAGCTAATTTTTTCCCGTCTCATTGTGTCTTTCAGGAAGTGGGCTTAGGGAGGACGATGGGCAGTGCTAGAGAGCACATTGGTCTTATTTCTTTGAAGATGGACACCGTTCGAGTAAATTAGTTCAGGGTACCTGTTTTGAGTCCATGTCCATTTCTAGTGATAGGGAAATAATGTTGTGGCACTTTAGATTGGGCCATCTGAGTTTTCAGGATTTAAAATTCTTGTTCCGAATTTATTTCAAAATAAAGTTCCATCTTCATTTCAATGTGATATTTGTGTTTTAACACCACCGATCCACTTATCCTTCACGTCCATATAAACCCTCTACATCGTTTTCTTTGATACATAATGATGTTTGGGGACTTTCCTGTCTTTCATCAAATTCCGGAAAAAAAATGGTTTCACTTTTATTGATGATCACACTAGGGTTAGTTGGGTCTATTTACTTAAAGACAAATCTGATGTGAAAGAAATTTTTAAAAGTTTTTACTCCATGGTACAAACGCAATTTTAGGGGCAAATAAAAATTTTCAAAGTGACAATAGTCGAGAATATTTTAATCAATATTTAGGCCAATTGTTTTTTTTTTTTTTTTTTTTTTTTTTGGAAAAGGGGATTATCCATCAAAGTTCTTGTATTGATACCCCCAACAAAATGGTGTAGCCAAACGTAAAAAGAAACACCTGCTCAAGGTTGCTTGGGCTTTGCTTTTTACAACACATGTTCCAAAATATCTGTGGCTCGAAGTGGCTCGAAGCGGTTCTTATGGCCACTCATTTTATCAATCGAATGCCTTCAAAAATTTTAAAATTTAAATCTCCCTTGGGTGCTTTTGAAGAATTCTTTCCAAACTCTAGGTTAACCTCGTCATTAACTTTAAAAATATTTGGTTGCATTGTTTTCGTTCACAACATTGACAAGGGACGGGGGAAGTTAGATCCTAGGGCAAAAAAATGTGTTTTCATTGGCTTTGCTCCACATAAAAAAGGGTATAAGTGCTATGATCCATTTTCAAAAAAATCGTTTGTTACCCTGGATGTCTCTTTTTTTGAAAATTCTCCTTATTTCCATGCCCCACTTCTGGGGGAGAGAGGACATGAAGTTTCGGTGGTGAATGGATTCTTTAACGATGGAATTTTTAATGATGATTTTTTTGAAAATTCTCTTCCATAGTACTCGGATTCAAAAGTTCAAAAAGGAGAAGATTTTACTCAAACAAATTTAGAAGCAAGAAGGCAGGGATAAGATTCGGTTTCAAATCTTCCACAAAATACCAAGCCAGATAAAATATCACAAGAAAATCTTGGAGATAATTTAGATTCTGAAAAAAAAAAAAAAAAAAATTATTTTTCTAAAAAAAAAAAATCCAAGTTTGGATGAATCTGGCTGTGACTTCTTGGGAGATTTAGAAATAAAATTCTGATCAGGTTTTGAACAAATCTGATCATATTTCAAACAAAAATCCGAATTTGAATTTAGAAACTAAATCTTCCCCAACCAACAGGATAATTCGGACACCATTGCAAAAAACCGATCCTAGTACCGGAAATAGAGAAAAAGCAGGTTCAAAAAATCTCACTGGATTGATTTACACGAGAAAGTATCCAAGTTAAGGGAAAAAAAAATCCAAGATATCTCTACTGACAACTCGTCCAACCCTAGTCCGCTTCGACAATCTCCAAAACTCCCAGGTAAATCTCAAACAGTCTACTCCCAACCTAAGTCCGTTCCTCAAAATTTGTCACGTACAAATTTAAATGATACCATAGCTGTTAGGAAAGGTCATAGTCGTGTAGGAATCATCCGTTGTATCCGATGTCAAAATTCGTGTCTTACACAACTCTCTTTATCTTTTTCTGCGTTTACCTCCCACCTCTCTTGTGTAGAAATTCCAAAAACAGTACAGGATGCTTTAAGAGTTTCAGAATGGAAGGACGCAGTACTCGAGGAGATGAGAGCACTTGAGAAGAATCAAACATGGGAGGTTGGAGTTCTACCAAAGGGAAAAGCAACGGTTGGCTGCAAATGGGTGTTCACTTCCAAGTACAAATCGGATGGGACTCTAGATAGGTACAAAGCGAGATTGGTGGCTAAAGGCTTTACTTAGACCCACGGAATCCATTATTTGGAGACTTTCGTGCTGGTAGCAAAACCGAACACTGTACGAGTTCTCCTATCACTCGCAGCAAACCTTGATTGGCAATTGCAGAAGCTGGATGTTAAAAACGCTTTCTTGAACGGAGATCTAGAAGAAGAAGTCTACATGGTTCCTCTTCTCGGCTTTGAGCAACAATTCGGATCCAAAGTGAGTAAACTAAGAAAGTCGTTATATGGGCTCAAACAGTCACCAAGGGCTTGGTTCGAGAAATTTACTCAATCGGTAAAGCGGCAGGGTTACAAATATGCTCAGACCAATCATACCATGTTCATTCAACATTCAAGAGACGGAAAGGTTCTAGTGCTAATTGTTTATGTGGATGATATGATTTTAATAGGAGACTACCAAAGAGAGATGGAATGGTTGAAGGACAGTCTAGCATCGAATTTTGAGATCAAGGATTTAGGCTCCCTTAAGTACTTTCATGGAATGGAAGTTGCTCGGTCCTGGGAAGGAATAGCAGTCTCACAGCGAAAGTATATTCTAGATCTTCTCAAAGAAACAGATACGAGTGCCTGTAAGCCGACAGACACGCCAATTGTCCCCAACAAAAAACTCAGAGACAACCAATAGGAAGACCCAGTTGATGTAGGTCAATACCAATGGTTGGTGGGGAAATAATCTACTTGTCATATACACGCCTGATATTGCCTTCGCAGTCAACTTAGTGAGCCAGTTTATGCACGCTCCGCATAAAGAACATCTTGAAGCCGCTTACAGGATATTGAGGCACTTTAAGAGTTCTCCAGGAAAGGGCCTCTTATTCAAGAAGAATGGACAAAAGACATTGAAGTCGCATCCTATGTTTTTTTTTTTTTTTTTGGGCCACTTAATGTGCATATCCTCGTCCCTACCCTTTTACAATCTACCCCTTTTCTAACAAGGTGGGGTTTGCGTGATTCGTTTGTCTCTTTGGCGGCAACATTTTCTTTCTTCTTCTTCCTTTTTTTTTTTTTTTTTTTTTTATTCTTATTGTTTTTAATTTTTGGTGCTGAAAATATAAGAAAATGTAATTTTTTAGCTGAATATTAAAAAGGAAAAAAAAAAATAAAGGGTGATCAAATAATAGTACTATTTCCAAATGGTCGTCATTTTCTTAAACACATCTACATAATATACAATAACCGGAAACTATGTCTGAAATTCTATGCACAAAGAGGCTTAGGAAAAAACTAGAAAAGAAAAAGAAAAAATCCCAATAACGGGATGGGTACCGCGAACGAAAGGCGCTCTTTCTTTTTTCTAAATTTTCCTTTTACCATCAGTTGTCAGCAGATCCGCAAATGACCATATGGATTGTCTACTTTCTGATTCTTTTTTTCGTTGTCTCCATAGATTGGTGTTTTGAGGATTCTCATCTTCAAAGCCAAGAGAATTCTCACCTCCTAGAGAATAGTATTAAACCAAAGTATCACTCCTGAGGATGTTGAATTTGCAGAGGGGACAGGTTGCGTTTATTCGCAGCCATTTACTTATGCATCCACAGTGAAAATGATGGCTGCATGGGAGCGTGTACAGCTCAGCTCCGTCGACGTACCGAGAGAGGCAAATGCAACACTCCTGTTAAAATCACACAACAATGAGTTTGATTTCATCTGTCTCTTTCCTTTAATGCAAATTTTGCCAACGCAACATTCTGAGAAAACAATAGAACCATCATTCTTTCCTGGGTAAGTAGTATTTTGAATAAATTAGGCACAAAAAAACAAAAACAAAAACAAAAAAACAAACAAACAAACACGAGAAAAAAGAAATAAGATAGTTTTTTGTACTTCATATACTTTGTTAACATTTGAACCCCCTTTTTTTTTTTTGTTTAACTTTTGCTAAATAAATTTTGGAACAAGTTTTGATACGATAGTCTAAAAAATTGATACAGCTAAAACCCAGCAAAATTAGATAAGGTTCTCGTATAACTATTGTCATTTTTGTTAAGAAGCCGAGTGACAATAATCAACAAAAGGAAAATTTAATATGACAAGAATGATATATTGTCTATTAATCAACGCATTAAAGAAGTAACTACAACCTCCCTACCACAAGACCGATCTCTATTAATTCTGCAGAGAAAGTCATCGCTGCAAATACTTTGACAGGTAAAATGATGCACACTAGGACTAAAAATTGAAGATTTTTACATGTCAATAATTCCCATCACATATCAAGTCAAGCATGTTCAAGAAACACAGAACAAGTATAGTTTCTATCTTCATAGAAATTAAAAAATAAAAAGATACAAAAGGAAAAATATATATATATATATATAAATTTTTTTTTTTTTTTTTTTTGAGGTTTCACAATTAGTTAGACCTCGAAAAAGCTTTCAGAGGAGGTTTTTTTAACTAAAAATCATGCATAAATATATTCTGTGCTTACACGCGACAAACTTCATACTTACAGACACATGTTGAGGGTGCAATGAGAAAGACAAATTCAATAATACCAAACAAAGTATAGCAGTCCATATCATAATCAAAATAATCATCACATCAATTCAAATACCAAATAAATAGGAAAGAAAACTTTAATTAAACTACAAGCTAAGGAAACGGGGCTTACAGAATCCTCTGGGTTAAGCGAAAGTTCCTTGATGTTGCTATTGTTGCTTGACTCTAACTGAGCTTTTAAAATATCCTGCTTCTTGACGTGATCAAGGGTCATTGATGAATTACCCTGACAAAATCTGTACTTCGGAAGATTCCTAATATCATCTTCCGAGGCACCATCTCTAATTGCCATGGAATAGGCAAATGCTACAATTGGAATACAACAGCAGAGAGCGAAGAAAATGACAAACGCCATGCCAATACAAAAGATAATAAAGAACACGTCAAAGGCGAGGAAAACGACCGTTAACCTGCATTCAATAAAGAGTTCATTATTGAGGTCTCTGAATTTGTTTAGACATGCAACAAAATTTCAAAAACGTTATGTTTGAACCCTGCAGTTCACTAGCAACGCATACTTGACTTACTAGTACCAATTATCATTAAAAGCAAGAGACTTAAAAATACTTTAGCCACAGGATTTACCAGTAAAGCCGAGGGGAATCTTGCAGCAGTGTTTGGCCGCCCACAACAATCCAATAGAATCCACACATCCACCAGACGGATGAAACAATTGTATTCACCGACTCCAACCTTTTCATGATGCTGGAAGCCACAATATAAATGAACGGTGAAATCAATACCACTTTCAAAGTTGTTTTCAAAAACAATAAGGAGACTACAAATTTCCAGTACTATCATAAGAGTTCCCCCAAGTTCTTTATTTTATTTTAAATCCCCATCTTACAGGGCTAGCATTTTACCATTTACAAACTCTACAATCACCATATTTAGGGGGGGGAACAAAAAAAGGGGCACAATTAAAGGCTTAAAGTTCGACTCAAATATCAATGTTTTCTACAAATTCAGTTCCAGCTCAACAATGAATGAAATATTAGTTCACTCACAAAACTAATGCAAACTCAATTTTTATTTTTGCATACATCTGTGCTTGTTATCTGCACGTTCGTGCAAAATCTTGTAAATCTAGGGCAAATGTGCCCTCGGGTTTCTCATTTTATGATTCCACAAACAAAAACTTTTCTCGAGAGGAGGAAAGTTGCAAGCCAAACTAGGAAAAAGTTTCAGTGCAGTAGTAAAACTAACTTGCTGCCGCATGTTACAGCAATTTTTTCTGTGGAGTAAAGAACAATACTAAGAATACTTCTCATTACAAGGAAATGTGTCGCTTCCAATTTCTAAAATAGGAAATCTAGGAATGCCTTAATAGCACTATTGAGATGAGAAACTTCAATCATCTACTGAAATTGCTCTAGAATAGCCTTATATAGTTACGAGACAGTAAGTTCATATATTTTTAGAAGGAAAACTAAATATATTTACAGTCTACAAAATCCGTAATCTTATAAATAAGACTAACAACTATATTAGATCTTTCACATAGGCAATTTGCAAAGTAGTTTTGTTCTTTATCCAGCGGCGATTAATTAAAAGTTACTGACAACACTTCAAATCCAGCTAAATTTCTTCATACCCATCAAAGAAAACGAAAAATTCAAGCAATCAAAATCATTCAAAAACCAAAATTCCGTTGGAAACGAACAATTTAAGCTATGAAAATCATTCAAAAACCCAAAATTCAGTTTCAATAAATAAATTAAAAAAAAAAAAAAAAAAAAAAAGAAACCCCACCTGGTTCGTCTCTGAGAAAAGGAGAGGCCACCGAAACCGAGGAGATCGGCGAAGCCCCTCCTGCGATAATCGAAGCAGACGAAACCCACATGCAAAAGGCACTGAAAAGCGTACCCAGAAATCCAGACCCGCAAAGGGGTCGAGGGTTTCTCTCGGAAAGTCGACAAGAGGACGACCGCCGAGACCAGAACGAAGGCCAAGTTCCACACCACGTCCAGCACCAGAATCGGCTTCGAGTACGCGCAGCTCTCGCCGTCGCCGTCGGAATCTCCGTCACCGAGGATAATCCGGCGCCGATCGGCGGCGGCGAAGAGGCGGCCGGGGTAGCGGGTGAGAGGGAAAGAGAAGGTCGTGGTGGTGGTGGTGGTGCTTATGGTGGGGCCGCGGAGCACGGAATCGGGTCTTCTCCCACTGTGGATGCTGACATTGTTCAATGGTTGGTCTTCGTCCATTGTTGGGTTGGGTTAGAGAGAGAAAGAGAGGAGTGAGAGAGAGTGGGAGAGAGAGAGAGTGGGAGAGTTGGGGTTGGAGCTGGTGGAGGAGTTGTTTGGGGAAGAGAGAGAAGGGGTTTTTAAAAGTGTATTTGTCCACTGAGACTCAGAGAGATATGGTGGTGCCACTCCACTCAACTAGCACTGGATTAGTTTAACCCCCCCAAAAAAAATAATGGTAATAAAGGGAAAATTGGGGTGCAGAACGACGACGTATTAATATTAGTATTTTCTATTTTGGGGTATTCGACTATTTGGCTATTATTAATCATTTGGATTATATTTTATGTTAATTAGTATTGATGATTAGGAACATTTGGGCTCTAAATATTTAGGGATTTTATCACCTATTTTTCCCTTCTTTGACCTTAGGAACAAGTTATGTAATTTAACAAAAAATATAAAATAATAAAAGAACAAGTTATTACCTAAACATATGTTTGGTTGGTCCACTTGAATGGGAGTTTTGAAGTAATTTTAATTGGAGTTGAGTTGAGTTTTAAAATTATACGTTGAGTTAAAAATAAATTGTAATAATAATAATAATAATAATAAAAAAGGGAAGATAGGGATGGAACAATGTCGTATTGAGATTAGGATTTACTATTTTTGGATATTGGACTATTTCGCTATAATTAATTATTAGAATTAAATTTTATGCTTATTAGTATAATGATTAGGAACTTTTGGGCTATAAATTTTTAAGGTTTTTAACACTTTATTTTTTCCCCTTCTTTGACCTAAAGAACAAGTTATCACGAAATTTAAAAACAAAAACAAAAAACAAAAAGAACAAGTTATAACCTAAGCTTTTAATCAGGACAAATTACTAATGAATTTTGTTAAAGTTTTGTAAAATATCATTGAATCAATGAATACATTAATTCGAATATCATTTCCCAATTTAATATCTTCCTTCAAACAAGTTCGTGTAACATATACAAGTACATTTCGGATAAGATTTGAAGTTGTCGTCAATTTGAGAACACTTTGATAAATTATATCAAATGCAAGAGAATAGTTTTCAAAAATAAAAATAATAATAATAATAAATAAATAATTACAAATTGTATAACGGTTCATTGACCAATATGATAAATACCCCAGATATTAATGATTACATGACTAGGATTGGATTAATTAATGAATTTGGGTTTTGTGGGTCAAATCCTGGTAGGTTATTTATTTAAAAAAAAAAAAAAATCTGGTAAGGTTGTTGAATTACACACACCTACATGATTTGCACGTGCTTGGGAGTACATTAGAGGTTGACAAAACAATTATTTTCATTTATCAATTTCTGATATGATACTGTTTCCTTAAGCAAATACCCCTTTCATAATTATATAACCTTTTAATAAAAAAAGTCCCAAACAGTCCGTAGCTCTCATGTTTTTTTCCAGAAAAAAGAGAAAAAATGCTCATAATGTCAGCTTTTACATCTAACTCTCTTATCATTTATGCAAAATAGAATGCTACATAAATATATATAAAACTTTATTAATCTGAGAATTTTTTTATTAAGATATATAAAAAAAAAACCTCTAGTGAAAGAACATAATTTATAACTGTGAGTTCTACATTAAATTTCATTTTCATTAGATATCTATTTAATAGTGATAGAGTCAGGATTTATTAGTAAGGAAGCCCAAAATTTTTTTAATTAAGATTATAGTAACATATATTTCTATATATGTAACAGTCTTTGTTTATTAAATTCATGATATATTGATACATGAAAATATTAGTATTATATCTAAATGAAATAATATTTCACTATCAGTTATATGCAATTAAAAATAAAAATAATATAAGAAAGAACCTGAAATTGAAGTGTTGATATTAATATCTTCATAATATCATAGCCATTCTTGAAGCTCCAAGTCTAGTATATCACTTGTAAAAATGAAAAATATATATATATTTTATACATTTGTAAATAACATTATTCTCTCAATAATCGAGCAGCTATGTTAAATTCATGTACCTCAAAATATTATTTTATTTTTTTAAATATAAGTTGCGCTCGACAATTTTTCATAGAGACAAACTCATTTATAATTGATTTACAATTAAATTTTGAAGCAATTTCCTTCTCAATGTAAACACTCAAGCAATCATTAAAAAAATTATCTTACATATACAACACCAACACTATTATAGCCCATGAGCCCAAAACAAAAAAAAACAAACAGTATGTCTAAATTTATCACAAACTAAATAGAAAAAAAAAAGTATTTAAATCAATAATATTAAGCAATACTATTGCTAATTTTCTTAGCAAAAATACACAGTAAAAACTAAAAATCACTAATGTTTAGTGAGATATTTCCATTTTTCTAATCGGAATTAGCATATTATCACCAATTCATAAGAACAAACAAAACAAATTCAGGAAAAATAGTAACGCCATGACCCGCCAATTTCATATTAAGACAAATATGAAAAAACAAAATCAAATTAAAAAAAGAATAATTGATCCAAATAGTTCATGAACTCTTTCATATATGACAGTTTAGTTCATGTTTTTTTTTTCCTTTTTGACCGAAATGACCCTAAACTCTTATTTTTTAGCCGTTATGATTATTTCCGTCCAAAACCGTTAAATTTCTAATGGAATCTTGCATAAGTCATAATTTTTGTAATAAAAAGACCAAAATACCCCCTTGATTTTCTTTCTTTTTTTTGTTTACTCACTAACCTTCTCCCTCATTTTTTTCTTTCTTTGTTTTTTTTACCCCCACAAACCAAAAAAAAAAAAAAAAAAAGCCCCAGCCCCAGCCCCAGCCCCAACCTAAGCCCAAGCCACCTCCCCCTCCTGCCATCGCCGAGCTCATCCCTAACCCTTACCCATATAACTCAAAACCCAATTCGAGCCCTCCCTCCCCACCTCTTTCGCCATCGCTGAGCTCAGCCCCAACCCTTACCCATAGAGCTCAAAACCCATCACGAGCCCTCCCACCCTCCCCCTCCCCCCCCCCCCACCCCCCAACCCACTACCATTGCCGCTGAACATAGGCGCTTCCCCCCCACCCCACCACCACCATCGCCGTCGCCAACAAACACACCCCACCGAATGAGTTCAAAACCCAACCCTAGCCCCCCCCTTACACAGAACTCAAAACCCAGCTCGAGCCCCCCTTCCTTCACCGTCGCCGAGCCGTGCCCCCCTCCCAAACTCAAAACCCAGTCGTCGCCCCCCCTCCCCCCACCATCACCAACGCCGCTGACGAACACAAGCACCATGCCCCACCAAACGAGTTCAAAACCCAGATTCCCCCAAATCAAACTCAAACCCAGATCTCGCCTCTCCCCTCTCTCTCTCCCTCCCCTGCTGTCGCTGAACTGAAGCCCCCCACGCCCGCCCCGCCTCGGC